>QANU01034852.1:174404-202868 GCA_003254905.1 Nissolia schottii
CAATCGCTCAGCGGTAAAACCAGAATCGCTCAGCGGTGGTACCAAACCCGCTGAGCGAAGGACCCCAAACTTTGCCTATAAATAGGAGGGCCGAGGCACTCATTTGCATAATCCAATCCTCCCTCCACTCTTCATTATTTTACACATTCTCTTGTACTCTAAAGCTTAGTTTAGGTTAGGAACAAAGAGGAGGCGTGTGAAGGAGCCGGGAGAATCAAGGAAGCTCGGCGAACCACTGTCATGGCGGCGTGATTACGTGTCATGGTAAGCGTCTAAACCTTGCTTCCGAGATACTCTTGTAAGATGGAGTCCTAATCCTCTTTTTGTTGGGATTTTGATCATTATTGTAGTTTGCTTGTATCTATGTAACTATTGCATATGAATCTATCTATTTCCTATGATTCACTTGAATGATTTTATGCTTAATGCTAGCTTTGTTTAGTATTTTGCTTCTTCATTTGGGAACGGGAGTTATATTAATTAATTCATAACCAGGTTAAGATCAATATTGTTATGCTAAGCTAGATTCTAGACTTGAACGTTGTGAACGAGAAGTTACAATCATTAGAGTCAGATCTAATCATTTCATCTAATCTTGTTGCCATAACTAGAATAAAGATTAGCCATGTTAACATCTAGAATAACTCTGGTATACTTTGTTAAAATTTGTGTAAGAAATTAACAAATCTAACAAAGGAAATCTGTGATCTTGTCATGCACAAAAGTGATGACAAGTTAAGAACTGGTGGCGGGCAATCAATGAAATGATAATTCTATGTAATAAGTAACTGGATACAAGAGACTATGATATGATTCAATTCCCGACAAGCTCTGGAACTACCTCTGATTTGTTGCCTATTTACTTTTATGTTGTTTATTTATGTATTTAACTATCAACTTTATCAAATCCTTCACTCCATTGTTTAATTAACTAAACTCAAGAATGGTATTTTTGCAACTCTCTATGGATTCGACTATACCCGACTATACTGCAATTGGATCCCTTGTGGATCTGAAAGCCGTAAAGAAGGATATATTATTTTTAACAACTGAGAATATAAATAAGCTTCCAACAAAAAATTAGAGTGCTTATAGGCTTTCAACAATGACATGCATCAAATAGTGACATGGCATGTGCGCTGATATATTTTGCGGCTGTTTGACAATATTTTGTTTTGTGATAAGCATGGTAACTGGGTCCATTCGAAGTACTTGGCTATTCTTCGAGATTTGGGTGGCCTAGGAAAATATAGTTAGGGTTCATCTATTCTTGCCATGCTTCAGAGATCTTTATGTCGCGCTACGCACACAAATTGTAAAGGAATAAGTGGTTGCATGGTGCTTCTTTAAGTATGGGCATTTTATAGATTTCCTATACTTACACCCAATTCACTTGACTCGAACCAGTTCTATTTTTCCCTTGCAGCAAGGTAATAGTTTATTAAGTTGACAGTTGCAATGTTTATCATTAGTTTAATAGAACCATTTTTTTTAATTATTATTAACTTAATTAATATAATATATTACAGATGGGCTGATCATGTGTATATTCCCAATGTCCATAATATTACCGTAAAAGAATGCAGAAAAACCATAAACAACATGGCCTCAAACACGGTATAGATTAACTAGTTAAAATATTATAAACAGTTGTGTTTTGTTAATATCCCGCCCATTGTAATTGATTATTTTTGTGTGCAGTTTATATGGTAGCCATATCGTGAATCCCAGGTTGCCATAGTCATCCCAGGGGAAGTGAGGAATAAACGGGGTACGTGGTTAGTAATATGTCCACTAATATGCTTTGAGATTGTTGAGTGACATGCAGTTAATCACGGTGCATGTTGGGCCTAGCTGCAACATTCTGGGTCGCGACTCATAATGTCGATCTGAGGGGAAATCCACAAGCGTTGACGTGTATAAACTGGATGCAAAGACATCATCAGTGGATTCAGATGTAGGACAACCACGTGGCACTGGTCACTGAGAGACTTATTACTTATAGACCAAACATGCAGTATTGGCAGTGGTATTTGGATAATGTTCGTAGATTTCTTAAGGAATACACGATCATGTTTGACAGCAATACTATCCTTCGCCACCGCGTGGCAATGTGCCTATGCCCCCACCATATGGATTTGATGATGCGCATCTGCATGGTTTATACGTTCCGCCTCCCCAACATGGTTTCTTTACTCCGCCTCCGCAGTCTGATTTCTATGCACCGGTTCCCCAAACTGATTTGTATAATCCACCTCCCTAACCTAGTTTCTATGCTTGGCTAGGCGAACTAATGGCTCAACAATTGCACAAAATTGATGAGAACTTTGAATTGTTCAACCTTGGCCCCTCGTCGTCACAATATCCTCAAAATGCAGCTGATGAAGTTGAAGTGACTCCATACCCAGTTGAAGTTGAAGTCATTCCACCTTCATACAGACCTGACACACGATCTCCTCTTCTTGGTAAAGAGTACAGTGAGCAACCGTTGTATGGTAGAAGGTGCTTCCATGTAGGATCTTCTTCAAGATCTAGTGAGTCACGCGTACGATCACCAAGAAAATCGGTTGACATGGATCATGTGGAAGTGCGTAGAGGTGTTTCTAAGTCGTCAGGTTCTGGCACTGGGTTTAGGGTACCGTTTAATCTAAATGAGCCGCCAGAAGATGCATTATATGATGACAATGGCAATACGAATGATGCAAAGCTGAGGCAACCGTTGCCTAGATCTGGTAGAAGGGGAAACCTATTTACAAGGGGGTTCAAGGAGTGCAGTGATTAATGGGGCGTCGGGGTAATGACAATTGAGCTAGTACTAGTAGCACAGCTGAGCAGGGATATGATCTTCAAGACCATGAAAATATTAGGGCACTCAATAGATACACCCTACAGAGGCACCTAGGTCCGTAAGTCAATCCCAAGATTTTCTAGGCCAAAGATGAATGTACATGTACCTATTTGAATTGATGAGATCCAATGTTATTATTATTATAATTGTTATTATTCTTATTCTTATTATTATTATTACTATTATTATTGTTGTTGTTGTTGTTGTTATTGTTATTATTAATATTATTATTATTATCATTATTATTATTAATAAGAAGAATAAAACCTTATTATTATTATTATAATAAACCCTAAATCCTAAACCCATAACATAAACCCTAATCCTAATCCTAAACCCTCAACCTTAAACCCTAAACCCTAATTCCTAATCCCTAACCTTAAACCTTCAACATAAACCCTAAATCCTAAACACTAACCCTAAACATACACCTTAAAACCCTTAACCCTAATTCATAAACCCTAAACCTAAACCATATACCCTACACCCTAAACCCTAAACATTAAACCCTAATCCCTAATCCCTAACCCTAAACCTTAAACCCTAAACCCTAAAAATGGGTGTAACCCAAAACAATGTTCATATGGGTGTTAGGCATGATAACACATTTCACATGGGTGTTAGGAAAATCAATCTTCATAATAACACGTTTCACATAGAATTTTTACATAGAAAAATATTATCATGTGACAATGTTAGTATTCTACGTCTGGTGACTTGGCCCGACACCAGTGTATAGACTACTGTTGTGACTTGTTCCACGACAAAGTTTACAACGTCTTTGTCTCTGTCTTTCTGTAGAATCCATTTCGTTTCGAAAATGAGTAGATTTCGGCAGACCTGGTTTGATGCGCTTCAAACTTTCGTTTGGAATAACGTTCGAAAATGTGACTCGAGGTCACATTGATTTGTGGCCAACAACCTGAAAATCTTTCTCGTACACCTTGCAAAGATTGTTCATGGTGTAAAAACTGTCGACGTATGCTCACTAGTCTAGACTCGCAGCGTCGCAGCATACCATTACATGAACACACGAAAACTTAAATCTTTGAAAAGCGCCACAGTCATAGTATGTCGTCCTTAGATCAGCCTTGAACTGATTGTCTGATGATAAATCCTTGTAAAAATGGATTTACTATTGCGTAAAGGTGAGTATAACCTGCAACCTCCCTGTTTGTGTCATCATTTTTTTGTAGCATTTCAGTAAAAAAAACTCTGAGTATTTGTGACCTGCATTCCTTCGAGCATGTACATTTCTCGTGTTTGTAACAAACAAGGCAGGCGTCTTGAAATACATCTCTTGCACTAATGCCGTTATCGGAAAATTGCGAGCCTCTAGAAATTTGGAGTTCATTGACTCAGCTAGATTTGTTGTCATATGGGAGTAGCGCCGTCCACCATCGAAGGCACAAATCCATTTTTCTCTAGGGATCTCATCAATCCAAGCAGCATATGCTTCATTATGCTGTTGCAGCCTTTCATAATGGCGATTGTATTGCTCTACTTTGCTCGAATACCCTATAAAAGAAATGTCCAAAAACACATACTCAAATATTATAATGAATATTTGTATGAAAAACTGTAATAGAAGCAGTAAAAAACTGCAACTTACTAATAACCTTCACAAGCATTTCCATGAACTTCACTTTGAAGTGTCTGGCGAAATTTTGTGCAATATGTTTGATACAGTACAGATGGTATGCCTACAAACCACCCATTCATCGTACTACGGACTTTATAGACTCGTGCCGATCAGATATCAAGCCAATTTGGCGTCCCTCTGGTAACAATTTCTACAAATGTTGCAAGAAAAAATATCATGCATCTCCTGTTTCACCCTCAACAATCGCAAATGCAATGGGAATAATTGTTTGATTACCATATTGTGTTGATGCCATCAAAAAAATACCCTTGTATTTTTCAGACAAGTGTGTTCCATCCACTTGGATCATAGGCTTGCAGTAATTAAATGCATTAATACAATGGCCAAAACCACAAAATGCACGTCGAAAAGTTAAAGCATCTGTCCTAATAGATCCATCGGTATTGTAAGCTTCAGCAATATCAACTTCATATGGGCATGAATTATCAAAATGTTGTAATGCAATCAACCAATATGGCGAGTCATTGTAAGATTGTTCCCAATTGCCGTAGACTTGTGCAATTGCATTTTGCTTTGAAAGTCAAGCTTTTCTATATGGTGGCCAATATCCTTCACGATCCATAACAGTTGCTTGAATGAACTTTATAGGCATTTTTGGCTTCGCCCTTATCTATGCCAAAATCATGCCAGCAATTTTGAAAGTACTCAACTTTGAGTGGTCGCATGTAAGCCGCGTAGCAAGGCAAATGTGAAGGCCTTTGTATTTTTTGACCTCCCAATAACAACTATTTCTTTTTCAGTGAGGCCCTGATAGTCCATTCACATCCTTGGCCAAATTTCTTGCATTTGCAAAAGTACGTCGTTGGTTCAGACTCTTTAATTTTGTAATCAACTCCAATATGCAAGTAATGACTTGCAACAACTTCTTTAATTGCATCCTTATCAGCAAAATATTTTCCTATGTACACATCATCACCTACAAAATAATCATCATGCAAATATCCAAAATTAGATACACATATCCCTCAACATTAGAGGTGCGCAAGAAAGCTGGTGGATTATCTGGTTGTGCATTTCCTTTGTCATCTGTATTAACAATTGAACCATTAATTAATTAAATGTAATAACAGATAATTAAAATTATTATTCTGGTCAACAGATTTGCAGTTCTGATACGCAAGATCCTCATCACGAGGCAAGCATAGAGCATACTTTGCATATCTGTCAACGTACATAATTAATTTAATATATAATATTGTTTGACCCATTTTAGTACAACATATTTCCATTTTGGTTTAATTGACTTGACATTAAATTATAAACACTTAATTATATAATCCCAACAGTTAAATGTACAATTAGAATTATTATCATAGTTTATTTTGCTAATAAATTTATACAACAATACCTGAATCGTTGTCTGTTCCATCGCCTTTAGAAATGTCACTTTCGTGCTCGCTCCAGCTTCCATCGTCATCTTCCTCTACGAAGAACTCATCATTTGACAGTAATGTTGTCTCAACGTCTTGTTGATGTACTTCGTTTGGACTTGGACCAGCACCTAAATCATCGCTCGCAAATACTTCCCCGAAGTTTACATACATATCAATGCTACTCAAATGTGTCTTATAATTTTCGCATAAATAAAATATCTGCTGCACTTGAGTATCATTTGGTATCGTCACAGGTTGATATTTTATCAACCCATTCATGAAAGAAACTGGAGCTTTATATCTTATTCTTGCCACACTCTTTTGAAAATGAGAAGATATTACACCACACGGATTTGAGAATGACATGGTCGACCAAATTACAACAAACTCTGAATTGTGTGGCCTAATAAACTCAACACCTTCAACATTATTCTTTTCCACTGAACCATTATAAAAAATAAACGCAGCAACACCTCCCCTATCCATTTTTTTGTATCAAAACAAAAACACAAACACCCTAAGAGAAACGAGAGGATCAACAAAAGAAGAATAGATATAAGAGAAGTCAAAGGATGAAAAAGAAAAGAATGGTGAAGGGGAAGAAGAAGAATAAGAGAATAGTGAAGATGAAGAAGAAGAATGGGAGAATTGTGAAGAGTTCTAAGCCCCCCACCTCCATTTTATAGTTGAACTCTGAGCTTTTCCCGGTGCATTTCGTTCAGTCAAAATTTTGACTGAGGGGGATCTGAAATCGCCACCCTTCTAGGCGATTTCAGCATGCACTTACTTTTCAGCCATGTCAGTCCTAAAATCGCCATGGGCCTGGCGATTTCAACCCCATTTTTTTTTTAAAAATAAATTTTCAGGGTGCTGAAATCGTCATTGCTTGTGGCGATTTCAGTATCGTCGCCCACACGTTTGTAAAAAATTTATCAGAAACATATTACAAATACACGTTTATATTCAAAGCATATATATGTAAAAATTCCACCAATGAGACCACTCATATTTTATTTATTTATTTATAATTTATCATTTAATATGATTTGGGAATTTTTTTAAAGTATATGTTTGGAAAATTTTCAAAATTAAACTTATCTTAACCTTTGCTCATTTTAATAATTACTTTTTATATAATATATTATGTGAGAACAAATTTTATCTAGATACTTTAACTGAAAAGGGATTTTAAAATTATTTTGTTTGAATTATATAAAAAAAATTATTTTTGTATGATAAAATTACTAAAAATGATATAAAATAATTATTTACATTATATAATGTTCGATAGTTAAGATTAATTTAGTAAAAACATGAAAAATACATTTTTTAATAATAAAATCAAACAACTTTTTTTCTTATAATATCCAAAAATAGCTTAAACTTTCTTCATAAAAACAACTTTTATTTTACATAAAAAGCTTTTGCTTAATTGTGTTTATGCTGTCAAACAGGATTTTTTTTTCATGACTTTTCTTTGAAAAAAAAGTTGTTGGGTGGGATCCCTAAACACACTCTAATTTGTTTATTAAAAATTGTAAATTGTAAATTCTCTCTTCTCTCCTAGTCACCCTCATCAATTCTCCAAACTGCCCCTATCCAACTAATCATATTCCCAAATTACCCCTACCCCGACCCACCCAAAATTATACCAGGAGATGGAAACCCACAACCCACCCATCTCCACACTTATCGCCACCCTTACCTCGACATTTGCCACCAATTCCACAGCTACCTCCACCTTCGCCCACTACATCACATTCCCACCACCACCATTGTCATCCCCTTTCTTCTTCCTCCCTCACCTCCATTCTATTCGCCATTGCTCATGTACCCACACTGCCACTACATACACACATCATTACAACACACTCTTAGAGGATCTTAGAGGAAAAACTGAAGAGGGGAAACCATTTTATTCATCGCTAGATCCATAACCCTTTCCTCCACCCCATATTCATCATAATTCTCTTCATCCCCAAACCCATTACCATCTATCATCAACACCACGTTCCCTGTAAATACCTTAACCACAGAACACGACTAAAAATAATAATTACAAAAGACCAAAGCTTTTGCCTTAAACTAGTGTAACAGATAGGGGAAAAGAAAAATAAAAAAGGATTGAAAAAAAAAAAATCTAATGCTTATCAACTCCAATTGATTAAATGATCAATTGCTACAAAGCATCTGATCAAACTCTTACAAGTATCAAAACTGAAAAAAGAAAGAAAAAAAAATGGCCATTTTGATTATCATTTACAAAAAGGCCTTATTATGAAGTACTACAATAGACCCACAAAATCCAACAAGGGAAGGAGGGGAAAAGAATATCAGAGCACAGAGACACAAGAAGAATGTATCACTATGGCATTCAGATTCTGATGTTGGTAGCAATGTGCGTGTTCCCTACCCTTGCACTTCCCAAATCCGCCACCAAATGCACGACCTTAATCTTCCTTCAAAAAATCCCAGATCCGTCGCCATCACTGCGTGAATTGCCACCACACAAGCTTCTTGCCTCCACTGCAAATTGTGCTGCTAGTTCCGACCTATGGGTTTTGGTGGCTATTGGGGGATGATAGAGGGTGGTGGTGGGGTGGAAGGAAGAATAAGAAAGATGTGGTGGGGGTGGAGAGAAAGAGTGAAACGACGGTGATAGTAAGGGAAAATGATGGTGAGGCGAGGAAGAGTGAATATGGAAAGTGAGGGAAGAAGAAGCAGCTAGAAAATGTCTTCCTATGGGGTTGGGTTTTTTAGGGGCCATTGGGGTTTTTTGTTTAAAAAAAGTAAAAATGAAACGACCTCATTTTGGTCCACAAAACGACAGTCGCTTTCTGTGTTGTTATTGAGTAGGAAAGAGGGGAGAGGCAGATCGTGTTTCATGTAAAAGAGAGGAGAAAGGTTAGTAGGCACGGCATTCTCTGTCATGACTCTTTGAATGGAGGGACTAAAGCAATGACAAAATTTTATAGGGACGGGGTTAGGGTCAGGATTTGAAAATTGTTAATCTTGCAATTAAAGATTACTTAACCATGACTTAAGGTATTTGGTAACATAGGTTTGATATCATATTTGTGTGAGTCGGCTTGAATGACGTCACAGGGCCCAAATGCCCATGCACGAGATAGACTAACTTGTAAAGGGAATTATCTATGTGGATTGGTTGAATTTTGGAGAATTACATCTACCTCACCAAGAGGTCACCAAGAAAGCTCTTTTCATGAACTTGTGTACCACATCGGGAAGTTGCACCCTAGAACTACCCTAGTACCTATCGTATAACGTGAATATGTACAAAGGAAAAATTTTCATCACTAGCCAAAAGAACCTTTTACCTTAAACAATAAATATAGGTTATTGCACCTTTGCTGAATATGATAGCCAATAAAATAAGCGCATTGGACGTCCCAACCTAGGTTTAAGGAAAGGTCGCTGTCACCATTGGTTTTGATAAAGTCAAACTTGTTTGTCTTATGTGAGGGAAAGAAGAGAGCATTGAGAATAAAAGGAGGAAATCCCATAACCTATAGGATCAAATTGAAAATAGAGGAAAACACAAAGAGAGAAAACAAGAGAGAAATAATCACTGATGAGAGAAAACTCAAGAAATACACTTAAAACCTAGACAGACCAATAGCCTAATGTCAAAAAATGGAAAGGAGGCACAAGTTCAGTCATCCTCCAAAGATTCCTCATGGTGCAAGGTTTTCATGTTTTATAAAATCTTTTCGTAAACCATTTCATAAACAATTTCATAAACGTTTATAAAGATAAATCTAATTTTCATGAATAAAATAAACATGTTTCTATAAAAGGTTTCAATAAAGCAATTTTATAAATACTTTCAATAAGGAATCTTTTCATAAATCCTTATTTTTTAAAAACGTCTTTTCATAAAACAAATCCTTGTTTTCTAATTAAAAATGTTGAAAATCGATAAAACTAAATCATGCTTATAAAATTTGAACATAATATAATGACTAAAATAGACCATGAACAACCACTCACTTGGAGTTGTTGGAGATTGATTGTCGTTCCTCGCGAGCTCAGCAGGAACTCAAACGACACTTCTAACTGACTCGGGACATTGAAACTCCTAGGCTTAGACACCTTACATGGAGGCACTGCTTCCCCACGACATAAAAGTATTAAATTAGAGTGAATAGTCTCACTAGAAGCGGAACCTTCAAAGTTCTTGAGTGAATTAATAAGTCTTAACACTATGGGAAATGTTCTATTTATAGGGAAAGATACCACCTCCACATCACAACTTAAGCACTATAGGACTAAAATATCACACCAAACTCCTTTACTTTTTTTTTAAAGTAAAAAAAAACTAAATCTAAAATATATTACTAATAAATTTTAATATCAAGATAACATAAAGTTAATTCTTTCAAATTTTCAAAATTAACTTGTTGATTAGTGACACATTATTTAATTTTTAAATTTCCCCCTTTAAAATTTTAAGCATCTAATATCATATTATCTATTATCTCTTATTTAAAATTTAAAATATGAAAGCAAAATCTCATGTCATCTTAAACAAAAAATAAATAAATAAAAATTGGGCATTACACTGGGTGAATGGAGATCTTGATGCATCGAATAATTTATGTAATGCGTTGTCATTCAATCAAGTTAGTCGTGCTTTTATGCTTATGATATTTTGTATGATTAGGTAGATAATATAATTAGGGACCGTATGGTTAAGGATGTATGCTTATTAGCTAAGTGACCCAATTGTTCATAGTTGGTAGTAATATAGGTTATACAATACATAACTTATGATTAGGTAATAGACATACCGTAAATTAGATCTGCTTCCACTCTACCTCCGGCGGAGTTGCGGAGGAACATTTTTCGATTAAAAGCATGTTGTTGCCGTCGCCGCCGAACAGGAGCTCAATCGGTGGTCGGAGCTCGTGGAGTGGAGTGCTAGAACCATGTGGAAGTTTCTAGATCTGTGAGAGAGAAAGAGAGAGAAATCGATTTTGAGAGAGAAAAATAGAAAGGCTAAAAAAAATTATTTTGTGATTTTTTTTTAAAGCAAAGAGCAAGTTGCTATCTGTGAGAGGTCGGTCGCTACTTAACAATAGTTTCATACGCTCCTTAACAATATATATGCTATACATTAAGTGTTTTATTATGCATAAGCTCTAGACTCATGAGTGCGAAATTTTCATCACCAAATCATGAGTAACACTATATAAATATATATATATATATATATATATATTAAAAAATATGTTAAATTACTATTTTTTTTATTTTATTATACTTATTTGAATTTAAATGTATTTTAATATATTTATTTAGTTATATATGGTTTAATGAGTGACCTAGTAACTTATTGGTTAAACCAGTGATCTAAATGTGCAGTTGAGTCCACCACAAAGTTGAGTTTAATAACTATGTCTAACACTATGAAAATCTGCTGATAAACCCATTAACAACTATAAGATAAACTCTAATACCATAAAAAAAAATGATGTACTAAAAGCTTATGCTAATGGGTTGATCATAGAAGCCTGTTGTATATGTCTCTTTACTTTGTCTATTTAAATTTAAAGCGTTAAAATTATATGTATTCAAAAAGTTCCTCCATAAACACTCGTTTCAAGAAGTTGAGCTGTCTAATGCTTACAAAACAAATTTACCTATGAATCTGACATGTTGTGTAGCAACCTACAAAAAAGGTACGCAGTTGCTTAGCAAGAGTAGAGAGAAAACTGCTCCAAAAGATCCTTTGCTGGATCTGCCATGTCATTAAAAGTAGAGAGAATCTGCCCTCTATTCAAAGGTTTTATACAGAATGCATAGGCCTTCGCTACTCCACGGGCTCACGTAGCGTATCCCAGTTATCTATTGAGAGATACACTTTCGAGATTGTTAGATACATTTGTTTAAACATTTCCCTCACTCAACGCATTTGGTTTTTTTCTGCGGATTTAGATTCTGCCAAGATTTGAGTTCGTATTGTCAGAGATCAGTTCTTATAACTCCGAATAAAATAATTACATTCACGTGATTTTTGTGACCGGTGTATTTTCAAAACATACGACTTTAATTTGGCAGTTGTTAAAAATAAATGTTTTCGAATTGTAATATAACATACAATGACAGATCTAGAAAATTTTAATTTTAGTACAAAATTATATAAGTATAACAAAAAATTTCACATTATTATATTTAGGCTTAAATAATATTAATTTAAAATAACAAAAAATCAATTTACAATTATTCTCTACTCAATTTCATATTTTAAAAATGTTAAATAATGTTTTCATTATAATATCATCAAATATTCTCTTTTTATGTATATTATCAAACAAATTAATTCCTTTAAATAATTTTGTTATTTGAGTGTAGGAGATTGGGAGCAAACTTAGTAAAATAATGGGAGCAAAATTATATATATACACACCTATATAAGTGTAAAAGAGCTCAAAATTTAGTGGGCACATTTGCCCACCTTTGTGTCCATGAATCCGTCCTAATAGCATTCGCATATTGAGGAGAAAATAACATATATATGGACAAAAGTTAAAAGGTTTTTTTTAGACTTAATTATCCCGTCTAAATATGATTAACGGGAGTTCTTTTAGAATTTTCCTGTTGTATTATTATTTTGCAGCCAAATTTGTACTAATTAAAGTGCAGCCCCTAGTTTTAGAAGAAAGGTAAATATTTTGTGCTAATCAGCTTTATAGTTACATTCGCATAAATTAATGGGATTGGTGGATTGTGAACTCGACGCACATATTTACTGGCAGCTAGAGTTAACTGATGAT
The DNA here is from genome assembly GCA_003254905.1 of Nissolia schottii. Lineage (NCBI taxonomy): Eukaryota > Viridiplantae > Streptophyta > Magnoliopsida > Fabales > Fabaceae > Nissolia > Nissolia schottii. The sequence continues at coordinate 187,086 of QANU01034852.1, forward strand.
ATCTCCAAAGATGATATTTTTAGGTTTTCTTCGAAGTAAAACAAAGGAACTAGCTAGCTATATATACACCAAATCCAAATACAATAGACACGTACACACACACACACACCTTATTTTGTATTTCTTCCACCCCATTCATTTGGATCCTATGCTTTTGAAAATCATCATCACCAACGATGACTACTGCGACAAAATGTATCCTAATCAAATACGCGAGAAGAAACAAAAGAATGACAGTCAGCTAGCCATACATGGCGGGGCTGGGTTGAAAATTGAGACCGAAATATTTATCATTACCCCGTCATTGCTTTTATACTTTTGTATGCGTGACATTCATTATATATTGCCATGTCAATGGCACACGGAAAGATGTTATTTTGTATAAGGTGGATGTTCTAATTAGTCGCAGAACTTTTTATAAGTGTCCACATATATCTTTAAAAAAGAAGCATCTAATTGGTTTATGAACAAAGAGAATGCGGAAGTATTGAATCAACCGATATCATATAGAGTAGGAAATTTCTTGTATTGAAGGAAACTAGGGTAATAGTCGGTGATGTGCATGATACTTACATTATGTAATTTAAGATATGTAATATTTCTTATTCTTTATTATGAAAATTACTCTATGAATCTATGAATAAGTATTCTATTAAAGTTACTTCATGAATTATTTTTGTTATGTGAAAATCATTATTTTAAATAATATTTACCATAAATAAATTTGTGACATAAGTTGTGAATAATTTATAAAATTTCTCATTTAAACACAATATATTATATTTAATTATATGAATATATAAATTTTAATTATTTATGACATGTTAGTTAGATATATATGGGGGGGGGGAATAAATGGAATACCTAGTAGGACATATGTTATATTGAGTATGAAAATATGTTTAGGAAGAATATTTTACTATATGAATAATTATTTTTTTAATGTTAAAAAAACCCTAAACCATAAACCCTAAATTAGTAATATAAGTTTTGAAAAATTTATAAAATTGCTCATTATGTATTTTTTATAAGTAGATTATTAATTGTATATTATAATTTTTTGATATCTCTTGTGTAATGCATTTTTTTAACATTTTCCATGTAAATTATATGTTTACTTTAACATTTTTGAAATCCTTAAAATTATATAATGCACTTAATATTTAAATTTAATTAAATTATTTATATGATACGATTATGATACGTTTCCCCTATCCAAGACATTGGTAAATTAATATGTTTTGTGTTTGATGATTGAATTTTTCTTATTTGATTAATAATATCAGATTTTTAATTAATAAATGTCATAAAATAAATGAATAAAAAAATAAAAATTAAATGTTGTTTAGAACGTGTAGGATTTGAAATGCTGCTCATTGGAGATGATTCTATTTAAGATAATAACTCATTTTTAATATATTAGTAATGATTTATAAAAGATGAATAATAAAAATATGTGTCAAAATTTGTATATCATCAAAAATAAAATTAACATATGTATTAACGTTTCATGACATCTACCATAATTTCTTTTTCGTCATCCTTCCAAACACTAAATTGCACAACACTCCTAGACCACAAATAATTGTCTAGACAAAAAAATTTCCATCCCTTGATGATGTACAATTCATTACGCCTTCTTGATCTAGTCCATCGGAGGTTGATATCGCATGATGATCCATCCAATTGAGTGAGTTGTGCTTTTACAAAATGGAATGAAATGCAAATTTTGTTAAAGCAACAGGAAGCGTCTACAAAATAATTGAAGAATAAATTAGGATAAAGTGTTATATATATATATATATATATATATATATATATATATATTTATAACTAAATAAATTAACTCAAAAATTGAATTCTCCTAACCAATTTATTGCTTCAAGACTCATTATATGTGAGTTTTTTTTTTCAAACATGATTTTTCAAACATGGTGGCGAATGAGATTTAGACTTCATCGACCTCAGCATCATCAAAATTGGTAGTAATGTGTGATATCATATTCTTTAGAATGAGCAAGTTACGTGCTTGAGTGACAATAAGAAAAGATTTATAGAATATAAATTTCATATTTAATTAATAAATCAGAATTTAGATTTAATTAATAAAAATCATTAAATAAATGAATTTAAAAAAAGTGAAAAGTAAATGTTATTTAGAATGGCTAGAATTTGAAATGGAGGTCATTGGAGGAGGTTCTATTTATGGTATTATCTCATTTTTAGTATGAGTATGAAGTATTATATAAAATATAGATGAAATTACCTACGTGCACCAATATTTTTATTTTTATTTTTACGTGTCACTTGGGTTTTTTTACTTATCTGTGGCTTTGGAAAAGTTTATTTTCCAAAATGTGAGCAGTACAAATTAATTACAGATGTATGAGATTTTGGGGCTGAAATCGGCCCAGAAGGTGCCGATTTCAACCCCCGAAATTTTTTTTAAAAAAAAAGGGGCCCAGGGGTGCCGATTTCAACCCCGAAAATAATTTTTTTTTAAAGGGTCTGAAATCAGCCCGGGGGGTGCTGATTTCATCCCCAATTTTTGTTTTTTTTTTATATTTTTTTTTTTGTTCTGAAATCAGCTCAAGTTATACCGATTTCAGGTAAAGCTCCCATACGTTCGTAAATTTCCCCCCTATACGGAGTATCACTCTTTGAAACCCACGTATATGTATTACTTGCACCAAAATAGTATATAATTATGTAATTAGTAATTCAGTTTCTCCGAACCCAGCATGACAAAATCATAAATGAAAGTAATTACTATAGCTGGGTGTGATTGTTGCGTTGCGTGGGAGGAATAAAGATTAAAGATGGGGAAAGTAGGGACAACAAAATCTGTGGACTTTCTTCCAATGTAGATCCTCCAAATTTACGTACCAAGAGTAAAAATACAGTTCACAGTTTTATATATATATATATATATATATATATGTATCACACTCACAATCACAGAGAGACTGAGCTGTGTCTACGTACCCTTCCAATCTGCCAAGCTTTACTTAAGTTTGGGGAAGGCCCTCCCTATCTATCTATTGCTACCCTACACTGCCCCTTCTTCCCTTCTATTGTACTACTCCCATTTTGGTTTTGCATTTGCAATTTAACAATGCAAATGGGGTAAACACGTTTCTAGCTTTTCATTTTTTGACCTATGTGTATGTGTCCTTCGCAAACCAACAGAATTCATCTGAGCTTATATTCATTCGTACATGTTCGTGCCTTGTCTTTAATTTTTGGGGACATTAATTTTCCCCATTTCCAAATGGAACACTAATGACCGCCCACGACACATTTTCACAATCTAATTATTATTTTTTTAGTGCAAACTTTAGTGGGGGAGTGTGTGTATATATATGTGTATATTTATTGCGGAGACATTGCATTGCATCATTTTTAGGTGAGTATGCTTAGAATCAATTTAACCAACTATTAGAAGTGAAAAAATTTTATTTCTAAAACTTCAAAATTGATTACAAATATTATCACCTAAAAGTTAAACATGCTAAAAGTTAAACAGATGTAATTAAGTGCTCATTATGTCCACCATTACTATTACCGAGTGTGCAAGTTAAAGAGTCAGTTAGTTAGTTGATTCTGTTAGGAAGTTTTGGGTTGGTTAAGTTAGTTAGCTAGTGCTTTCTTTCACACTAAGCTACATGTACATTAGATGGTGAATTTCATTGTAATTTAATCTAAATTTCATTTGTACAACAAGCTTGTATATAAGGAACTACACAAGAAGAAATGAATCAGTTCTTTATTTTTTAATTCACTCAAGAATTGTTCATTCTCTCAGCTTGTTTAATCTCTCTGCACTGCCATTTTACATGGTATCAGTAGCATTCATATGCTTCCGCACTTTCTTCCCACTGAACTCTCAGAGCTTCATGCTTGACTATCAAGCTTGAATCACTCTGAGATTTCGATGGGGGTTAAGAAAATTTCATAGAGATGTCAATGTTTTTTCTGAGCAATTTTCTCAAAAGCATTTTGAGATCTCATCAGAAATTTAACGGTTCAAACTTTTATTCCAACACTGCGTCAAAAAAAGGCATTTTGTGGTGGTTAGAATGGTATTTTGCGGAGGTTCAACAGCCGCCTAAAGCAAATTGCGGCGATTTTGTAACCGTCGTTAAATCCACCATTAGGAGGCATATAGCAGCTGTTCAACACAACCACAGGAATAACGGCCGCCAAATGCATTGAAAGATTGGCGGCGATTCATAACTTCCGCGAAGATTTAAATTTCATTTTTTCTTTCATTGACTTTTCCTTCAGTTGAGCATTAGAAAATCTTGCATCAATCGTTTCCACGACTTCTTACCACTTTGATCCATGGAAAATCCTATTTTACTCAAAGATGTGGATCGTGATACACCTACTACTAATGATGATCGCGTAGGAGCATCTCAGAATTTTGGAACTCATGCTCATAACCATGGAGTTCAAGCCTACAATCCAATGTCAGATCTAGTTAGTCCTTACTTCTTACATCCAAGCGAGAATCCTGGAGTAGCATTGATTTCTACCGTGCTTTTTGGACAAAACTATCATGCTTGGGCTCGAGCTATGAAGATGGCACTTAAGCTGAAGAACAAGCTTTGAGTCATAGACCGCACCTTGTGACAACCTGAGGTAACAGATCCTAATTTCTTTGCATGGGAAAAATGCAACATATTTGTTGTTTCCTAGATTAATCATTCAATAAATCAAGAAATTATGCAAAGTGTACTTTGGATAGAAAATGCATTGATCTATGGTGAGATCTTCATCAAAGATACTTTGAAGGAGATGTGTTTCATATTGATGAATTGCAAGAGGAATTGTTTGCTATAAAGTAAGGAGAATTGACTATAACATCATACTTCCCTTGATTGAAGTCGATTTGGGAAGAGTTTGAGAATTTTAGGCCAATGCCCTCAAGTATCTGTGGTATTCACTGTGTATGTGGATTGAAAATCATGAGAGATTATAGAAAAGAGGATTATGTAGTGCGTTTTCTTAGAAGATTGAATGATCAATACTCAAGAGTGCATTCTCAAATCATGCTCATGCGTCCGCTTCCTGATATTGGCAATGCATTTTCTTTGCTTGCATAGAAAGAAAGATAGATGAATGTTGTGCCTTCACAGTCCAAGGTCTTCGTCATTGCTGCAAATAAGATTAACTGAGGGTTTGCTAATATAGGTGGTAGAGCCAGAGGAAGGGGCAAGAATCAATCTAGTAGACCTCATATGATCTTGAGGTGGTATGCCAACATTGTGGCAAGATTGGAGATCCTATTGAACATTATTTCAAGAAATATTTTCACCTATTGCAATAGTACAGAGAACATGTAGTAGCAAACATTGTTGTTGACAGTGATCATGATGAAGTCAGCTACATTGTTTCTCATCAGAATAGAATAAAAGGAGAGTAATGAGAGTTTGGATTTGAACTTTACTCCAGAATAGAAGTGAGCATTATTGGCACTGCTGCAACAAAAGACCACCAGTCTTCCTCATAATGTTAACCACATCACCACTACCCCAGATCTTTCTCATCTCTCAAGTCCATCAGGTATTATTCATACAAAACTAACCTTAGTTGGCTGAAAACTGAACTATTGGGTAATAGACACTGGTGCCACTGACCATGTGTGCTATTCACTCAATGAGTTCCAAACCTATCACCAAATTCAACCAATATCTGTCAAGTTACCTAATGGCACATTCACCTTAGCCAAGATTTCAGGAGCAATGGTTTTTTTTCCATGATTTGTACTTGACTGATGTCCTTTATATATTCCATCGTTTACATTTAACTTGATTTCTGTCTCAAAATTGACCACTGCACTGAAATGCAATTTCATGTTTAATGACAAATTGTGTGAGATACAGGATTCCAATTGAAACACACCGAATTTTTCCCTTACAAAGATTCGTGAAATTAATGTGTTGGAGACGATTATTTTGACTGGGAAAATTAGTTATAAAATTTATTTCTCAAAAACACCAGTCAAAATAATTATTTCATGATCTAACCGAATGTCGTGATATCCGTGCAAATTTTCGGTCAATACCAGAAGTTCGTTAGGCACCAAAGGGATCTGTAAAATATATTCTTACGGAAATAAACTCCCAAATACATTAACGTGACATACCCTCTTGACCATGAAAATTACTACATCGCGAATATGTGTTCAAAATATTTTTAGGATATCCGCACACAAGCGATTAACAACCAAACGCTATCAAACATGATCAAAATTGGAAATTAAATTTCCTAGCCATACACCACACGTACAAATATGGCCAATGACTCATAGAACCACTATTCATGCAAAATTATCCTTCCTTTACTTATTAATTTAATTAATTAAATTAATTTGTGGCCACAGGAAGCATGGCTTCGAGGGCTATAAATAGCCTTGCGAACTTGCTTCCTTCTATCACCAAATTCTCTAAGTTTTCAAATATTATCGGTATCATTCGTGTACATTGTTGTTACTCTACAAGAGTCAGAAAAATTCCCGAAGCATGCCAACGTTTCTCGAAAATTTCCCACATCAACCTTATCAAATCAGATTTCTCTTAGGAGGTGGGCAATCCTAGACCCATTTTCTATGTGGTTTTCTATAATATTTTATGTGTGTTTATGTGAAAATATACGTAGTAGATTTTTTGTAGAAAATATGCTTAGTATGATGTATAAATGATTNTGTAATACCCCTGCTAACTGCCCACTTCCATGGTAGTAAGCAATACTCACAGGGTTGTTATCTGTTGTGTCAGGTTACCTTTAGCCCTTATTTTTACCTTTTCAAATATTCATTTAAGCGAAAATATGGACCCATTTGAAAATTGTTCATGTGCTTTATCATTTTATAAACTAGGGTCATGCATGATTAAGGAAACATATAACAACAATTGTTAGCGTCTAACATAATTTAGTTGATAACTAAAGTCAAACATGAAGAATATATATACATAGAGTTACAGTCGAGGTCCGTCACAAAATCAAGTATTCTTATGCTAGTACATAGTACACAGAATTTATAGTAGTCCTAGATCTACTACATCATACAAAACATCTAGCATTCGTCGCCTTTGTCCGTCGATGAACACCTGTCGTTCCTCGGGAGTATTTTTGTTGCTCTCCTCAGCTACCATACGTCTCTGTCGTGCACTCCTAGATCCATAACCGAGTGGGGTGAGAATGCCTAGTCCTCAATAGGGTTCCTTAGCGTTACCTAACGTTCACTTTCTCGATTATCCTCCAGGCCACTAAGGAGGTCTCTAAGTGATCATACATACTAGACTTCTTACTGTTTATTATCTTTGGCCTAGGTCTTAAGTAGCTTTATCTACTTTACTAGGTGATCGAGGGAATCTAATCTTGCTTTACTTATTTATAGGTTCTCGCGCTTTCTATTCCTGACTGTTCGGGTATCATGTCCTCTATCACATACCCACGTAACTTAAACATAGGGACTAGTACACATCTACACTTACATACTTAACCATTCATCACATATCTCATGCATGCAAAGCTTTCTCACATATTCTGTCTGTCCACACTTTCTTCGGTGTGTTGTCACATTTTGTTTGTCCACACTTCCTTCAGTGTGTTCTGACCGGCCATACTTCCTCAGACACCCCCGTCGACTCGCATGACGGTGTACGACCTGCCTTTTCTGCCTGTTCCTCTAGGTAACATGACTCCACCCCCTTACCGGGTGGCGAGGTGCCGTCTTCCTTTAGGCTAAGTCAGAAGCAGACCGTTTGCCATTTTCCTTGTCAGTCATTCCTTTTTCTTTCATACCATTGACCGTCTCACACTTATCCTTTCTTTATCATCTCCCCTTTGTTTCCTATGTTCAATTATGATCTTCTTTAATCGTTAGGTGATACCATCTAGTGATCTAATCTCATGATGCATGCTCTATCATAACGATATGTCATGACATAGTCATTCAAATCATGGGACGACAGTTCAGGATCTTCAGGTTAGGTTACTCCACGTAACCAGCAAGACCGCTTAGCGTGCGCTCAGCGTGCTGCTGGCTCCTGAGCGGCGGAATCATAATAGAGTATAAAATGAGTTACGACGATTAAGGTTTCCCACTGAGAACTCTGTGTTCTCATCCCCCACTCCTTTATGGTTCTAGGCGAGCACGACGAGGGTGAAGAAGGCGTCAGAGCAGTGAGAGCAATTCGAGGACGAGCGGCATTAAAGAAGATGGACAAAGGAATAGGGGAATCAGAGCTACACTAGAGATGTCGCATTAGTTCTAAATCCCTAGGCTTTATGTTTTGTACTACTATGTAATTGTGCGTAACATCTATGATATTACGTGTGTAACTACTTGTGAATATATGGCATTGACCTCTGGTTGCTCAATGTTGAATATGCCTAATTAATATTAGTTAAGTATGCTACATTACCACTCACAATATATGTTCTAACAAGAATAAGGCTCATATTTTATACTATGGTACGTATAAAGAAAAGTTGAAATTTGGTCCATATCTCTGGGTAACTATATTTTTAAACTCATAAGCGGGACTAAGTACTATCCCAACCAAAAGAGATAATAACCTAATCAGCAGGTTTGCGACTTAAGCGTAGACTAGCTAGCTAGGGTGTTCCACTGGGACTGATCCGGGGTCTATCTTTGCTGCTGATGAGGCTGATATGGATACCGCTTTCTACCCTGACCAGGTAAAAGGGGCTGGAAAAGTCCCTTCCTCTTGGGCTCCTATGCCGAGCTTCCTTACTCAACTGCCTTCCTCTTAAGCTGCTCGTTCCTCGCAGACGTCAAGTTGGTGGTTGATTCCTCCAGGGTCAGGCAAGTGTTGACCAGAATAGTGTAGTTGCGGATGTATAGGTGGTTGACCGACATCTGAAGCTCTGGCTTTAGTCCCCTTTGATACTTTCCACACTTCCACATTTCGTTGGGGTTGAGCTGGTACATGCCGGAGTAGCGGAATATTAGTTCAAACGTCGACGTGTACTCAGCTATCGTCATGTGGCCCTGTTGCAATGCGAGGAACTCTACCTCTTTCTGCTCTCTTAATCTGATTGGGAAGTACTTGTCCATGAGGGTTGTTGTAACCTGCATACATGTGATCGGGACTGCTCCTTCCTTCAGAAGGGCACTGGTGGTGTCCCATCATTCGCTTGCTGGGCCCGCAGCCTTCTGGTGGTGAATCTGACTTTCTGGTCATCCGGGCAGCGAAGGTCATCTAGGACTTTCTCCATTTCCCTTATCCAGTGGTGAACTTGTTCCGGATCCATTAATCCTTCGAAGGTTGGAGGGTTGGTCTGGAAAAATTTCGCGTACTTCTTCACGTCAATATCATGCTTCGGTGGTGGGGTATCTCTTTCAATAGTTTCAGCTGCGATTTGGGCCATCGCCTGAGCCAGCTGTCAGAGTATTTAGGTGAGACCGTCATCCACGGTGTTGCGTTGTGTAAGGTCCCTTTCAGGTGGCGTAGCTGGGTTGGTAGCACCTACGAAAATCGGGTTGGCAGCACCTACGAAAATCCTGAGTTGATCAGTCTAAAGATAGCACAAAGATCCAGCACATACAACTTAGTAGGCTATACACTGTGAATCATGCTCGAAAGCATAGTGCAGTCTGTAACACCCTAGGTTGTTATCTGCTATGTGGGAATATTGGTAGTCCCTAGCTATTTTGGAAAATAAGTTTGTTATCTCAAAATAAGGACCCATTTTTTTTTTCTTTCTTTGATGCAAATTACCTTTAAGCGTTAATTTAGAACCATGCGCAGTAACGATATCATAAGCTTCGTAATTACCATTATCGATAAGATGGTACAGAAACTAATCATACATACGAGCAAAACAATTAGGGTTCGTCCGTTAATAATTCACATGGACATCATCATATATACATATATATATATATATCATTGGTGTTTGTACAGGTTAGGACCTACTAGCACTACAACATATACCAGTACAAAATATACAAGTCATACATATACATTATACATCAGCTAATATTACATCCATAGCTACTACAAAATAGCATCAGGATCTGAAGACAGGGTCAGGGAGGGCATGGCTGGTCAGGGTGTCGAGCTCACTCCTCAAGGTCCGCATCCTCCTCCTCGTTCTCCTCCAAGGGATCATCCTCCTCGGCCGGAGGTGTCTCGGGTACGTCCGACGGGTCCCGAGAAACGGTGGATGGACCTACCTCATCGTCGTGGGTACGGGAACTGACGGCGGTAGACTCTGGCGACTCTCATTCTAGCTCCTCGCCAGTAGATCGGGGGTGGTCGTCGCCTCAAGGAAACTGGGTCGATATCCACGTCCTTCTCATAAGGGGGAGGCTCTTTCGCCATGTCGCTCGGTTGAGGTCCATCAGCAGGTGGTCCCGGTACAGCTGGTGCTGGTGGTATTGCTCGGAAGGGGATAGGGTTGTTCACCACAAGGAATGTCCAGATCTCTGCCTCGTCCCCTGTCTCAAGGTCCACGTTCCTAAACCTGCTCCAGAGGATCCACCGCTTCCTCGGCGGTGAACTCATCATACTCTCCTGAAGTCATAAGTGAGTGGGGTGAAAATTGATGGTTCCCAGTAGATAACTATAGGGTCGTGGGGTCTAGTTACTCAATTATGCTTCAGGCCACTCAGAAGATCTCTAAGTGTTTATGCATCTAGACTCCCTACTAGTTATTACTTGCTTAGGATCCTGAGCAGCTTTATCAGTTACTAGGTGATTGGGATCTTTATTCTTTACTTACTTAGACATTCGCACTTATTAAGACTTGCGGTGCTATGGTGACCGTCTCGTACGTGTCTCACGGACGGTTGACTCCATATATTTATATCCATACATATATAGTCATACATTTATACAATTACTACATCAATATCACGCATGAGGGGATGGGGATTTCTCTTACGCGCCTATGGCTATGTCTTTTTCGTTGCTGGGTGCCCCCACTCCCTTGCTGACTGCGGGATCGTCATCCCCATACAGTCGCAACCGCTTGCAACCATTCGTTTGATAGAATGGCGGGAATGTACCCTAGCGATAACACTGGCAAATGAGGGCTCGCTTGCCCACATCTGGAGGACAAGATCTCTCTTTTTCTTTTTTGGGATCCACATCTGGAGGATCATCTTCGCCACATCTGGAGGCGCTGTTTACACCACATTTGGAGGTGTACTTATGCCACACTGGAGGCAGCTGACTAGTCTTTTAAATGTCATGACATAAAAGCTCAAGCGTTCCTTACTTTCTTTTCTCTCGTCTAGGTGGAAACCCGCATTTAGATTACTGTCTGCGTAACATAATCGTAACCCAGTCCTTCTTGCTTGACCAGAGAGGGGCTTGTCAGGTATGACGTGCCAAGAGAAGGATTTCCTATTATATAACTATGTTCTTTCTACAAGGTACACCGTGTAACACCCTAGCTAACTGCACACCCTCGAGTAGTACGCAATGATCACTAGTCCTTTATTATCTTTCAAAAATACAAGATTAAGGAAAATATGGACCATTTTAAAACTTTTCTACTTGTTACTTTATTTGCAAAGTATGATCCGTGCGTGAATCAAAGTGTATAATACAAACGATAGAGCTTGAGCTTATGTGGGTTAATTCTTCATAGTATAAGTGAGTATAGTAAGCAGTTACATACACAACCTTGGTCCATCACAAATATTTACATCGACAGTAGAGTAATATAATAAGTTACACACATGTGCCATATACATACATCAAAATACATGTCTAAATACATATCAAAATATCCATCCAGTGCAAGCTAAACTGGCTGGTCCTTAGTCCTCTACTGCTCCACATGCGGCTCCTCATAGGGCTTCTCGTAGCACTCATAATCTTCGCCTGCTCCTGGAAGCATAAGCGAGTGGGGGTGAGAACAATCGTCCTCAGTGGTTGACCTTAGTGTAGGGTATTTCTTTACCTCGCTTATGAACTAGGCCGCTCAGGAGATCTCTATGTTTACATGCATACTAACATCCTACTAATTATTATCTTTACCTAGGATCTTGAACGGCTTTATCTAAGTTACTAGGTGAGTGGGGATCTAACCTTTCTTATCTAAGTTCTCGTGCTTGTCAACTTTTCTCGCGTCCATACATAGCCGTCTCGAGCATTCTCTTGACGGTACTTACTTCATACATGCATTTACATACCTTATCATAAACTTATACATCATATACTCATTCATCATATCATTACATATTCATTCATTTCATACTTTATGCATGGGGTTCTCTTATGCATACTGGCTTACACGAGTTAGCGTCCTTCTTTCACATCTTACGCATACCGGCTTGCCCGGGTTAGCGTCCTTTTCCTCTTTTCTTACGCATACCGGCTTACCCGGGTTAGCGTCTTTTCATCTAGTTCTTCGCTCATGTAGCTGTGGCCAAACGACTACAACCACTTCTATTCCCAACTTGACGACGACCCATCTGCGCTCACACCAGAGTGGTTGCTAACCACTGATGGGGTCTAGTGTCCATCGCCGCCAATCAAGTGGGCTAACCTCCGCTAGGTAGGAGGCGGGGGCTGGCCCTTGCGACGTAACCAAGCATTGGACTCATACATCATCATAATCATAACTTAGGTGTGACGTCACCCTTTCTCATTCATCTTTTCTTTACTTTCTTTCTTTCTTTTCTTTCATCATCATTAAGCAATCCACCCCTTTGGGGAATGGTGAGGAGCGTGTCCGCCTAGAGAGATACTTACTATCATATAACTACATACTTGTTCCCTAATGTTCAGTTATGATCTTTAAGCTTTACGTGATTAACCTCTAGTACGCTAAGGTTGTCCTAATACTTACTGACAACCCGGTCCTCATGATGCATGAGAACATACACATTTTAATCATAACTATTCTACATGCAATGTTCCACATACATCTTAACAATTACATGCATCCATTACGTACATCAATTAAATCTTTGCTCATTGGACTATGTGCCCAAGACAGTTTCCATGAGTTCCCTGCCTCCCAGGCCACTCAGCGTGACTTTGGGTCCACTCAGCGGTCCCTGAGGCTCGTTCCTCCACTTTTCCAAAATTATTTTCAAAGGGCTCTCAGGCTGCTCAGCAGTTATTTGGACCGCTTGGCGGTCTGATGCCAAGTTCTAGAAACATTTTCCGTCCTTATCACTAAGTTCCCTCTGAGCCGCTCAGTGAAGCATAGGTCCGCTTAGCGGTACACTTCGCTCAGCAGTTCTCAAAGGCCGCTCAGCGGGTCATGAGATCGCTCAGCGACTCATGAGGCCGCTCAGCGATACCTGGGCGAACTGCAGCATACTCCTTTGGTTTTCTTGGTTTCTTTTCATTTGTTCTCATGGACTCTTGGGTTTCTTGCACATATTCCAATAGTCATATTCCTATCTAGTCCAAGTCACAGGACCCTTCAGAATCATCATCAAATCCTAGCATAACAGTTCTAACATATTACATAAACATCAAAACAAAGCAAGCATGGAATCACCACTAAGGGGGTGAGTAAAACCAAGGTTACCCACTTCCTTAGAGGCGTGAAGAGGGCTGGAAATGGTGGCAAAGATGCATACTCTTGGGGTGTTTAGCCTCCTGAACCGGTCTCCTGATTCCAGTAGTGATCTAGCAGAGTTTCTGAACTAAACGATTTTTTGGCAGAGTTTCAGTAATCTTGCAATTTTTGGTGAAAAATTCGGAATGGGAGGGGCTATTTATAGCCAAGGGTCTGCCCCCAAAAATTACTCTTTTGTCCCTTGCCAAAATTACCAAAATGCCCTTTTCTATTTTCTTTAATAATTAATTAATTCAAAAGATAATTCAAAGGTCAAATCAATGAATAGTAATTGAATTTTTAATTATTTCCCCTTGAAATCTGAGTCAATCACGTGGCCAATGCAGGTGTGGGTCCCTCCCGGTCCCGTTTCGCTCGTTTTTGGTCGTTCGCAGTCCCGGTGCGTCGCGCACGGTCGTCCAAAAAATATTCCGCTTATACCGTCACGATCCCCTAATTTCCCTCTACGTAAAGGTATAATTACTTCAAGGCATTTGTGAATTTTTCTCTGGAGAAGTATTTTTCACAGACACCTTTGACCCGTTATCTCTCGCCGGTGTCCGAACATGACTGTTCCGCTGGCGTTTCCGCGATCGCCTACTCTTGCCTATTCTTCCTAATGGGGTTTTGGGCTAATCTAAGGTATTTTGAAATCTTTCCCCCCACATAAGGTATGATTTTCGGAGGCTTAAGGCCCTCTGCTCAACTTCATTGGCTCAACGGGGCCAAACGGGGTTGTTCTAGTGTATACAGAATCGTCCGAAACTGAACCGATTTCCATTTCTCCGACACTTTAGGTTCCTCATCCATCTCTAAGGATCGAGAGAAACTGTTTGAGTGTAAGTAGAATCTATCAAAACTAAACAGAATAAATTCTACCGATCTCTGCATATTAACCCCTACAAAATGCTCTACGAACAATTATTTGGGGAAATTTCTGCTAAGGAGGGAGCGGGATGTTACTTTCCACCCCCTTAGAAAAATTTCGTCCTTGAAATTTTGTACCTGGAAATAGTTCTGGATAGGCCGCTTTCATGTCTTCTTCCAGCTCCCAAGTCTGGTCCTCGACCTTTCCGTTCTCCCAGATAACTCATACCATTGGAATTTCTTTGTTCTGAGTCTTCCGGGTCTTATGGTCGATGATCTTCTGCGGCATCAACGGCAAGACAAGATCCTCTCTCAGTATGATCTTCTCTGGCTCGAGCACATGATCCGGAGAAGCATAATACTTCCTCAACTGAGACACGTGAAAGACAGCATGAACGTTCGCCAGGTTCGGTGGTAGAGCTATCCGATATGCCACTGGTCCGATGCGCTCCAATATCTGGAAGGGTCCAATGTATCGGGGGCTTAGCTTCTTGAACTTCATGGCCCTTCCAATGCTTGTGGTGGGAGTAACCTTCAAGAAGATATGGTCTCCTCCTTGAAACTCTAGGGGTCTTCTTCAGACATCGGCTTAGCTCTTCTGACGGCTTTGAGCTGTGAGGATTCGCTGTCTGATCCCTGTATGCATTCCTCGGCATCTTGGGTCTCTTCGGGCCCCAAGTATCTGTATTCATGACCATTGTTCCAACAAAGGGGTGACGGACACTTCCGGCCATAGAGGGCTTCAAAGGGGGCCATGCCAATACTCGCATGGTAGCTGTTGTTATAGGAGAACTTAATGAACGGTAACAGTTCATCCCAATACCGGGGCGAATTGAGCACGCATGCCCTCAACATATCCTCGAGGTTCTAGATCGTCCTCTCAGTCTGTCCATCAGTTTACGGATGATACGCCGTGCTCAATGCCAACTGAGTCCCATATGCCTTCTGGAAAGCTGTCCCAAATCAGGACGTAAATCGGGGATCCCGGTCTGATATGATGGACGAGGGTACGTCGTGTAATCTCACCACTTCCTTTATGTAGAGTTGTACCAACTTCTCCAATGGGTAGGTCATCTTTACCAGAACGAAATGGGCAGACTTGGTGAGTCGGTCAACAATCACCCAAATGGCGTCCACACCCCTCGTCGTAGCGGCAATCCCGATACAAAATCCATGGATATGCCATCTGTAACATCCCGATTTTTCCTTAGAGAAATATTCATAAACATAAATAATTAATTAATTTTCTAAGCATGATTAGAGAATTAAGATGGAAAATTCTAGTTAAGATATCCCTAGGAATTTACACGTGTCGCAGTAGAAAATTCGGCTGACAACCGAACAATCGTTGTT
>QANU01034901.1:0-38168 GCA_003254905.1 Nissolia schottii
TGTAATTATAAACGAATGTGTAACTGTTTCTGGACCTGGATGTATAAATATATTATGTTCTTTATAAGGGTGTTACGAACACTTAACTATCAGGTTATTAAACGCCTAAGTCTTGTAGATTCTATCGTTGGCTTATATATGTACATCTTGTCAAAACACGCACGACTCATATTTTACAAAGTAAGGAAAAAGTTTCAAATCAGTCCATATTTTCATAAGCAGATTACCTTCTAAAAGTACAGGGACTATAAGTAAATCCCAATCAAAGCAGATAACAACCCTATAAGCAGTATTTACGACTATAGCGTAAATAGCAATTAAGGGTGTTTCAGAGACGCTTAAAGGGAGAGACATTAGCGAGAGTAGAGAATGGTAGACGATTAATGACATAGACAGCAACAAGAAAAACTTCACCCCAACCTCGCTTAGGAAGAGAGGAAGAGATAAGCATAGCACGAACAGAGTCAAGAATGTGACGATGCTTCCGTTCCGCACGTCCATTTTGTTGAGAGGTACCGAGACAAGAAAATTCAGATATTCACTAAAAAAGGTCAAAAAATTTTAGTCACAATATTCCATGGCATTATCACGTCGAAAAATCTTAATCACTTTTGAAAACTGAGTTTTAATCATCTTGGCAAAACTAATATAAATTTTAAGCAATTCGTGACGATTTTTCATTAGATATATCCAAGTATAACGAGAATGATCATCAACGAAAACAACAAAATATCGAGCTCCGCCCATAGTAAGAGAAGGAGCTGGTCCCCAAACATCAGAGTACACTAAATCAAAAGGAGAGTTAGAAATAGATGTGCTTTTATTAAAAGATAAAGCCGGTTGTTTAGCAGTTTTGCAAGAAATGAAATTAAAAAATTCATTACTAACGTGTCCTTAAATTCCTACAGAAAGGAGGTGATGCATATTCCCTAGAGCTTGTGAGCAAGACGATGATGCCAGAGTTGGAGGGAAGAGGGGGGGTGGAAGCAGCACAGATATTGGAAGGAATGTGAAGACTAGTGAGTTGTCTTCCAATCTTACATCTAGTTCCGATTACTTGCCTCGTCTGTGGGTCCTGCACACGACAACCAGAAGAAAGAAAAACTAATTTCATATCCAAGATCACATAATTGACCAATGGAGATAAGATGAAAGTTTGATTTAGGAATGAGATATGTGTCAGGTAATGTGAGAGTGGGTGAGGAGATAGAACCCTTATGACTTACATTCATAAGAGACCCATCTGCAGTGTGTATAGCTGGTGCAATGCTAGTGGTAGTCGTGGAAGAAAAATTATGAGATGCAGATGTCATGTGGTTACAACATGTAGAATCAAAATACCATTTTGTATTACCTGATGTGATAGACAAGGCAACAGGAGTATTACCAAAAAGTGAAAGAAGTTGTTTCAGTAGGGACTCAATATCACCTGAGGACTGTAGCGGCAGAGGTGGCAGAGGGAGAGGCCACAGTGTCATTAGTGGCAGTGCTAGTGGCAAGCACGACTTTAGAAGTACTGGAGCATTGTTGAGACATAACATGAGTAGGCCTTGGTGGGCGAGTGGGACAATCCTCAATAACATGTCCTAGCTTTTTACAGTAGCGATAAACTATAGCATTACAGTTGGATGTGATATGACCTTTCTTCTTACAGGTACGACATTCTATGGTGGGGCAGTCGAAAAGGAAATGTCCCGGTCAATGACAATGTTGACAAGATTTACTTATGTCATCAATAATTGCAAAAATCATATCTGTGGTTCGTTTGAGGAGCCCTAAATGGATTTCTTCAGACTTGAGACGAGGGAGAGCATCCTCAAGAATGGGCAAGGGATCTTGATGGAACAGGGATGCCCGAATAGGCTCATAGTCATCAGTGATGGCCATCAGGAATTGGATGAGCCTAGTGCGATTACGATACTCGTCATATCGCTTAGCATCACTTTTGTGCTTCATGGTAGGTTCGCAGGGGATGCCAACTGATCCCAGATAGCTTCCATCTGAGCCAAAAATTCATAAACAGCTTGTCTGGGTGCTTGTTTGAGATTGTGGAGGTCCTTTAGAAGTTGATACTAATGAGATAAATCAAAAAAAGTATAACGATTTTGCAAGTGATCTCATACCTCCTTGGCGGTGTCATATCAGCTAACTGAAGATGAATGCTCGGTGTTGAGGTATTGCGAAATCAGGTGATTATCTGGTGATTCTTACTATCCCATTCTTCCAATGTGTAAGCAAAAGTTTCATCAGAATCATCTTCGGATTTGACGGGACACACAATGTCACCTGTTAGATATCGCCAGAGTTTACGGTCCTTCAAAAAGCCACGCATTGCCTAAACCTAATGGGTGTAGTTGGAACCATTTAGGATGATAGGAATAGGATGAGCAATATTTATTTTATCCATGATTAAGCACAATGGAACAAAAGAGAATGCTTTGCCCAAACCCAATGGGTGTAGTTGTGACTTCTTAGTATTGCTTTCGTGTTTGTAAATTCTGCAGTTCTTTGCTCCTTGTTTAGTTGTGTTGCCATTGCCTTGCCTTGCCTTTTGCGATTATTCAATGTTATGCAAAGTTTAATAATTTTTTTAGTACAATTGTTTAAACACTAAAGTAAGCTTAATGATGGGAATAATTTAATTTTTGTCCTTTCTTGAAGATGTCAACTCACTATGAATTTAGGTAGTAGGATACCATAATTTATTGACAGAAGATATTTTCTACTTAATTTGCTATTTAATTATTTTCCTTTCTTCAAGCTGTCAAGAAGGTCATGAGAATATTAGTTCAATTGTAAAATAAAAATGCAACCTATTAGACATATGGTTGGCAGCCTTTTAGCCATATTGCAGAAAAGGAAACCTCCTTTTCCTCTTTTTTTCACCTGCTACAAAAAACCAATTGTTACATCAGTGTCAGTATAGGTTTATAAAGGTTCGAAGTACTTGTTACATCACTATGGAGCTATCTATTGTACACATTAAGAGAGATTGTATTGTACAATTGTACACATTGCTGTAGTTGCTTAGGCGGGGAAAAAATTCACAACCTGCTAACGTGTCCAATAGGTTTTAGAAAACAGCAGTTGGAATATCAAACTTTTATGATATAATAATAATAATAATAAAAATAATATATGTATATAAATAGATGAATTATTTATGAATTATTTCATATAATTTCATTTAATTTTTTGACTTTTTATTATTCCACCATTCATATTTTTGTTTACTTTTCTTCTTTTTTATTAAGTGACGATTCTTCATCTTTTAGAATATTTTAATTTTTAAATTTTTCTAAGATTACCTTAAGTAATAAAGAGATTAGTTGCACTAATAATTAATAAATAAAAAATATACTATCATTTTATTTAACTATGAGATCAAAAGAGAATTTTATCCATTTTATTCGTATTTTATTATTAATCATGCAATAACTAAATTATACTTATTAATATATAAAGAATATAAATAATTATGTATCAAAAAATTAATGTACGAAAAATATATATTTTTTATCAAAGGTTTAAAGTAGGATTTGCTTTTTGAGTGTTTGCACCGTTATCTAAATAAAATTTAAATAATATATAAAATGCTTAAAAATAAAAATTAATTTTTTGTAAAGATAAATAAGAATTGATTGGAACTAAATTTAAACTTAAAATTAAATGAACTCTTATTGCATTTTAAAAAAATAAGATCTAAAAAGTGAAGAACCAAATCCCACAAAATTTGTATTTGAAATCATTTCTTACATTTTAAAACAAACAAATACAATATTTTGTTATTTTAATCACACAATAATTATCTAATCTATCGATGAGATCAACCGTTAAGAGATGCACAAAAGAAAACTAACTGTTTAAAATTCTATAAATATGAATTTACCATTTTACAAATTTATAATATATTACTTTTTTTTTCTTTTCAGTCTGGAATCAAGTTAAAAAAAAACACACACACACACACCAAAGAGGAAGACAAATAATATCTCACTTAACTCTTAAAAAAAAGGAGGGTAAAACCTAAGGAGTCAGCCCCTGTTGCTTTCTTGATGGTCCTTTCTCTTTTCCCTCTACAGTTGCTTGTGGACCAACGCTACTTTTGGATCGCTGTTATACTTGTCGTTCATGTATCTCTGATCTGATCACAGATCTGCTGCGATTCGCCGCCATCATGCGCTTGAACCGCCAACCCATGGAAGACTGCTTGTAAGTAACTCCAACTCTCTCCTCATCTTCACCGGCGTCTTCTCTATCGCGGGTACTGCCTCCACAGAGAAAACGTTCGTGGTAATGTAGTGGTGGAACCATGAGAGAGGTGCTTATGGTTTTTGGCACTCTTCCTCCACCGCAGCTTGGATTTGCTTCATACTATTATTGATTTTGTATTATCCGTAATTTTACATTCTTGATATGTGATTTCTAAGTTGGCATGTTAGATGCAATTGTGGATCTAGGATAAATTGATAAATGGTAAGAAAATCTAATTACATCTACCTATATATATACACAAAGAAAAATTGTTGAAAATTTGAATCCTGGCGGGATTTTAAAATCAAATGTGAGTAAACTTTGTTCTACGGTCTCTCTCATCATCGCACCTATAGCACAACTATAGGTCTCTTTCCTTGGCTGATAGTACGAATTGTAATTTGTAAAAAGGAGAAAGAAAAAGAGATGAGAGATATTAGTACGAACTGTAACAGTGTACATGCCCAAGGTCAGTCAAGATATAATCTACAGTTGTTTTCAAGATCTTTTGCAATAGGTCTACTGTGAAATATTGTGCCTAGCCATCTAGCGTAGATGTAGCGTAGATTCAATTGGTCTATTCTTACCTGTTGCTTTGCTTTTTCTGAAGGAGATACACAGGTGAGATAAAAAGTCATGTCCTTGTTCTTTTGAAGAGGTGGTGTTTGGCTTCATAAATAAAAAACAAAAGCTTAAAAAATGCTTCTGGGCGGGAAAATGCTTCCCATGTGCTGATCCACTAAGTTAGCATTTGGACGGGAAAATTTTTCACCTCGGAGTGACACGTGTCCTATAATTGTGTGGGTCTGAGGTGAGAATTCCCAGCTTTTATTATATACTAGATTCTAACCCGCGCGATGCGCGGAGTGATTTTAATATCTATAATATAGCAAAAAAGAGGAGTATTTTTACTAATAAGCACTTAAATGAAATAACCATAAAGTGCATACATATATCCTAATGATAATTGTACATTAATATTATATTATTCCAACTCAGATACAATGAAAGTTTGACAACACTCCAAGAACATAGATAATCATAGTTCATTATACAAAGTTAAATACTAAACGCAATATGTTGATGTGTAAGTCGTGGTTGTTTCTGACATTGGAATGACTTTGATCCAGACCTGCAAATCAAATAACACATAGTGGAATTCTTTATATTTGGACCAATAACTACACAATGTTCAAATGAAATGTTGTCAATTCATATGTAAGTTGTTTGGAGTTTAATATACATACTATATCTGACCTTTGATTTCATTTGATCTTCTAATAGGTTGGTCAATGGAGTTTGTCATTGTTATGATCAACCGCTGAGGGATTAATCACGACTGGTTCATTGAATCACTAATAACTAAAGCTAATAGTAACAGCTGCAATTGTCTTGTTAATGGAGATTTCCAACTAAACTATATTATAGAATACTATATTCTAGCTGAGAGAGTAACTAAATTATATTCTAAATAACTAAATGGGGTTTCCAATTCTGATAAAACCTCATAGAATACTTACTTTGTCTTGTCCTCTTGGTTCTCCCATTGAAACAAATGCAATTAACTAATCAATCCACATCAAAATAATAAGTTCGTGATAGGTCCTACCTTTAAATCCCTCCGCTTAAAAACTGATGCAAGGTTGTGCAATTACGAAAAGCAAGTACTTTTGAAACACCTTTTGCTACATTTAAGGGTGGCCTCTTCAAAAACTATTGAGTAGGGCTAATATACTTAGAAGCATGGCCTACTTGTGGCTATTACATATGAAACATTCATCAATAGTGTATAAAATTTTACAGCAGCAACCTCAACGCATCTCAATTCGTTGTTGTTGGGTCCAAAACTAATGGAATCATCGACCTTTGGTGCACTATATTTAGATTTATTTTTTTTGTAAAACAAACATTAACAACGGCAAGCTGATAAAAGAAAATCAACCTCAAGAAACAAAGTACTTAAAAAAGGTGAATGAGAAGAGGTAAAATTTTATCAACCCACCAAAAAATGTAAGTGAACATAATAAAAAAGATAACATACAGATTTATGGATTCAAATAGATATTATAATAGTCACAATATAGAAGAAAAAGAACAAATATTTAAGATATTTTTCATCGGAATTGCACTTTTCCATAAGAATTATCACTTAAAATAGGAAAATAAACAGAAATTTTAGATATTTTTAAGAACGTACAAATTCAATGCTCTAAACCATTTTTCCTTTTGAAGCAAATAATGATGGGGCTAATGAGTTGCCACTTTTCCTTAAAAGACAAAAATACGACTCTATAGAAGCAAATAAAAACCAAAAAAGGCAAGTAAATGGAATTTGAATAACCTAAAGCTCACATCACATTTTGCATTATTTGAATGACATTAAAAGACTACAATGTAACATAATGTAACATATCATTCAAATATCATTCAGCGACCCTCGTTTAGAGGCAACCTAGAAGAAGCATTAGAGCCATTATTCTCATCATGCTTCTTCTCTTGCTTCGTTCTCTTCTTTAACCTTCTCACAAAATTCATCATCAGCCACAACAACCAAATCAGGAATCAACACCTAAAAGGGTTCACCCTGCCTCAAACCACCACGATTTGGGGTGAGCCAAAAAATAACTTGCTACAATTACGAATAAATAGAAGCAAATAAACCAAAAAAAACCAACATAAACAGAATCCATTTTTTCCGTTTACCAAGGGCAAACAAAAACAGTAACAAAAAATTGCAGCAACAGAAAAATGCAGCAACCATATTTCGTATGCTAAAATGGATAGAACAAAACTAAATTTCATGGCAAGGGTTCCAAGAACCATATGTATAGGATTCTTGAATTTGCATTTGGCCTCACTTAGAAGAGTCATAGTCTGCCTATTTGAATGTCATTTCTGCATTAAAAAATAACTTGCTACAATTACGAATAAATAGAAGCAAATAAAAACCAAAAAAGGAACATAAACAGAATCAATTTTTTCCGTTTACCAAGGGCAAACAAAATCAGCAACAGAAAATTGCAGCAACCATATTTCATATGCTAAAATGGATAGAACAAAACTAAATTTCATTGCAAGGGTTCCAAGAACAATACCTATAGGATTCTTGAATTTGCATTTGGCCTCACTTAGCATAGAAGAGTCCTAGTCTGCGTACTTGAATGTCATTTCTGCATTAAAAAATAACTTGCTACGATTACGAATAAGTAGAAGCAAATAAAAATCAAAAAAGGAACATAAACAGAATCAATTTTTTCCGTTTACCAAGGGCAAACAAAATCAGCAACAAAAAATTGCAGCAACAGAAAATTGCAGCAACCATATTTCATATGCTAAAGTGGATAGAACAAAACTAAATTTCATTGCAAGGGTTCCAAGAACCATACATATAGGATTCTTCAATTTGCATTTGGCGTCACTTAGCATAGAAGAGTCCTAGTCTGCCTATTTGAATGTCATTTATGCATTAAAATCAGTTACACACTCACATCAACACCTTAAAATCAGTACAGATACTGTAAGAACTAACTAAAGAACCAAAAAATGTCACCAACAAAAACATGCTTCGTTAGTGACTTGAAATTGCAAGTGTTGTGGACTCAAAACTAAATTTTGCAGGTCTTAATAATAGAAATAGATTGATAGAAAGAAGATGAATATAAAATTAATTTACATAACAAAATATATAATTAGTGAATAGCTTTTGTGTATCTCTTCCTTGTTACCACTTTATGGCAACCCACTAAATTTTGCCATCTCTTAGAGTAGCCAAAACATCTCTTCCTTGATGAAATTTCATAGAACTCCATACAACTTTGTAAGCCTTCTATTGATTGAATGCCAGCTTGAACCAAGTAGAACTGTACCTTAATGTTTAAAATGACACTTAAAAAGATAACGAATACATATTTGATGGACTTTAAAAGAAAATTGGGAAGTCAATGAACCTAAAAGACTCATGAGCAATCAAGTTAGATGATAATTCATAGCAAAATCGTGTGTCCCCTTACATGAAAACAATTTTGACCATGCCCCTTGTTGCACTCAAACTTGAGCTTTCATTACATTCCCCAAATTGCTATAATGGGCACAGACCATTATTTCAGTTACAATTACCAAACCAATGTCAACATCAAAGCAAATCAACCATTTAAAAAAAAGATAATAACAGAGAATCATGACCAATGAAATTTAAACGTGTTAATTAAGGTTCAATCTAGAAACAACTATTTAAACATGAAATTTTGCATTGCTTCATACCTCTACTCTATACGGCCAAGCATTTGAGGCTTTCATCAATAAAATGACCTTCAAATGGTTATTCTAAACTGAATCAGTGATATGATATGGAAAAACAAAAATAGAATATAGAAACTTACATTAGGATGCAGGGAAAGAAAAAGTAGAACCGTTTTAGTAATCTTGAACGTGAAAATAAGCTCAATTGAAATCACAAACTTGGAAAATCTGTCACCAATAACAAATCAAAGAATGAAAAAAATCAAAACTTTCTAGAAGGATATTTATCAAAGAAGAAAATGAGGACAAATTTAAAGATTAGATGAAAAAAATCAAAGGAACTAAAAGTGGAAAAAGATTCAAAACTAAAAAGTTAGAACAGAAAAGGAGTCAAAACAAAAAAGTTAGAACAGAAAATCAAATGAAATAAAAGTGCAGATAATTCTTTTTATATATATATACATGAAAACAAAAGTGATTTATAATAACCAGATCTTCAAAAATTGAGTGCTTTAGTAATGGTGAGAGTACTATTGTAGGAGCTTCAAAAAATGAGTGCTTTAGTAATGGTGAGAGTACCATTGTAGGAGCTTCAAAAAATGAGTGATTTAAGTATAACTGCAGTAATATAAATGATTTAGTACTACTAACAATTGCCACCATTCAGAAATTATTATTCATTATTCAGTCTAGGTAAAATGCTCCTAATAATGAAGAAAATACTAACCCACATTCACCTTCTTCAGCTCCATCATCATTCATACATCACACATACATCACACCTTCACACATTCTCACATTCTTACACATTTTTTTTAGTGTTTGATGACTTGCCGCTTTTTAGAATGCAGCTGCAGCTTTAGGTAGTCAATATGCTTCATCTATAAAAATAGGTCAACCTCAATTCAAATCACAAACTTGGAAAATATGTCACTAATAACAAATCAAATAATGAAAAAATCAAAACTTTCTAGAAGGATATTTATCAAAGAAGAAAATGAGGACAAATTTAAAGATTAGATGAAAAAAATCAAAGGAACTAAAAGTGGAAAAAGATTCAAAACAAAAAAGTTAGAACAGAAAAGGATTCAAAACAAAAAAGTTAGAACAGAAAATCAAATGAAATAAAAGTGCAAATAATTCTTTATATATATATATATATATATATATATATACACATACATGAAAACAAAAGTGATTTATAATAATCGGATCTTCAAAAATTGAGTGCTTTAGTAATGGTGAGAGTACTATTGTAGGAGTTTCAAAAAATGAGTGCTTTAGTAATGGTGAGATTACCATTGTAGGAGCTTCAAAAAATGAGTGATTTAGGTATAACTGCAGTAATATAAATGATTTAGTACTACTAACAATTGCCACCATTCAGAAATTATTATTCATTATTCAGTCTAGGTAAAATGCTCCTAATAATGAAGAAAATACTAACCCACCTTCACCTTCTTCAGCTCCATCATCATTCATTCACAGACACATACATCACACCTTCACACATTCTCACATTCTTACAAATTTAAAGATTAGATGAAAAAAATCAAAGGAATTAAAAGTGGAAAAAGATTCAAAACTAAAAAGTTAGAACAGAAAAGGATTCAAAACAAAAAAGTTAGGACAGAAAATCAAATGAACTAAATGATGTCATTTTTTAGTTTATCAAACACCTGGTGCTCATAACTCACTTGAATTTTCCTTCCCAAATTGATTTTCCCTTTTTTCTTGTTCTGACAATGAAATGCAACCTTAAATTAGTAAACCCTAAACCAAGTGCAAACATTGAATTAGAGAGACCCACGATTGCAGAGAGCACGATATGTTGCTGAGGTTGAAGTAAAGAAGCTGAGGTTGAAGATGAAGGAACACAAAGGAAAAATGCAACCTTGAACCCACACAATAGCACGATATGTTGCTTCTGCTGGAGAAAACGAAACTGTCGAAAATAATCAAAACGCAGGAACAACAGCAGTGCTCAAAACAACAGTAATCAGAAAAAATTGTTTACAAAAGAACAATGAAAATGAAAATAAACAAAACGCAGGAAATGGGATTTTGAGCACTGCTGTTGTTGGGTCAGATGCTTTTGTTTAGCAAAGAACAATGCAAATAAAAAATACAGAACGCAGGAAGGACGCAGGTGTTACCTTTGTTGGGTCAGATGCTTTTGTTTAGCTATGGGGTTGAATAGGAGACAGGGGAATGGGAGCTTATGGGGCTCAATGGGTATAACACCAAAACTAACAAATGCTGTTGTCTGCCAGAAATGGACCGTGTGAGGAAGAAGGAAAAGTGCCGAGAGAAGCACACGTGAGGGACACAGGGGGAGGGATTGGGCGGGAAAATTTTCTCTAATATGCTAACACGTGGGGTTAAGGGTTGTGGGGCCAAGGTGAGATTTCCTGGCTTTTATTATATATAGATAGTTAAAGGATTATTTAAAAATTGAAATTTTCCTATGGAAATTAAAAACTACTTGTGAGAGTACAAATACAACTTGTTGGGTCTCTTGTTTTAGGTGGTTTCTTGTATGTCTTTATGGGAGGGGGTTAAAACTCTCCTATTGAATTTGTCTATCTTTTATAGCTTTTAGAATTAAAATCATTGAATTTTGTTATTATTTCATGGTCTAATATGTGATATTGATGTGTTATATAATCTAATGTGATAAATTAATATTTTTTAATAAAATATTTATAGAAAGATGCATGGTAAGCTCAAACGGTCTTTCAATGGTTTGACTAATAAAAATGTTTGTTATGATCATATAGAACATAAAATAATGACAAAAATTGATGAATTTAATTATAAAAATGATCAAAAATGGACAAACGCAACAAGAGAGTATTTACTCCATGGAGCAGGGGAGAATTCACCCTTGTTTTATATATAAAATCAAGAGAAATGTTAAGGAGTCCTAACTTTTTGCTTCCTAATCTTTTTAATATCTTTAATTATATACTTATCAAAATTTTATTAATTTTTATTTAAATTTTTGACAAATGTATAATTAAAAGGATTAGGAAACCTAAAGTTAAGAGTTTTTAACGTAACTCTGTAATCAAGCTAGATTTCAATTAGGAAGCACAAAAGAGATGTCATCTCAAGAAAAGGAAATATACCACACAAATATTTACATGCACGTTATTAATGCTAGCCGGACTTGATTCCTATCTTTTAAGTATTGGATTATTGTCATACTTAAACATGACTCTCTCTCGATTAACCATTAATCGTGTTTTTTATAAAATTTACAAGACTTGATTCTTATTTATTAATCTTGTCATCATCTCAAGCTCCCGACTTCTACTCAGGATTGAGTTACAAGTCATTTCAATACTGATTAAATAGTTAGTAACAGTATTGAATTATTGTTATGCTTAAAGATGATTCTCTCTATTAACCATTTATCATGTCTTCTATAAAAAAAATCAAAGAAATGAGATAGAGGTAAAAGATCCACCGCTTTGGGAAAGACAAGGGGCGTTTGGTCATTTAAGTGGGTAGGTGACCGAATATAGCTACACCTGTTCTGTTTATATACGTGGCAAGAGTAGGTGACCATTACCCATCACTTCCCCACCCACTTAGCATAGTTTACACTTCACTGTCATAGCCACATGTTTTCAAGGACACCATT
The DNA here is from genome assembly GCA_003254905.1 of Nissolia schottii. Classification (NCBI taxonomy): domain Eukaryota; kingdom Viridiplantae; phylum Streptophyta; class Magnoliopsida; order Fabales; family Fabaceae; genus Nissolia; species Nissolia schottii. The sequence continues at coordinate 12,143 of QANU01034901.1, forward strand.
CCAAAAGCTCCTAGTTGTACCCAGTAACCATCAACGAAGCAAACAACACACCAAAACATAAGGATAACATGGGAAACTCGATCCCTGTTCATGGTTTTTTAGGTAAAAAAAATTTACCTTGTAATAGACAAACAAAAAATAAATATGCCTTATGTTCCATCAAGCCCAATAGAAATTCCGTCCCCATTAGTGTACGTAATTGGACTAAAACCACAAAACCCAACTAGGGGGTGTAGTGTATTGCGGCCAGTTTTGATACCTATAAGGAGTAAAGTTTTGCCACCCAGTACCTGTCATGAAGCTTAAAATGACTTAAAAATATTCAGCTAAATCAATTGAGGTGGTTTGAATCGTTACAGTCTGATATTATATATAGTAACTATTTTTCAAGTGTTTTCTAACTTTTGAATACATTGCCTTGCCTTTGGTGTTATATTGTTTGATGGTTTATACCTTTGGTATTTCTCGTTGCATTTTCTGCTGCTGTTAAGAATTAATTACAATAATAATAATTTGATTGAGAAACATTACAGACTGCCTGTTCACATCAAAATCCATCATAACATGTTACCGAATCAACCAAATCCCTCTCTAAATCAGATGTGGTAAATTTAATTATATCAGTTATAATGAAATTAAAGTTATATTTAGGATCAAAATAGAACATTGAAATAACGCATAAACATGTATTTAATCAATTTTATTCACCTAATATTTTTGTGGAGATAGACTTGACTATTTGCTTGGATGCAGATGGTTACTGATTATTTATATCATTATTTATATCTTAAATGTGTGTTTTGAAAAGCAAAAAAAATGTCCGTTGCTATAGAGAGCTTTTGGCGACAAGGACAATCCAGTTACCTTTTCATACCAGTTGATCGTAGTAGGGTATTCTTCGTAATCTCAAATGTGATACGTGCATGTAGTGCAACAATTACTTCATGAACTTTGAATTATTATTCCTAAATTTAAAATTGCAGTCATTTTGGTTCTCATTTCTATTACTTTATAATTGACTCTTAGTTGATACATGGCCTATGATAAGTCAATTATTACCAATTACAGTTAAATATAAAAACCTTAATATCAAAACTTTTTGACTACTATAGTTCATTACAAGTATCTGAAATTGTGTATAGTACCTTCAAGATAATTGCCTTTCTTTTAATCACCTTTAATGTATAAGATTGTAAATGTTACTTATTCCTATATTTATTTCAATTAGTACCCAAAGTTTTATATTAACATTTGATATACTTTGTGTACTTACAGTGTCTTAATTACAGCAAATTAGTTGGGTGTTCCATATTTATAATATTTACTAGGGTAACAAAGGAATGTCGTTCGAATAGCAATTAAGGGTAAATTTTATACGTTTAATAATGGTAAAAACTGATTTCTTGGCAAAAATTCAAGATAGCAAGTGATCAATTATTCATTTCACTAATTTGTTGATTTATATAAAACATAGGAGAAATTCCACTACTTTCATGGAAAAACATGGAAGGAACTGTCAAGATGTTATCTACACTATTGATAGGAAAGACAATTGTTTTCCACTTCAAATAAAAACAAGTGTTACTATGGCAACTATTTGGCAAGGATTTAAACGGGTATTCAATTTCTACAACCAACAAGACCACTATATCATAATGCAAGATATGTGGGTAAATGTTTATTTTATGTCGAGTTTGAAGACAATCTGAGGTATCAAATTGATTTTCGAAAAGACCAAACAAAAAACATAAGTGTTATCTTATCTGATCACCTATATTAATACATTTTCAATAAATATCAAAATATCATTCATGAAAATAACAATCCAATACCTTCTATTGTCCTTCATATCCACCACCCAAACCCACTTAACGTACGTGTTCAGGAAGAAGACCATGTGGCTCCCAATATTCCTCATATGCAGCATCTCAACATACTTAATGATGTTATAGAAGAACAAGAAGAAGAGTATACCCATATCACTTTGATATTAACTTATATATTGAAATTTTTCATATTAATAACATTTATTAACGAAGTTTGACATTAATTATTATTTTTATTATTTGTTTTATAGTGTTGTATTTGAACAAAGCTCAAATACCATATGATATTATGATAGAAGGTGTTACCTTAAAAAATTTGCTATCAAGTTTATACTGTTAATTTAAAATGTTAGTGAAATAACGTTATTTATAATATTTAATTGTGATAATCACAGGTGAATGACAGAAATTATGGGACTTTGATGGACGAAGTGTTCTGCATGTTAAAATTGCTACTTAAAACAATTCTACTTATTTGGAGAACTTTATTTATATATAAGTTTATTTTTAAGTCTTCTTACCAATTATGTAACCTTAATGAATGCTAAATACTTATTGTAGTTTAAATATGTTTCAAATTTTATCGATATTCCAAATATCAGTCCTAATTATATGTAATTTTCATTATAAATTTACGTATTATTAAATATATAAAATAAACTATTTAATTGTCGTGTATCGTGTGGTTGACACGCTAGTTATGAAAAAAAGAAGAGAAAGAACAGCTTTTAACTCTCTAGATTTTATAATAACCTTTACTTTACACAATTTTAAAAAAAGAGAGTTTTACACTTGTTGAGAAGATGGTTGGTGGCACAGTGGCAACGTGTAAGATGATGATTGAGTTATGGCAAGATGATTTTACTTTTTCACCCAATAAACTATTTAAGGATAAAAAATAAAATTAAATGGTGAAATTTTTAATTTTTTGGAATCTTTTTATAGAATTGCATAAATAAATATAATTTTGAGTTGACGGTGAATCCTACACGTATTAATATATTAACCAAGAATTTTTATATTATAATTATAAAATACTAAGTTAGTTTTGAATAACTGTTATGTTATTACGTGGATTCACAATAAATTGGGGTCTACAGTACACCAATCTCAGGTGTTTTTTTTTGGTTTTTTTGTTTTATTTAAAAATTTTAATTATTATTTTTATTTATTTATAAATTTAAACATAAATCTCGCTGTAAAAAAAAGTCTGGTTGGACTTTTTGCTTTTGGGCCTTGGCCCAAGCATTGACGACTTATGAATATGGCATCCATTCCCATCAGTGTATTATCGACATTCGGCTCACGAGCTGGTTGAAAGCTTCCTGTGTTGTAAAAGCTTAGGTCAGTGAGTTTTGCCGCCGAAATTGAAACCGCTCCGTTCCAGTCCCTGCTCGCATCGCATTCATGCCTCAGGTAAAACGCACTCCCATTCCCATTCATTCGTTTCTTCATTCACCTCTTCTTTTTTCTCTTCCATCTAATCACTTCTCGTTATTAGAGTTTACTCCGAGATTCGATTAGCGTTGAAGCAACTGTTATTCTGATTTTTCACACTATATAGATTTCTCATGAATGTTTATTCATCAGATTAGTTAGTTAAATGCATAAGCTGAGTTAGTTAGGTAGTTATAGCTGGTTACAACAGTTTTGTTTCAGATGGATATATCGCCTCTGTATATAATATACCTTGAAACGCCTAATGCCAATTCAATTCAATTCGATTCGATTCGATTCGATTCATTCTTTCACTTCCACTTGTATCCAAAGATTACTGGATGTGCTTTCAATTTTCTGGCGCAGTTTCTTGCGTTTTCTCGGGGCGGCTTACTTCGCTCGTTCTCTGTTTCCTTGTTTTCGTGGCTAACCGTCCTGCCATGAATGATCGATTTGGCCCGTACGGTCGTTATGATAGACCAGGGATTCCACTTGCTTCTCAGACTTTGGTTGGTGAAAACTATCAGTCATGGAGGCATGATATGGAAATTGCTCTCAGGGCCAGGAACATGCTTGGGTTTGTTGATGGTTCAATCCCTAGACTGGATGGCACCAGTTGGTAGCATCTTGGGAGTGGAATGACAATTTGGTCCGTTCTTGGTTGTTGCACTCCATGTCCGACGAAATTGCTGCTAGTCTGATTAATGCAGGCTCGGCAGCAGCAATTTGGAATCAATTGCGAGACAAGTTTCAGCAATACAGTGGACCTAAGCATTTCATTTTGGTGTATATGCCAAGGCTCCTTATCGGTTGCTTGGTATTTTACTAATCTGAAGCTCATTTGGGAGGAGTTAAGTGGTGTATTGCCCCCGTAATGCACAGCGTCCTTGTTGGGGAGAAAGTCCTTTACTAGAATTCTAGCAAACTGAATATGTGATGTGTTTTATGACGGGGCTGGATGATTCTTTTGCTCAAACAAGGGATCAGATTCTGTTGATAGATTCCATACCTCCAATAAATAGGGTTTTCTATTTGATCTTGCAAGGAAAAGAAAAAGCGTAAAGTACACAATGCTCAGTCCTCAGGCATGGATTCACAGGCTGCTTTTGCAGTAAAATCTTCAGATTCAAGATCAAATCTTGTCCTCATGAATACTCATACATCATATTAGTTTGTTAATAATACACAGGCAGTGTTAGTAAGACAGTTATAGTTGGTTACACCAGTTTTGTATTTGTTGGATATACAACCGGTAAATACATATAACAAACATTTCATACCAATTCAATTCATTCTTTCACTTCCAGTGTTAATAATCTTAGCCACCTATGCTATGCAACTGCTACTTTGCAAGGATAAAATAACGTTTTCTGCATTTTTGGTTTGCAGTTTGATAACAAGAACTCTTCAGCATCCAAGCGTGTTAGAACCGATGGTAAGTCCTGCACTTTGTATCTTCATTTTCTGATGTTTAACTTGGTAATTGATGTAACTATTAAATTACAATTCACATATCCCTGATACTCCAATGTTAGACAAGTCCCTTTCAAATAGCTTAGGGTTTTCTTCTCACATGATTATGTTGTGTGGTGCATTCTAATTGTGCTTTGCTTTATCTGTAGGTAATTGTAGGGAAGATGATTGGAAGTGCCCTAGCTGTGGCAATGTCAATTTCTCTTTCAGGACAACTTGCAATATGCGTAATTGCCTTCAACCGCGGCCTGAAAATCATAATTTGGTAAGATGATACAATTTATAATGTGCTAGCTAGTGTTGATAATGTAATTTGCATCTTGTAAATGATATTCAAAGGCTCATTTGTTCTCTTAATTAGTGTTACCAATATAGCCTTCATTGATCTGTCACTATTTTAATTTTATCACCTCTTTATTATTCTTGTTCTACTGTTATTTATATTCCTATCTTCAATTTGATCCCATGCCCCTACCATCCTTACATAATGGAGGGGAAAACATAGGATGCGGAAATGAATTGTTTATGTATGCATGACGGAGACTGAACATATATTTGACCAATTCTGTGCACTTCCTTATTACTGTATGGTATTGTATACTCAAGTTTTAATCAATGCAATTTAGCTGGACATTGCCATTGGCTTAAGCATGTGATTTCCTTTAAAGCTATTCTTATCATGTAATGTGAAAGTATTTGGCAATCACTTTCCAGAAGTCTGGTATCAAGCCGCTACAAGTTCCACAGGGTTTTTCATCCTCAGCACCTTATGTAGTTTCTAGTGATCCTTCTTCAATGTATCTTGGTGTACCACCACCATATGGGTCTCCCCTATACAATGGGTCATCTATTCCTCCCTTTGATGTTCCATTTTCTGGACGATCAGCATATCATCATGATTATAGAAGTCACCTTTCTGCTGGAAGCCCTTATAGACCTCAGCATTTGTCTGGACCAACTCCATACTCAAGTGGATCAATGATGGCAAATGGTATGTTATGCCTTTATTTTCTTATTTGTAAAATTGACTTTTTAATTAAGGTAAAGAGTGAAGGGGTAAAGATTAAAGCAGTAATTAAGAATGCTTGCTTTTGCACTCTTGTATTCAAAATTATTCTTACTATTATTATTTATTTATTTATTTGAATTTTGTGCTATGGTGGTTGTTTTTATTACAATATCTTTTGGATGATATGCTGTTATTATCACAGTTAATTAAACTTTTTTTGGGGAATTCTTTTGTAGGCAGGATGTATGCCTTGCCCCCACCAGTGGACCGGTTTGGCATGGTTCCTATTGGACTGGGAACAATGGTATGTTCTAAAATATTAAGTTTAAATGTTGCAAACCTGTAATTCCAGGACGATACATGCTGATTTTTTTTTAATTATTCCTATATTATTGAGCATTATTGTATATTGTCATTTTCACATGATGAATCCTCAATTGAGATTTAATACAGTTCGCTTGGTTCATGATAAAAATAAAAAAATATTGTAAATGTTAGAGACTTTCTCTTGTGTCACCACATCCATGTCAAGCTGCATTTAATTAGGCATATATATGCATATTTCTATTTTGTTCAAAGCTGAATTTACATAAAATCCCTTAATGAGTTGAAGAAGCATGAATTTTTCAAAATTTGTGTAATTTGCTGGATTTTATTCCAAAGTTGAAGTTAATAGCTAATATTTATCTGAGCAGGGCCAAAGGCCAGGGTTTTTTCCTGATGACAAGTCTCAGAAAACAACCAAAGGTTTGTCATATTTGGCTTATGTGTATTTTGTTGAAATGGATGTTTCTTGACCTTACTGTTAATTTTCCATTTAGATACAGCTCGGGACAATGACTGGATTTGTCCAAAATGTGGCAATAACAACTTCTCATTCAGATCTGCCTGCAACATGAGAAATTGCAACACACCGAAGCCGGGGCCACAGGTTTGCTGCCTTTTCATCTTTTGTGCATGTTGAGTATCATTTATTTTTAACAAATGTTTGACATTAATATTATGTTGCAGGTCTTAAAATCTGACAAAAATTCCAGTAAGTGGCATCGCTTATCTGTCTTGACTTAATCAAAGCAATTATCTGATCTATTACAGAGCATCAGTTGATAATTATGCTTCTGTCTTTCTACTTGCTATTCAGAGAAAAACACACCTGAGGGAAGCTGGAAGTGTCAAAAGTGCAATAACGTAAACTATCCATTCAGAACCAAGTGCAACAGACAGAGTTGTGGTGCAGATAAGCCAGCTGAGTCGAGTAAATCTCCTTCATCAGCTTCAGATCAAAATGATCAGGTTTGTAATTGTGTAAAATATTGTTCTTTCAATACTCTGCATTGCTTGTTGCAATTGTTATTGATTTTTCACCTCTTCTTTGTATGATTAATGAGCCTCATAAAAAAGCCAAGCTATTGAAGAGTTATTCAAGTGGATTCGTTGGAAAATTTTACATTTTTTTCTTCCTTTCATTTGGATCCTTATATAACTAGGCATACGACTATATCATATTAATTTCCTTCGTATTCCGTTGCATCCTTTAATTTGCAATTGTTTACTGTTCCAGTGAGTGCTTAGGACATTTTGTGAGGGTTGAGAAGGTCCAGAGGTGTCATCCAGCATTGCTCAATTTGGGTGTCTGATTGTCAGTCTTGTCATCCTCTATGTTGCAGCAGTTGTCAAGTCACCTACGTTCTTCTTAGCCGTGTCAAGTTGTATTAACTGAGATACAGTATTTGTCGGTTTTCAATCATTCTGATGCATACGCCAGCCAGCTTACCCTGGCAAAGACTACAGGTTGTTTGTGGTGTTTCATAGATAGATATCCTATATTCTCACATTTCGGTGTTCCAAAGATTTTAGCCCGGGAAATATTTTACAGGTTGGTTGTGGTGTTTCATAGATAGGTATCCTATACCCTCAAAATCAACATATTATTCTAGTGCTTATGTTATCTCATGCATTGAGATGAAGGAGCAATGGCAGAAAGGCTATTGCAGGTTCATGTTTCTATTTTTTGTCCTTAACTGTCTTTTCAAGTATCTTTAGATGATTAGAAGACTCAAGCATGTGAAGACTTCAATTTTTTGGATAATTTAGGCTGTTGCATTTTTTCTTGCATTAGGTAGTTGAAAGTGTCGTGTCTGCTTGCTTGAATCTCTTTTAGGATGTGTCTTGTCTCTGCTATCCTTTTATCATTATGGTCTTTCTTTGAAAACCAGATACTAGGTTGATTTATTTTTAGGAAATAAATGACTCCGACTTATGGCAGATTAGTGGGTCAACATGCGTTTTTTTCCCCAGAAAAAATAAGCCTACCTACGTAAATGGACCAATGTGTTCAATCAGCCTTGGTTTATAAATAATTAAAATATTTAGGTAGGTAAACATGCAAAAAAATTAATTCACTTAACCTCAAACAAAAAGGAAAGGAGTTCCAGCGGCTCGCTTTCTTTCGTCTGATCACAACCTGTGATTGAATTGCAATACGTAGCTTTAAGTTATCATTTTTTTTTTGAGTTAAAAGGACTATCCCATCAAGATTAGCTACTTGAGTTAAAAGGACTACTCCATGCAATAGAAGATGACAGCCATGTGGCATGCCAACATTAAATTCACCAGAAGGCCGGGAACAAACCACTAATGCTATTCAGCGAATTATGTTATTGTATCCATTTCATCATCATAGTCTATTTTAACAGACCACTTATGCTAATCAGTGAATTATGTTAATTTTTCTTTCTTATCTCCTCTGTTGACATTATACTTTTCTTTTTTAATTAATTTTACTTGAATGTTATTTTAATGCATGAAAAGAATAATTCAACTTTTATAGTTTTTTTAAAAAGGAAATTAAGAGTATTTGTGCCATGATATTATGGCAATTATTATTATAGAATGGGGGAGTAAAGACGTTGGCAACACACTATCATGTATTGAGTTGTTTAATCGGTACATGCTAAAACTACGTTAAACTCTAGTCAAGCCCTTATATTTCTTCTGTGTGCGTTCAATTCTGTTTTTACAAAATTGATTTTTAATATAATTGATTGTATTAAGAATTGATTTTTGCGGAAGTAATGTTGGCATAATTTGATTTATGCTTAGTAATTTCTCTAAAAGTAATTTTGACAAAAAAAGTAATAAATTTCATAATTAATTCTAGAAACTAAAGTATTTTTTTTTGTTTACACGACTAGGATGTTCATCAGTGTGGGTATAATGACTAATTTTTTTACTAGCTTGTAGACACCTCTGAGGGTGAGATAACTGACATGAGAATTTAAAGTTGCTTCATACTTAAAATTAAAAATTAAATCGTTAAAGAATAACCAAACATTGAATTTTATAGCAAAATCAATTCTAATAGGATTAGAGTAAAATTAATTTTGGGTGACTATGGTTTAGGGTTCAGCAGATAACCTATTAGTTAGTCCCTTCTATTCGGTTTTGTCACAGGTCGAGTTCTAATTTGGTGCCTCTTGCACTACAGCACTGCTCCAGGCTACTTTGAGATAAACTAATTAAGTTATAATTGGGTGTAAAACTCTAGCAATTTTTAGTCTTTCAAATAATTCTTAAGGATGCATTTGTATGTTTTATGTTTTATTTTATAAGGGAAAGAAAAAAAAGAAAAGGTTTTGAGGAATTTAATATATATTAAAATTATGATTAATTCTCTTAAATTTTTTTTTTTTTTGAGATGTTTCAAAGCATCTTGCAGTTGCAGAAAGTAAAATATGCCACAATAATTTTTTCATAAATATGCCGCAATAAGGGCTATGCTTTCAATAAGCAACTCTGGTTTAAGGTACGTTAGATAACCTTTCACTTCAAAGGAGATCTTGCTTCAGAGAGATTTTATCATTTGCGAACTGTGTAAATTTTTTTTTAAATAATTCAATTCTAATTAAAAAACTGGTACTCAAAAAATCTAACCTACATTTTTTTTTTCCATAAATTAAAAAAAATAAAAATTAAAAACATCACAAAATTTAAATTTTCACCATAGATTGGATTGAGAATAGACCCATCCATGATTAACATTACGCCTTGTCCCATCCTGTCTACCAAAAGATTCTAAACAGTCAACATATATAGTCACATCCTCAGCGTGTATAGCGGAGGAAGAAAATAGTGCTACTAAATATTCCAAAGCAAATTAGCGTCTTCATCATATATTCACCAAAAAAAAGTATTAGCTTCTTCATATGTTTGCAATCCGTAAACCTGCAAGTCAGCAAGAATGACCCAAATTTTGGATTATTAACAAGAATTACAATAAAACTACTTTATCATAAAAAGAACTACCAGTATGAATCAAACACAAATGCGTACACACACAAAATATATATTTAAAATGATAAAGCATCATTTACTGACCTTGTTATGTGAATTCATTCGAGGCTGAAACTATCCAACAGAAACACTCTTGTTAATCCAACTGGTCGTAAGTGAAAGCAGACTCGTAAGGTTCTCTGAACAGCTGAAACTCCTGGAACCGATTGCCATCGTCGCAATTTGGGTACGTGATCCACATGGTGGAATTCACCGGTGGTTGTTCAGTATGCCAATATTCTGCGGAAGCAAGAGGTAAGCGCTGACTCATTGGCTGAGTGGTGTGGTTAGAGTTTTCTAGTGCCATGGACTTTGTTTCATATGAACCCCATGAATTGGTTGACAGAAGAGAGAGAGCACGGTGAAAATCTTGTGCAGCATTTGGATCAGAGGAGGTAATGGATTCCTCTACACCTGAAATAAGTATTACACCAAATGAATTTTAGTATTGTGGAAAAATATTTATACATATTTCATATGTGGAGTTAGTAATCTACATGAGATATTAATGTCTACATGGGTAAATGTCATAATCTGAGTTTAATGGCAAAATCATGAGGCTCAAATGCTAGGAGAGATGTGAAACAACCTGGATTGACACTCTTGCTTGCAATGCCTTTGGATGTGAAACAAGTGTTGGAATCATCAGAAAGCATGGCGAACATACTTGGCATCTCATTGTTGGCTTTCACGGGCTTCATCAGGAAATCTTTAGTCTGGGGGAGCTTGCTGCAGCGTATGTCTTGCCAGTCTAAACTTGTAGCAGACCTTGAGTAAGCAAAGGGATTCACCTGTTGCCTCGCAACTGCAGAATGAAGATATATTGGAAGATGGAAGAGTATGGTAAAACTTGCATCACCATGCATGAAATAAATTGACTTATGATTAACTACAGTCTACCTAGTAACTATGACAACCAAAATTTGCTGTTCTTTGGTTTTAGACGTGCCAAAACTCAATGCTGCTATATATATACTATTACAAATCAGTTTTGTTTAGGAGTATCATAATCATATCATACATGTATGCATGTTAGTGAAAAGTCACCACTAGAGTCCAAAAAACTGTTATAAACTTATAATTAATTGAATCTTGCTGTTATTACAGAAGTTGCTTAGAAAGTAGAAACTTCTATTTATGTTCACATAGCATATGCCTTGTTACACAAGCACATGCTACCCTAGTTCCCTCAAGAACTATATCTGCTTCTGACAATAAAAACCATAAAATAAAAGAAAAACAGTAGAACTTACAATAGCAGGTACAAAATTGTCGTATCAGGTTACATTGAACGATTAACAGAAGATAGACTTACAAGTAGGGCATCATAAAGAAGTTATGTTAACCATTTCCAAATTTGTTTATACAGCAATACTGCAAATCAACTAAAGCCTGCCTAACTTGGAATTTCAGTATTAGATTTCTTTTTTAAAAAGGAAATCAATGACCAGACACAAACTACAGGCAGAAATTGAGACAAACTGCAAAGCTAAAACAGAACAAGTCATTCTTGCCAGCTAGAATCGGTTATGACATGATTAAAGAAAAAAAAAATCATTATAAGATATCTAAGATGCAGCAGGGGAAAAAAAAAACAACAAAGTCAATGACCAAGAAAGCAGTAACATGTTTTCTATGGGAAGGGGGCAAACAGAGCATAGAGAGTTATACCATAAGGGGATGAAGACAAAGCTGATTGATTGAACTGGACAGCTTCAGAATGTGGTTTGCGGCGCCTTGCATTGTGATCTGAAAGACGTCGTCTGCAGCTTCTCTTTTTCTCATCAAACTCTGGCAGACTATGGAACCTTCAACATTATAAGCAAAGTCATAAATTTCCAACTAACTTATCCAACTTGAGCCAAAAAGACAAGAAACTGAATCTTATTGACTGACTTAATTTTTACTGATATGTCACTTAGAATTAATCAGTACCTGAAAAACATAAATACCACATAAGAACCTGATTAATTCTGAGTGAAATATCATTAGAAATTAAGTGGTGCTTCTTAAGAACCTTACCTGCTACATTGCTGGCAAAATCGACGTTCCATACCAGCAATAATCACCTTAGGGGATTTGGAATGACTTTCACAAACTCTATGCTTGCGATGGTAGTCTTTAGCTGATGAGAGGTCAAGGCCACAGCCTTCAACCTGGCAGCGTGAATATTGTAGGTTCTGACCATTGGACTTGCCCTTCTTTCCTGTATTCAAGGATGACATGGGGGCTCCAGAGGAAGATTGACTCTTGGAACCACTTCCTGGGCAAACATCCTCAAAGTACAACCGTTTCCCAAGCTTTAGAGTGAGCAATGGTTCACCAGAGACAGAAGAGGGCTCTAGAGCATGAGAATTTTCAACGGGCTCTTCCTTAGACAATTCCTTAGAATCATCTTGGGAACTTTCAAAAGTGAACATAGATGTCTTGCTATCCTTATGCGATGATGAGTTGATGGAAGCTGAAATTGAGCTCCTGGATGAAGAAGCATGTATTAGCTCAGAGCCAGAACAACCACTGCCACCAGATGCATCCAACAACCCGGTATTGATTTCTCCATTTGCTTCATGACTCCAGTGTAGTGGTTGTAATTTGGGGTTTTCCACTGCTTTTGCATTGCCGTAGAATAGGTGCTCCCAGTCCCACTGGGAGGGAGATTTGGCATTCCACTCCATCAAAAAGAGCTCAGAAATTCAGCAATCTGCAAAGTACAATTCACGTAAGTTTCCTACCGTTAGTTTCTCTGGAAATGGGAGAAGTAAAACTAGCCCTTAATAGACATGGAAAAAGCCAAAGATACTACACACAAACTGAATTAATGTTTCATAAAAGCCAACGGCAACAGGAATATTTGCATAATTCTAGTAGATAAATAATGAAAAAACACACACATATTAAGGGTACTTATCACATCTGAAACTAGTGAAACAGCCTCAAAGTTCGTATGATCAACGTATTGCTAATTAGTAGAGGCAAAAATTGGCTAATCTCTTAAAGACAACATCAAAACAACAGAGTTCTGCAAATCTCAACCACGAGTTGGCAGGCAGAGAGAGGTGGCTTTATTATAGTGATAAGAGTTCTGAAGGTGATATACCAAGCAGTCCCCACCATTCACAAGGACATTAACAGATATTATTACCAAAATCCCTTAAACTATCCCAGCAAGTGTTTTCCCCACTGTTGATGTGATGCCTTTTATCTCTTCTAACAAAGTTACCAAACTTCCCTGTCAACATGGTAAGCTTCAAATTCAATAATTTGGGTTTATCACAGCAACGTCAGAACTCAGAAGAAGTCGGTCATTGAATGAGACCCCACACCAACAACCCAACAAAATGATAAAATATAGACAGACAAGAACCTCCAATACCCGAAAACAACAGCAAGAGAGCCAGATTTAGGCCTCTGATTTTCCTTCAAAGTTAAGAGGGAACAACCTAACTTTGCAATCATAAATACCCAAAACCAATCAATCTAGACCCCCAACAAAAACACAAACACAAAGTGGTTCATATTGAATGCTACATCATGGGTCCTATGAGAATGACCCATCTCAGTTTGCCTTGAGTATGAGTGGTATGACCTATATCAATCATTGAGCTCCAAGACTTAAAAACCAACAAAGGAAAGGCAGAGAAGGTAATTATTTCTGATCAAATCAAACCAAATACTTAACATTGTGAAGCCAAACACGAGAATTTAAAACAAAACCAAACAAAACAAAAAAGAACAAAAAAAAAAAAAACTGGGTTTGAACTTTTGGCGGTGAAAGTTCTAGGATGCAATGGTAACCAATGAATTAGGAGACTATCATTTTTGCAAGTACATGGGAAAGTGTTGGTCCCTTTACCCTGAAAAAGCACAGCAGGTATTGATCTTACACCACACACACACACACACACACACACACACACACACACACAGTGAAGGAGAAGGAAGAATACAAATTATCATTAAAACCTAGCTATCTCTCTCAGCGATGCCACTTTCCCGAGAAAATGATGAACCCAAAAAGGGCACACAGATAAGATGAGGAAGAAGACGACGATACCCAAAAGAAGCAACTTTTTTTTTAGGGGAAGAAAGGGATGGGGGGGAGGGTAAGGTAAGACTATAAAAAAAGTGGAGCCTTTACTTACATTATTATCTCAGACTTCGGAAAAAGCAAGTTGCAATCTGACTCTACCACAAATGGAAATAAACAGTGAAAAAAAGGTAACACCAAACATACCCCCCACCCCAGTACTACTAGCAATCATTTCATCTAATATTCTATCATAAAAAATACTAATAATCAACACAAAGTTTTAATTTTTTTTTACCATAAAAAATAAAAAAGAAAACCCAAGAAACCAAAAAGGAATTAACATAATCAAATGCACAGCTGACAGATAAAGAAGAGAGATTAAAAAAAAATGTTAACCTTTTTTTTCTTTTTCTATCTATGGTCTGAAAAAGGACTAGAGGAGAGAGAGTTGAAATCTTACTGGTGTGTGTGGAGATGAAATGGAGCATATGGTGTTAGTTAATGAAAGAAGACCAGTTTACTGATTTTTGAAATGGGGGGAATGGAAACGGAAGGTGAAGGAGCGTTCCATTTGGGGTGAGCTGGTGAGAGAGAAGAAAGAGCAGAGCATAGCAGAGCAGAAAACAGAGCAGAGAGAGAGCAGGCACAAACAGTGAGAGAGAGAGAGAGAGAGAGGGACAGCGAGATAGAGAGAGAAAGTGTGTGTGAGACAGTGAGAGAGAAAGAGAGAGGTGTGGACGTAGTACTATTCACAAAACACCAACAGCACCAATCGCCATGCTTATTAGGATGCACCTTTTCTCTTTCTCTTTCTTCTCTCTCCCCACACACACACTTATTATATGCACCTTTTATTTCTGCTACTTTTTGCTGCCACCTTACCCACCTCTTAGCTGCAGGTTTTCCTATAACTAAAAAAAAAGTGGGACTCCTCCCACTCTTTTCTTGGTGTCTGTCGCTTCCCTTCCCCTTCTCCAATAATGGACAATATACACTTGCAACCAAAAAATAAGGCTTTTTGCTAATTACATGGTTAAGACACTTATTAAGAAACTAAACAGTGAAAATCTTTTGTTTTTTAATTAAGGTAGGAAAGGGAGAGATAGGAGTTAAGTTTTGGATTACCTGCAAAGTACGGTAATAACTACTGGATTGTGAGCTAAACCTTTGTTCTTAATATATTTAATGTATTAAGTAGCAAATAATTTTTTCTAAAAATATATTAACTAGTTTCCTAAAAGTACTATCTAGCAAAACCTGGAAAAGAAATATTGACAGAATAAAGGAGTGGTTAATTAATAGTAGGTCTTTCAGTTTTCTTTACTACTATTATTTATTTGCATTATTAACAGTGTTTGAATTACTAAAAAAAAATATTCATTTAATAGACTTTTAATTTATATGATATTATGATTATTGCCTACAACTTTAACAATAAATTATAAGAAAAGTTAACAAATATCCTAAAGAGTAAAGACATTTATTAAAAAAATAAAAAAGATAATTTTTTATTAAAAATGTGAGTCTTGTTAATTTTCAATATCATTTCATCTAATAAAAACTTCAGAACTTACTCTTTTAACTAATGTCCTTAAGACATTGGTATTAGTTAAATTAACTAAGACAATAAATTGTTTCTAGTAGATGTTGTGTCACGTATTATTAAGTTTTATCTATCACTAAGTGGATTCCATGCCTAACATAAGTAACCAAAATATTAATGAGAGGAGATGAAATATGATAATATATGATACAAAATTTACATTATCGTCAGATAACCCTTCTATTATTCCCAAACAGTTTTTTTCTTTGACCTCTAGTTTTAAATTGTAAGAGAATGACTAATTCCTATCATATTCATAGCTACTTTAAAATCAAACTCTTTTAGTTTTTTATACTGTGAATGAAGAAAAAAAACATTCCTAAATTTTAGAGATGTTTTATGTAATTTATACTCATGTTTTCATAAACATTTGAAAAAAAAATGTAGAGAAAATTAAAATATAATGGATGGACCAAAGAAATTAAAGTTAAGTGGACCATGGGTTATAAATGTTAAGTGTGGGTCTTCTGTTTTTTTTTTTTTTGCTTTTTAAGAATTAAGAATTAATTTGATAAAATTAATTATTTTTATTCATATAATATAATGAGTATATTAACAAAAATAAGTTGATTTATTTTAATAAATTTTTGTTAAATGTGAGATCATTTGATTAAAAAAATAAGGATAAAACTGTGTTTATTTTAATCTATTAATAAAAAGTTCCAAATTGTAGTGGGGCATGCGCCCCCACCTTTCTTCCATCCGTCCCGGTAAGCTTGGATGGCCGGACTTAACAAAATGTTTGAATGACTTTTTTATCATTGAGTTTAATTTTAATGTACTGACAAAAATTTTTACGTAATCATTAATTAATTTCTTTCATTTAAAAGATTTTTAAATAATAAATATGATAGTTAATCATATTTATTAATATATTAGTATATTATTAAATGATAATATTAATGCATTTTAATTAAATTTATATTATGTTAGTTTTGTTCGTTTATCATCTGATCCTTAATTCGTTCGACGAGAAGGATTTATGTCTGGACCGACAGTCTGAAATTTATTTATTTATTTTCTTTATTAGTACATAAAAATTGCAACGATTCAAGTCGTTGCAGTTTTGTTATGGATTCGATTGATGTACCATACATTATAAATAGAGTTCAATTTTTATCCCTATATATAATAAGATACAATAATGAAAATTCTAACCAATGTACTTGTAACACTTGTTAATTGTTAATGATACATTAAAATATTAAATTTTTTATCTTTTCAATAATTTTTTTATTGAATTATTAACATGTGTCTTAAGCAAAATTTATATAATATTCAAATTGTGCATAAATTAAATTTAAATATGGTATATCTTTTTTAATTCGCAGATATTATTAAGCTTTTTTATAAATGGAAAAGGAAATCGTTAAAAAAATACTCATGTAAATGATTTACTACATCATTTAAAAAATTTGTCCAGCGTTTAAGAAATGAGAATATTTGTTAGATAGACTGAACTGGCATGATTTAGGCTTTGTTTGGTAACGCTAAGGTTTATTAAAAGTTACTAAGCTTTTTGACATTTTAAATTTAAAAGGTAATAACAATATTATTTGATAAAAAAATGAAAAAGTAGTTTTAATAAGTAAAAATTATAGGAATAATATTTGATAAATATATTTTAAATGAACTCTTTGTATATAAAATTATTATAATAAACATAAATATCGAATAAAGTAATAATGATCATTAAAATCAAAAAATATATTAGTACTTTAATATTTGAAGAGTACATGATAGCTCCTAAAAGTACCTTTGACTTTTAAAAATAAACAACAAAAATACATTTATTTATTGTTTACTAAATACTAAAAGTTACTTATATTTTTTAAGGAAAAAAAGTCTTCTCAACAAACTTTATCAAACTAATCCTTACGTACTTATCTACCGATTAATATGCTTTTCATATCATTCTAGCATATAAATTGAAGAAAAATTTTAACTCTTAAGATTTTTCAACGCAAATTTTATTATTTACCATGTCAGAAATCAATTACCCAGATCGTGTAACTCGACACTATATATATATATATATATATATATATAATACACACACTCCGAAACTGGAAGGTGGTGGTGGTAGGTTAATTACATGCATAGTCATTGAATAAATGCGTAATAGGAATTTAGAAAGCACAAGTTTGTTTGTTGATCTTAGTGGTGGGTCATTTCTTTTTCACTATAACCCAACGGCAGCAATATATGACTTTAGTGTGAGATATATTTAACAATTCTAACGTCTTGTTTAATTAAAAGAAACAAGATTGTGTGAATAATTAGCAATGGCATATTAATTTTCAAGAGTCAACACATCGGCTCAAGTTGTTAACTTTCAAGAGTATTATTAATAATTGGCCCTAAAATATTAAAGTAAAATAAAATACAAATATTTAACATTTTAAGAATCATAAAACTAATATTTTTAAATAATCCATATGATTTATTTATCAAATTAATTAAGAGATTAGTTGACATATACTTTTAGTGAAATTTTTTTTACCTTATCATCCAATTATGTATTATTACATCAATAATTATAATTAAGTCTCACAACTATTACTCAAACATCTCATACAAATGCTCATAATTAAATGACTAACAATATAAATTTTTTACATTAACCATAGATACTAATTAAACTCATTAAATAATACTAAGTATTTTGTTAACAAGTATTTTAAAGACACTTGCTAAATCATTAAAAAAAAACAAGTTTTCATTACAAATATTTTAAAATTTTCAATATATTAAATGCTCTAAAAATTACAGAAGTTTATATTCTAAACTTTTCTTAACAAGTGACTTTTTTTTATGCGTAGACTATTGTTTTTATGTGTTTCTTATTAACAAATGACTTTAGTTCCTTGTCAGCATTTCTCTAATATTAACTTAGAATATTAAACTCCTCGTGCCCAAACTGCACTTTATTATACAAGAGAGAAATGAAAAGTGGAAGATCTCTCGTACACATGATTAAACCAAGAAGGTCCCACGTGAGAGCACATTTGGCGATGCCTCTTGTTAACTGTCGCCTCTGCAAGTTTATATAAACTTATAACCCTCTTGCCATACTGCATGTGTCACATATATAATTCGTTTCAGATTAATCATCCAACTGTGACACTATTGAATTGCTTAACAAGAGCCATGATTAGTATCTGTCACTCAGACTTGAATCCAATTTTAAATGGTCACATTTTTATTTGTTCATGATGGACGGTCGAATAAATTGTTGAGGGCTTGGACCAAGGGACAGACCAAACCATATTGACCAAAGTTGTAGTGATGCATCTAACAATATTGGTCACTATAATTAGAATCGAATATATATATATATATATATATATATATAATTTTTTAAAATGTTCAAAATGCGAAAAGAAAACATGCATAATTAGATTTTCAAAAGAAAAAAATTATGCAAGCAAGGTGTTCCAATAACACTTCCAGCCTAGCTCCTAACAGTGACTGCAAAAGCTCAATTCAAATAGGACAAAACTTGAAGGGAGAAAAAAGAAAAGAACCAAAAAAGAAAGAAAGAAAAAGGAAAATTTCTTCTACATTCATGTGGATTCAAAACGCTTGCACCAAGGAGCAGCTATTCAAAACTATGGTAACAATAATTATAAGAAATGCATGGCTATAACACTGAGGTTATGCATGTATGCATCAAGCACCCTCAGAAGGCAAGTGGCTCTGGATATTTGAAGGCATAAGGATGTTGAATCCATCTGCTGCAGTAGATACAATCATTCCAGGAATTTGTGCATGCCAGTGTAATTCTTTAAGGTCTTTCTGTCCCTGTTTATCATCGAAAGAGAACAAAGGAATAAAATTAACCTGGGAGTTCTTAGTTCTACCATTCAGGTAAAATATTGAGAGCAAAGTATTTCAACCTACCTGGTGAATAAACAATAGTTGTGGCGGCAGATCTTCAGGTGCATTTACTTGTTCTTTGGTTTTAGCTTTGAATTCGGCCTCCTCTTCCTCGTCCTTTTCTAAAGAAAGGTCCCATATCCTGTGGCAGAAGCCAGCACAGATTATAAGTAACCTTTTAAATCACAAAGCTAATAATAAAGAAAAAGGAGGAGGCCTGGTGCCCTTAAGCTCAGGGTTATGTGCAATTTCCAGGGAAAGATCAAACTCAAAGAAGATAAAATGAAACAAGAACCAAAATCCCAAAATCTGTTTGGAATTTGAGATAGAACAATGAATATTGTGTTTACATACGTAAGCTGATTATCAGATGATGTAACAGCCAATGAAGAGGCTTCATGTGGACTCCACTCAATGGATGTGATTGGGTGCTTATGGTATTCGAAATGTGCTACCACAGAATCTCCTTCCTGCCCACAACTCAGTGCACTTATCACATCAGCTTTAACACCAAAACCAAAGTAATCAGCATAAGGATTATCAGACATTGTGAAAGTTTCCATAATACTTCTTCACTATAATGCATGTAGAGGGATAAGATAATGAATCAAGGGTAAAGAAAGTCATCTCAGGAAGATTTGCAAATAATTATGCTACTGGGACATAAGGATAAAAGAGTGATCGGAAAATTGAAGCTGAATATGCCAAACATCACATGCCCACAGTGATCTTCCTGTTACGAATGAAGCATGTTTACTGGATTTTTTTTTTTTTCCTTTTATGGGGAGAAGGGGATCTTCGCCATTACAGTCAGATAACTCATACCTTAAGCAATCTGAGATCATGAATAGAAATAGTCCCATCATCACTTCCTGAGGCCAACATACAACTGGCCAACCTACAAAATACAATGGAGTACAAAGAAAGAAAGAGATATAGAATGGTAACGGAGTTAATGAAGCATAATAAAGTGCCTTAGTACCTGTTCCATGACATTACATTCACATCAGCATTATGTGCTTTAAAAGACGCAGCCGGTGACTTCCCTAGTCGAGTATCCCATATTGCAATGCTTCCGTCCACAGAACAAGAAGCAAAAACGTGAGGTTCTGTAGGGCTCCACTGCAGGCATTAATTGAACAATACTCCTCATATTAGATTGATAGATGAAGAAAAATTAATTTTATAATAGAAATAGAACTACACAAATATTCAAACAATAATAAGAGCAACTAATGCTTTGTGCATTAGTACATACTTGTAGATCTTCCACACTAGCGGTGTGTCCAACAAACGGAGTATTGTCAATATTCCACGTTGTAGCAGATGTAGGCTCCCACAGATAAATACAATTCTTGCAATCCCCTTCAAATATGAACACCATCGTCAAGCCTCATATCTCCACACTAACTAAACATGAAAACATGCTAGAGAAACATATAACCAAAGATTACCAGATACAAGCCTTCCACGAACAAGAGGACTCCAGTCTATAGCATAACCTTCATCTTTGTGCTTATATTTATGTAGTGGGTTCTGACTAAAAACTGCTGCAGCTCCTTGGGCACCTTCTGTTTCTGACTCTGCTAGAGCATTCAGATGAGAGCCTAAGTCCCAAACCTACAAATTGTCAAGTATCAGACTGTATACTAAATAGAAGGTGGTACAACTCATAAGAACTAAGTGGAATTTAACTTTTCTGATTGCAATAGATTGTGTAGGAAAAACATAAATTGCAACATTTGACCTTAGTTGCTGCTAATAATTAAGGAGTTTTCATAAGTTCAAATATTTTACAATCCTACGGACCAAGCAAAACCACATTTTCCTGGAGCTAGAATTTATCACATCTAATCCTACTAGTTACTAGCTTTGAAGTTTGTTAGAAGTATATAACCTATCTGTTATAAAACCACTTAAAAAGGCCAGTAGTGCTATTTGGTTTCTGCAATAAACACTAATCAAACTTAAGGCCGGTGGTATTTGGTCTTTGAAATCTCTAATAAGCACTAGATATAGGACCATAATTCAAAGATTCATTTATGCAGTGGAGCCAAAGTTTTATGATTCCATATTTTTCAAAATTATATGTCTGCAAGGTACATAAGAGTATCATCTTTACTCCTTCCTATATAAAGGTGATGCACTGTTTCAACTTCTCTATGGTCACAATTTTTATCCTCGCATATCCTTATGAACCTTATCTTTCAAAATATTTTCCAAAATGGCCCCATGGGCAGTTGAGCAGTTTCCCAACACAGCTGTTTCAGAATGTCACCCTCTCTATAGTAACTAACCAGTAAAGTCTCACCTCAATGATCCATTTAACTAATTTTATTTTTTTAAATCTCTATGGACACTTTTGCCTTATACATTCTGCCATATACCAAGCTCAACTCATTTGGAGTCAAATGAAAAGATCATAGTGCCTTTCTTGTCTTAACTATCATGACCTCCCAATCCCAGAGACCCTTCCCCAAAGTGAATATTTGATCAGCTTAAGTGACTTAAACATCTATGACACAGATTTTCTCTCAAAGCAAACTTGATGTCAAACAACACTCTCTCATAAATGTATCTGGTTTTACTTCAATTTATTCTATCGTCCTGACCAATGCCATATCACTAGTTTTTAATTCTAAAAACAAGGGAAGATCCTGTTGAAATTTAACTCAAATTGAAAGAACTAAAACGTATGATTGAAAGTCTGACCTGTACATAACCAGTATCTGCCCAAGCTGCACATATATGGGGATCTTGTGGCATGGAGCGTATACGGTTGACACATCCTTCATGGGTTACCTTTCGCAACTGTAGATGTGAAAAGAATGAAAATGTTAGTAAGATCAGAAATAAAAACAGTCAATAAATGGAAGTTAAAATAAAAAATAAAAATCAAAAGGCGGTTGCCTGCAAAATGGGACCCTGAGCACTATTGTCTTCATCTTCACTGTCATCCTCACTATCCCTATCCTCACCATCTTCATCAGCTTCAAGTTTAGGCACCGGCTCACGTTTCTTTCCAGAAATATTTGATACTTTAAAAATTCCAATAGAGTTCCAAGCAGCTTTCTCTGCCTGTAGTGCATCCACCAACATAACAATATGACATTGTCAACCAAAAGAAATAAAAAAAGCAAAAACAAAAGAAACAAAGCAAGTGGATAATAATAACAGTCATTAGAATCCAAAAATCAAAAGTCCTTTAAAGGGAAATTTTTCTCCAAAATATTAGTCACGCAAAGCCTGATGTCAACTACTCTGTTATCCCCATTTGACAATGTTAATGAATAGTAAGAAAACTCAAAGTTGACTAATGAAAAATCTTTAATTAAAAGAAGAAGAAAGAAATAAAGCTAACCTGAGTTCCTGCCATGAAATATACTGTGTGGGGAAATTCTGTTCGAACTAAACCCAGAGTGTCACGTACAATATCAAAGCTGTTACAATATATTTATAACTTTAGATTTCTGAAACTAAACAGAAATTAGCACAAGTTTCCATTTGAATCACCAATGCTGGTTGAAAAGGAGCTCTACTTAACAACTCTTTGATCACAGATTAGAATTAGTTCCATAAAAAAACAGTTGGGTTTCGTTCATCCATATAAATTGCCAAACAGGTTACAAAAACCAAAAGGGAAGGGAAAAAAAAGCTCAAGGCTTTGTTCTTCTTTCACTTTCTGGGGGCAGCAAACAAGAAAAAGATAAACATGGAACCTACCTGAGACATGGCCATCCAATGTGGAAGGCGTGGAGAGAGTTGTAAGCAGAAGGATCACACTGCAGCTCCTCACCTTCTTCCAACTTGTCCACACCCGGTTGCCACACCTTCACCGGAGGTTGCAGCACCACAGAAGATGAAGACGACCCATCCCCTTTCTTTGAACCCTGAATTTTTCCTCCAAAGATGAGAAACAAATGAGAGATGTAAACAAGAGAGTGAGGTGAGGTTCTAGAATGGGGTTAACTAGGCCACAAGATTGAACCTTGTTCTTTCTCTTGGCTTTCATACGGTGCTTGATGCCGCGAGTCATCTCCAATCAGTTCAGAAAGTCTTCAGAGTTGAGAAACTGAGGCAACACAGTTAAGCCAATAAGTTAAAAGGGAATCACATAACCTCAAACACATTTAGATTAATAACATTTTTAAAAAGGCTAATTTATATATCTTAGTTCAAGCTCAAACAATCAAAATAACAAGCACAACACATGCAAAGCCCAATTCATAACACATTCTAGGATCTTAATAAAAAAACATTGTTAATTCTGCAAAAACTGACTTGCCCATCATTGTTAGGGACTCGATTCAGGAGCTAATTTGCTACACAGAGCTGTGCTCAACCCAACAAACAATGAAAAAACAAAAAGCAGAGCAAAGACTAGAGAATGGGAACTATGCTGAAAGTAACCATTTTGATGGGGGAAAAAAAAATGAAGAGAGAGAGAAACCTGTTGGTGTTGGATGCCGAGAGGAGAGTGGCTGCACAATGGAGGGCGGCGACTGCGGCGGGAAAAACCACCACCGATTGGGGTTGCTATTGTCTTTGCTCCGTTATGCGCCCCTCCTATATATCAATAGGGTTTTGTCTGTTTTAATAACACTTGTAATTTGGGTCAGTTTTGATGTTTTGAATATTATATAAGGGTTAATTTTTTTATAGTATATTATTATATGATTAAATAATGATAATTTTTTTTTATTAACGATAAATAAAAAAGTAAATTCATTTATTATTGACTAAGCAACTATTTTTTTCTGGAAAATGTGGCCGACGCCCAAAACAACAGAAGAAAAAGAAAAAAAACTAAGACTTTCGAGACCAATTCATCTGTCTAAGATCATCCCAAAGAAGAGATCTAACAGGGACAGAGGCCTCATTAAACCAAAAAACATCAAAGGAGTCTAGCGAAAAACTCAAATGAGCAAAACCATTTGTCACTCTGTTAGCTTCCCTAACGACGTGATGCAACTGAACTTCCTAACCACTTGAGATCAGGGCACGAACTTTACTAACAATATGAAAGGCTAGATGTACTTGCTCATGACACAAACGAATAAAATCCAAAGCGCACTTCGCGAATCACAATCCAAGCGGATACGAAGAAAGCCCAACCTCCAACAAGCAGAAAGAACATGATATATTCCCCACAACTCAGCCAACATGATAGAAGTAGAGCCAAGCTTAGCCGAGAAACCAAGAATGAAAGCGCCAGCTTTGTAACATCCCGACTTTTTCCTTCACTAAAATGTCGCATAATAAATAATTATGACTATATTAATGAGGAGAAGATGGAATAAAAATGAAATAAAATTCCCATATCAATGGTATCCCGGTAATATTAGTGAAACAGAGTAATTTGACGATCTCGTGACGTCCAGTGACGTTTGGATCGAAATTAGGGGTTTATTAGAATTTCTTTACGACTCACAGGAGTCTGTAAAATGTATTAATATGAAATTAAATGTAAGAATATGTCACCTAAGATTTTAATATTAACAAGGATAATTAATAGGTCACAACGGTATGCCCGAAATATTTTTAGGACGTCCGGACATAAACAATTAATGAACAAACATAACCTAAAATACACTAAGGACAAAATTGGAAATATCAATGGCCAAGAGACCAAGAAAAGGCACGGCTGCCCTTCCTTCCCCATGCAACCCGAAAATACACACACATATCCTCCAAGTCTTTCATTTTCATTTTTCTCCTAAGTTCCTACACCTAAACTTCACCTAAGCTCCATCAAAGTTTAACCATCATCTCTTGTTCTCATCATCATCAATCACTTTCAAATCTATAAAGAAGGCAAGCTAACATCAAGGTTAAGAAATTCTCTTCAAGGGAAAGCAAGAGAAACAAGTTCAATAACCTAGGGTTTTATGCTTTCTTGACAAAGAAACTCAAGGAAGCTTCAAGTTCACCTTTCCATCATTCAAATCCATTTCTAAGCATCCAAGGGAGACTAAGAAGAGTTGTTGGTGAGTTTCCATCCCTTGGTACAAAGCCAAGTTTCCATAATCCATAATTGCCCTAATTATGTCAAGATTTCCTTTTAGGTCAAGAAGACTCCAAACAAGCAAGCAAGGCTTGATTTCCTTCTTTTCTTAGCATCAAGAAGCTCTTGAGGAAGTGGGTAACCCTAGTTTCTCATCTCTTTGATGATGGATGAGTGTTGTATGCTTGTGTGTTTATGTAGGTAAATTATGAGATTATGGACATAATTATTAGAAATGATGTTAGGACTTAGGGAGACAATTCTGAAGGGTCTTGTGACCTTGATTATATGTGATTATCATGCTTGAATCATGTGTGAGACTCATGTAGGGTGCCATGGAAAAGAATGGAAGAAAATGGAAGAGAATGGCAATTCGGTTTGCATGTCTCGAACAGGGGTCGCTGAGCGACGCCTCAGGCACCGCTGAGCGAGA
>QANU01034901.1:48474-67470 GCA_003254905.1 Nissolia schottii
TTTTTTTTTTTTTTTGGGCTTAGTTTGAGAGAGAAATATGCCTACTGAATCTTACAGTCAATAGAGGCAAAAGAAATGGCATTGTTTCCCCTTGCTCCACATCCAAAGGTGTGCCGACTTGTATGTTCATCACAATGTAAAATATTGACAGTCATTTACTGTGTGCCTTTCT
Organism: Nissolia schottii; assembly: GCA_003254905.1. Lineage (NCBI taxonomy): Eukaryota > Viridiplantae > Streptophyta > Magnoliopsida > Fabales > Fabaceae > Nissolia > Nissolia schottii. The sequence continues at coordinate 48,647 of QANU01034901.1, forward strand.
TTAGGATTCCTGCTAATGAATCATCTTGGTTCTCTATTTGTAGCAAGTATGGTTGGTCGTGCACTACTAGAGCTAGGAACAATGACTTTAGTGGTATGCACATCTAACTTTGCAGTTAGCAATCCTTTCAATTATCACAGCCGGATATGTCCATTCTGTCATTTACTGGCTATTTAGTATCTCTATCCTCTAATTGTTTGGTTTTACCGTCGCATAGATTTTATATTTGAACACCTATGTTTATAGTGTGAGTTCTAATTGTTGTGATTGGATAAGCAACATATTTTCTGTATTTTGTGCATTTTTCAGATTCATACTGTTATACAAAGGAAAGGTCTTGTATTAGCAACTTAGCACCTTACCTGCATTTCATTTCTTGTGTGTTCAAGTTGACATAATAGAATGTTTTCTTGATCCTTGAACTATGAGGTGGGTTCAATCTGAATTTGGACTAGAAAAACTATACATGTAACTATTAGAAGAGATCTAGCTATTAATGGTTTGAATGTGAACATGGTTTATAACAGGACATTGGTGGTCTGATCCATGTTGCTGACTCTAGTTAGTGGGACAGCTCAGTTATTGTTGCTGAATCCTGCTAGTATATTTTAATGCATGTGTTGTTCTACTAATTCAATGTATGAAGTATGTTAATATTTTTTGTCATCCTTTTCACAGATGGTCCTTCCTTGATATTGATGATAACTCTGTAGAGGACTGTTGTGGCCTTGTAATGGCAGCTGGAAAGTCTGGAAATTTCAGGATGGTGGAGCCTCTAAAACATCCATCTACAAAGAAGCCTCGAAGACATCAGAGCAGGGGGAAATCATCTGGAAGGTCCTCTATGACTGAAGTTATGGAACAACAGATTTGGAAAGATTTTCCGGAAGATTTATTAGAGGCTGTGATTGCACGACTTCCCATTGCCACATTTTTCCGCTTCCGCTCTGTATGCTGGCAATGGAATTCCTTGCTGACTTCTCAAAGTTTTTCTCAGCAATGTGCTGAAGTCCGACAGGCAAGCCCATGGTTTTACACCATAACTCATGAACTTCCGAATTCAGGAGCCATGTATGACCCTTCCATGAAAAAATGGTATCATCCAACTGTGTCAGCACTGCCCACAAAGTTGCTTGTTTTACCAGTGGCCTCCGCAGGGGGTCTAGTTTGTTTTCTTGACATTCGTCATCGAAACTTCTATGTTTGCAATCCGCTGACTCAATCCTTCAAGGAGTTGCCTGCTCGGTCAGTTAAGGTCTGGTCTAGAGTTGCTGTAGGGATGATAGTAAATGGGAACTCAACTGGTTTGTGCTACAAGATCCTATGGGTGAGTTGTGATGGAGAATATGAGATATATGACTCAGTGAGGGAATCTTGGAGCCGACCAGGAAACATGCCTGCGGGTATTAAGTTGCCGTTATCACTCAACTTTAGGTCCGAATCTGTTTCTATTGACAGTACACTTTACTTCATGCATTCAGATCCAGAAGGGATTGTGTCCTATGATATGGCAACTGGGGTTTGGAAACAGTACATAATCCCTGCGCCATTGCATCTGACTGACCACACACTGGCTGAGTGTGATGGCCGGATCATGCTTGTGGGGTTGCTCACAAAAAATGCAGCCACATGTGTATGCATATGGGAGCTGCAGAAGATGACGCTCTTATGGAAGGAGGTTGACAGAATGCCAAATGAATGGTGCTTGGAATTATATGGGAAGCACGTTAGAATGACTTGCCTGGGAAACAAAGGCTTGCTCATGTTGTCCTTGAGATCCAGACAAATGAATCGATTGGTTACTTACAACATAGCAAGCCGGGAATGGCTGAAGGTTCCCGGGTGTGTGGTGCCACGCGGAAGAAAGCGGCAATGGATAGCGTACGGCACTGCATTTCATCCATGCCTAACTGCAGTGGCTTGATTTGCTTGTGATACGGCAATGGTGTGACATTTTCCCTGCAATCATATGGTTCTTTGCAATGTGCTGGCCGTTGGTGCTGATGTAGTAATGATAAGTGTTCATTGTTGGTTTAACAAAGCAGATAAGAAATGATACAAGTTTGTAGTGATTCATGTTTCTTCATGCTCTCAAGCATGTACCTCGATCACCTTGTTCTTTTATGTATTTATATGAAGAAAGATGATACCTACGGTTTTTGGGTTTGCACTTTTGCTATGATTCAAGTATAATCATGTTTTCGAGCTCGCACATTGATCATCTTGTTCTCAAGTCTTTTTTCTCTGTATGTGAGAAAGATGATACTGCGTAATAAGGTTTTCATTTTTCTTGTTTGGGTGAAAATTACTTGTAGATCGTGAAGGTTTAGTTACTGGCTACTTCATTTATCAAGCAGGAAGTTCCGACACCAGTTCGTGTTCAAAATTGAGGCTGCTTGAGCCAAGCTCGAGGCATGTCACGAGCTGGATTCAGATTAAATGTCCCTAATTTTCTAAAACCAACTCTCTGTAACTATTTATAATTTACACATGACAACCAATAATGTGGATTATGTTTGTGTCAATTCGTCATGGTTAAGACATACAATTATTCAATTATCTTTATTCAATAATTTAAATTTTAAAAAAAGACGATTTTTTTTTATATAATATCAAAGTTCATATGACTAAAATAATCTAGAGTTTGGTATTGTCGTTTTTATCTAACAACTTTAAGCTTGAGTGCCTTAAACTTATTTCTTCTGCTTGAGATCTATAATACTAGGCTTCTACTCAAATGTCCAACATTAAAAAGCGGGATCTTGCTTCAAAATAGTGCTATGGGTTTATGATTTACGGAGGAAGCTGGGTTCCAACTATGATGCCTCAACCAATAGTTAAAGTTGTGCGCTTTAGGTAGAGATCCCTCTTATCCTTTTCGGTTTACGTTTGTTTAGTCCATTTTCAACGAAAGAAACAGAGGGCCAACCACTGTGGTGACCTGTAGTTGTATGCAACTCTATTAAGTAACGACCATCATTCCCTGCCTCCCAAATCCCCCTCCCTCCCAAAATACAAAAAACAAACCCTTTTAACTTGAGAACTCAGTTACAGCTACCGTGCTTTGAATTAATATCCTTAAACGGCATGACGCATTAAGTTTTCAAAACGAAAGTTGAAAAGCGTAACGTTTAGGAGTTACTCCATCGGTCCCGTACTAACACCTTGACTTTCACCAATCAATATACCCAATATACAGAGAGACACATTTATAAATGTATTAAAAAAAATTAAAGTAACAATTATTATAAGACGAAAGTTGTACTAATTTTTTTACTTATGCACACACTTATAAGCATGCCTTAAAGTTCAACACCCAAGGCTTGATAGTTAGGAGTTTATTACTGCACAGTCTGCACGCACTCTCGAAATTTGCGTTTCATACGAGGTTTAGTGGTACAAATCTTAACTATTTAACGAGATAAAATTTATTTTAGAGTCATGTAATCTTAAGAAAGCGACATGATTTTATATTTTATAATCTCCTAAATTCCTTCCATCCCCGCCATACTACTATGCAGGTTATTTAGTTATCCTGTTTCCCTGGTGTAAAATTGAAGAACAGAGGTACAAGAGATGTATTTGTAAATAAAAATCCTCGAAGTTCATCAAAACATGGACAGGAACTAGGTCTAGTACAACACTCAACACAACGAGAAGAAAAGTAATGCCATTTTCTACAACGCTAAGGAAAGAGAAGATGACACAATCCAAAGCAAAGCTCCAATTATGCCATGCCTCCACTCGTTGCTGTCCTGATTATCTGAAAGATAGCTGTCCAAGGAAAACAAACATGTTAACGAAGCTAGAATAGAAATGGAAGGCCGTCAACATGCAAAAGGAAGAAAGGTACATAGGATATATAAAACATTCCAAAGCAAATATCATCATAAAAACCTCATGCCATCCCTTCTACACTAGGCCTAACCACTTAAAAGAAAAATACGCACACGCAATTCAACTAGTAATGCACTCAGAATGATTTTCCCACATATTTCTTTGGCAGAGATTTTTGAAGAATATCCCATCTTCCGTCATTCAGGGTTCCAGCCATAAATCATGTACTAAATATTGATCAGTAAGGCTGCGTTTGGTACCAAATTTCTCTGTCGCTCCGTACCAAAGGCAGCCTAATGTTTTGTGGAATACATGACATGTATATCAATTGATTATATGATTCACGAGTTTTCAAACATTTAGCTGAACCTGGTTCTCAGAATAAAACACAATCAAAATTCATCACAGGAACAATGTTTACCCATGCCTGGTGTCAAAGAGAACTGGAATTTGAACCGATTAACAGTAAACGGAATAATTAGGACGAGAAATTAAGATGTGATGGTCTTACATGATCCAATGACAACAAAGACGAAGAAACCGAGCAGAATAGGACCAACAGGATAGTCTTTTCCCTTCTTAGCGGTAGTTTCAGGCACAAACCCTCTTTTCGTGATGTTCTTCTCAAACTTCTCTACCTTCCTGTCCGCAAGTCGCCTTGATGTAGTCTACACGGAAAATCGCACAATTCAGGAATCAGATTTCAGAACCACCAAATTCAGGAATTAATTTGTTTTCGAGCAAAAGTTATATTACAAATCAGCTGAAACCCGATCAGGTTTGAGAAAAATAAAATTCCAAATCATATATTAACTATATTTTTACTCTATCAAAAACATCAGAGCAGATTTTTCACCGATACGGAAAAGAGAAAACCTAATGGAAGCTGACAAAGGAGACATAATCATAATAGATCTAGATCGAGATTGAAATTCTACGAAGCTGAATTGAGAGGAGATCGAAATATAATTGAGAAGGATAAGGAATTACCATGGTTGCGGGGAGATGGAATCGCCGGAAACGGGGTGGAAGAAAGAACGAGATCGCCGGGAATTGACAAAAGAGGGGGTGTTCGGTTCCCTTCCGGCTCTGACTCCCCAAACCTTATTACTATTGATGAGTGCGTGTTGCGTGTGCACGATACGAATGAACACCTATACAACCTAATTTCACCGTTTTATCTTATTCATTTATTAATATATTAGTATATTTTTAACATGCCTATTTTTATTGAACTTAAAATATACTAAAGTATAGTAATAAGTTAGTGGGGTCCCCGAGCATAGCGTCACGCCTTCTTCGCGATTGGCCAAAGCCTTGTAGTGCTGTACACGCGGCATAAAATTATTGGGCTAAGTCTAAATTAGCGCGTCAACGAGTCTGGTTTTGTGTAACTCTTCTTATTATTATGTGACAATTTGAAAACGATAAATAAATAAATAAAAAAATGCACCGCCAAACCGTTTACTCAAAACTGATGGCTCGGTTGGATATTGTAGGGTGTAATTTCTTCTTGTCTTATATTCAGATTCAGATTTACCCAAAAAAAACTGTTGTCTTCAATTTAGATGATATCCTATATTTTGAAAATAAGAATTCTTTCTTGAAATATTTTAGTAGATAAAGAAAGCAAATTTGTCACGTTAAGAAAAGAAAAGGCAAAGTTTGTGAAACTACGACTCTTCCAAACGGTCTACAAGCCAAGGGCCAAGGTGATATTTTGGGATTTAAGGGCCCAGGATAAAATGAAATTCGTTTTGATTACCCGTGGGCTTTTGGGCTTTACTTAACTTCATAAACAATGGTTACTACAACTACAGCCCTCGTTGACCCATAAACAAGTAGGCTAAAAGCCACGAAGCCCACAGATGCTTACATCAAACTTAAATTCATATTTATTTCGACCGAATTTTTTTTTTCATATTTATATAATAAACTTACTTTTCTTAGTTACATGGGATTGTTTATATTCTATTAATTAAACAATTTGGCGATATATTAATTTTCATTCAAATATATGTTGTCACATTGTTTAACATGTGATTTGATCATAGTATACAAAATGGGGACAAATATGAAGAAGTAAAGAAAATTTAAATGAGTAATTAATATTCAACAAGCATAAAGAAAATTTTTGTTTGGTCCGTAAAAAGACCTATTATTCAATTAGGGGTGTACATTGGGTTAATCGACCTATTGAATACTTCACATCCACTTGACTCAAAATTGATTGGATTTCGAGTGGAAATCGACTTGCCCGATGTTTTGTTAATTGGGTGATGAGTTACTGGATTCTAAAATTGAATTGACCTGCCCACCCAACCTAGACCTATTTTTCTTTTTCTTTTTACCCAATGTTATCCAGTCTAGCACATTGCCCTCCGTCCTTTACCAAAAAAAAAAACTCTACTCAAATCAACTCAAAAAACTGGCCAAAGCCCCCCACAAAAAAAAAACCCAAAAAGGCCCAAAACTCCAAAAAATATATAAAAAAAAGCTAGACCCCAATTACTTGTCAATCCCTCGTCTCGCTCTACAACCTAATAAATCAAGGTAAGTCACCTCATTCAAAATCACACAGCTCAACTCATTTAATTCGCTATTGAATTAGTTTGTTGAGAAAAGGCTCCTAAAAAGATTTGGCTCAAATTGCTCGACGTACTCTATTCAATTATGACATTTTGGGGATGCGGCTGTGTGTTTTTGGGGGGGGGGGGGGGGACACGATTGTGGCTTAAAGAAAGGTATAGTTACATGTGCTCAAATACGAGTAGGCCCAAATTGGAGCCAATTTATTAGGAGCCCACACTTCCAAGATTTCAGACGGGTTTCTCTCTCTTGGGCCTCGACCCAGTTGTACACAATAAAATTAAAAATAAATGGAGACTTCCGAGTTCCCTACTTCCATCTATCTTGGCAAAGGATTTCAATTATCCCTCATCACAGTTATATTTTGTAATCTTAAAATCTTTATTGACTTGAATATAGACTTAAACTCAGGAAGGAAGAGAGAACCACCACTTAGATTTAGTTATTTTATGTTATTAGACTATTTGTATAGAGTGTGCCGAAACTATATTCACAATTTTTTTTATATATCAAAAGTAGGCGATAAGTAACAATGATGTATTATCATCCTAATTTGCATTGATGATCAATTAATCCTAACTTGTCATCATTATTTTTTTAACGGTCATAAACCAGAAAGGTAAGAAATATAAGCGTTTATGATAGCGTGGGTACTTGAATCAACTTTTTTTTTTTTTAAGTGAATAAAGCTCATAGTTAAAAAAATAAAAAAATAAAAAAGTTGTTTGGTTTATATGACTATGCTTAATGTAAACCATCAACACCGTCAAATACATGAAATAGTACTACTATTGTATATGTAGGAGTACTTTATTCTTTATTATTTTTTAGACAGAGAGTCAACAGTGGATTCTTCTAACGGGGGTTAATAAAATGAAGATGCTGAACGTGCATTCCACCGACATTCTTACGAGTGCCGCATAGGTAGGCAGGTTTTAATTATGTAAGTGATTTTATTACTCCAGATTATTAGTGGTGATTGACAGCCAGTATGGTATTAATATTATTATCATTACCATCATCTAATTCTAATGCTAATAATTTTTATAGTAGTACGGTATTTGATTTGTAATGACTAATGATCAAAGACAAAGTAAAGATAGTATATTTAATAAGGCATATTTATTCGTAGTTTCTTTCTACATTCTACCACTACTAATAGCATGGAGGAATTGCCATCACTCTTGCCGCACAAACAAGGATTACGGGTTCAGGTGGTCCCATGATGTTTAATCTTAACCACAAATTATTTTGTTCAGGAAATCAACATTTCTTAAATGACATAATCTCTATCCTTAATCCCGTTTTTAGAATAATTTTTATTTATTTTCTATTATTCAATCACTATTAATAAGAGACTTTTTAAGTAATGAGAATAAAATTTAATTATTTTTTAATATGTGAAAAATTAATCTTTCTTTTTTAGAATGATCAATAACTTACCTGCATTATGAAGCATAAATTTATTTTTATCATAAAGGACAAAGTATGACTCAATATTAACATGTTTTTATTAGCAGTAATCTGAGTTAGGTGGTTTAATCGTGCTTTTATTAAATAAATCATTTTTCTTAAGAACATATTCTTCACTTTACTTGCATAACATAATTCCGTATTATCAACGGTTCATATTTGTCATGATGTGATATTTCTGTATTTTATTCGCTTGATTATAGTAACATGATTTAATTAAGATCTTCATATTTAATCATTGGTGTAATGAATGCATACTCGTCCCATTGCACTTGACAAAAGCTAGAGAGGATTATGTAAAACATATATACAAGGACAGATCTAAACATGTCAGTCAATTCAAATAATACATTCAGATCAAACAGCGGAAGCTAAACATTACAAAACCTTACCTCCAGCCATTGCAGATCAAACACGAAGCAGCTTAAACACGAACCCTAAATCAGCTTTGTTTTTCCAGACCTTGACTCACTCAAAATAAATGGTGTTTTTTTTTGTGAATAGAGGAGTAGACTTGGTGATCCAAAACTGAGAGCACCCATCCTATTTATAGAGTCTGCTCATCACAAAGCTCAACCAAATTTATCAGAACGTGAGTTTGAGGAAAAGAGCGTGAGTTGGTTACTGAACGTTGCAGAGAAGGGTTGAATGTGGAAGGAAAATGAACCAAATCCAGAAAACGGATTTCCTGCAAAACTGCAACGTGAAAATGTGGGGAACGTGGGTCCATCCAAAATTCATCATTCTCCCACTTAGTCCATTTAACTCAACATTAACCATAACAAGAAACATAATATATGAGTCATGGTGATAGGTCCTCTAATTAATAGTGAGTAATATCTTCCATGTACTACAATATATCAAGTTTCTCAACACTAGCTCTCAACTTAATAAATAAACCATATGTTTATTCTAGATCCAAACCAAATGATATTTCTTGAAATAAATACATATGTGCACTAATCCATATGAGAAAACATCAAACTGAATATGAGTTTTGTAACACCTTTGCTAACTGCTTACGCTATAGTCGTAAACAATGCTCACATGGTTGCTAAATGCTTTGGTTGGCTTACTTCTAGCCCCATTATTTTTCTTTGCAAATATTTCTTACTTGAAAATATGGACCGTTTTGAAATCTTTTCCTTTTCTTTACTGATTCATAAACTATGAGCCATGTGTGTTCAATAAGATATCTTATATAGATATGCAAATGATAGAGTCTTCAAAAGACTTAAGGCGATACATACTTCTTTGGATAATCATACAAAACATCTCATGATACACACACACACAATCACATGGTCCAGAACATGGTTACACATTTGATTAATAATACATATTACACCTAATTCACATAAGAGCTAAGGGCATGCCTAATCCCTTTAGATAATACGAAATACAAACATAACCTATCGTCCTTTTTCTTCCTGGGAATTCTTTGACACCAAAGTCTTTACTTGTCTGATGATGCATACTCCGCCTCGGCGTGCTCGGCGTGCTTGCCTAGAACAATAAAGGAGTGGGCGACGAGAACGTCGTGTCCTCAGTGAGAATCGTAGGGCACAACTATTCTTTGTTTACTCAATTATGATCTAGACAACTCAAGAGATCTCTAGGTGATAGAATACGCTAAGTCCTTACTTATTATTATCATCCATGCTTGTCCTGAGCAGCTTTATCTTTGCATTACCTAACAAGGGGAATTTATCGTGGTTCTTAATCCTTAATCGCTTGAGTGACATGACATCGGATCATATACTCTTGTATCGCGTAACCTTATAGAGGCCGTCTTGTGAAACATTTGTCACTTGACGTTGCCTTATCATATAGATATATAATCATCACATATACCACATATAGCATGCATGAAGGGATTTTGGAGTTTTCTCAAGCATCCTGTGACAACGTCCGTATTCTTGTCATGTTATGTCCTTCCCCCTTTGTACCCTAGTGGAACCGTCGTCCCTTTCTAGTGTACAACTTACTATGTATCCTTTAATGGTAGAGCTCATACCACATACGCATTTAGCGTAAACATATTTCATATATGTAACGATCCCTATATATGAGGTGGTGAAGGGCTTGCCCTATCGACGCGGCCAGGGGTGGACTCGTGATTCCATATCCTCTTATTATAGTATCTTAATATGTCTTGTTTTCATGACTTTTTGTCATATCGTATCTTAACATGTCTTGTTCTCATGACTTTCTATATTTCGTATTGTATCTTAACATGTCTTGTTTTTATGACTTTTTATATTTCATATCATATATTTCCTTGCAAGTTCTTAGGCTTGCGGTCGTATCATTAGCTATTACTTCTTGCTGGAATGCAAGGGCGTGTCCGTAGACGTGCCGAGAGAGGAGATTTTCCTATTCATATAACTAAGTACGGATCTTTAAGATAATCTGAGCCATTTGTGGCCGAAACCTTCTTAAGATCTTACATTTTCCCTATGTTCAATTATGAACTTTCTTTGTTTATGTGATTATCTTTCTAGTTATCTAAGGTTATCCTAACCCGTTCCTCATGATGCATAAAAATAAACATATAACATCTATACAGTTAATCACATATATCTTTCATGCCTAACTGATGGTGCCATCGTGCTTGTTGGGATTTCAGTATACTTAAGGTTTTCTTTAGTGGCTCAGCGGTCTCTGAGGCTCGCTTAGCTGTTAGGGCTTTCAGGGCACTCAACGGCTCCTCCATGGCCGCTCAACGAACTCTGACGCCTTGGAGCCGTTTAGCGAAAACCCTAAGGCGATTAGCGGTCTGAAAGAGGGAAAATTGGAAACAGAGAGCTAAAAACCTGAGTCATCCGAATGACCTATCAAAATTCATTTGAATGACACTAACGTTGAGATGGTCATTCGAATGATCATTCCTAGTCATTCGAACGACCTGAATGTGATTCATTCAAATGACCATTGCCTAGTCATTCGAATGACTTGAATATTTTGCTCTCAGTTTAGTAAAATCAAGGATTCGTTCGAATGACTAATGCCTAGTCGTTCGAATGACCAAAGGCCTGAGAGGAAATCTATGAGCAATCTTGCTCTTAAATCCTTCCCTAACCCATTCAAAGCCTTTTTTCTTTAACATTTACCTTAGGTTCATCAAAACCTCACATTTCCTCCTTTTGAAAACACTCTCAAAATCATTAATTTCATATTAAAAACCCTAATCCCCTTAGGTACTTTTATATCCCAAACAAAGCACAGATACACATCAGTAGATTTCCAGGCAAATAGCTATAGTTCTAGAAACATATTCATAATAATACATGACATAAGCACACATAAATCACTAAGGAAGTGATTTTGCTAGGATTACCCACTTGTAGGAACGTTTCCAAATAGTTCAGCAGAAACCCTGAAAAGCTTCGGTGTCTTCGAGCGTTGTGACTTGCTACTGAACCGGTTCTAGGGTACGTGGGCTAGGGTTTCCTTTAGGAGAACTAGGAAGAATTTAGGGGAACAAGATTGTGGGAAACTATGGAAAAAAATCATGTTAAGGCTCGTGTAGTAAGGTTCTGTGTTTCTGCTTTAGCAGAGTAACGACAGAGTGTATGAGCGGAACGTGTTTATGGAACAATGGCATATGAAAACTCAAGACCATGGTGGCTATTTATAGCCTTCTTGGCCGTGCAAGCTTCTTCAAGTTTTGGGGAAATTTTTAAATGAAAAACAATTGAATTATGAGGTAAGCGATGACATCATATAGGTGACTTTTAACTTCCTTTTCTAAATAAAAAGTTCGTGCATGAATTTATTACGCAAAATCTTTGCTAAGGGAAAAGGCAGGATGTTACAAGTTTCATTGAAAATAAAAAATGTATGTACAATGAAATTATATCATGGAACCAAGTCCCATTCGTATTACATGATCCTTAAAATTCTTTGGTGGCATGCCTTTAGTTAAAGGATCAGCAATCATCAACTCAGTGCTTTCAATGACCACTTTCTTCTCTTTAACATGTTCTCTTATGGCTAAGTACTTGATGTCGATGTGCTTACTTTGACTTCCACTTTTGTTGTGTTTAGCCATAAACACCGCAATAGATTTGTCACAGTACAACTTTAATGGCCTAGAAATAGAGTCCACAACTCTAAGCCCAGACATGAAACTCTTCAACCATACACCATGCGAGGTATCCTCAAAATAGGAAACGAACTCAACCTCCATAATGGAAGTAGCAGTCAAGGTCTGCTTGACACTTCTCCAAGATATAGGTGGTCCACCAGCTAACATAAAAATATAACCAAATGTTGATTGTCGTGAATCAACACAGCCAGCAAAGTCTGAATCAGAGTAGCCAATTACTTCCAGACAATCAGTCCGTCTGTACATGAGTATGTAATCCCTTGTCCCTTGTAGATATCTCATCACTTTCTTTGTAGCTTTCCAGTGGTTAACACCTGTATTACTCTAATATCTTCCTAAAACTCCAACAACATATGCAATGCCAGGTCTGGTGCAAACCTAATATACATAAGGCTTCCAACAGCTGAAGCATATGGAATATTCTTCATGTGTTCCCACTCAAAATCATTTTCGGGCACAGACTCAAATCGAGTTTGTCACCCATCATAATGGGAGCTATACTTGGTGAACAATCTTTCAAGTTAAATCTCTCTAAAACTTTGCTAATATAGGTCTCTTGAGACAAACCCAAAATGCCTCGAGATCTTTCCCTATGGATCTTAATGCCAATGACGTAAGATGTCTCTCCCATATCCATCATATCAAAGTTCTTTGAGAGAAATTGTTTCACCTCATATAACAAACTCTTATCATTAGTTGTAAGTAAAATGTCATCCACGTATAACACAAGAAAACAAATCTTACTCCCACTGACCTTTTGGTATATACATTGATACATGATGTTCTCTTCAAAGCCAAATTCATTAATTGATCATTTGTCTTTATATGTGTTATAAGAGATTTTGAAGGGAGCATATTGCAAGGGCAGAGTACACAAAATATAGTGTACTAGGAAAGAATTAGACATGGTAACCTCCAAAGCTTTCAGCTAAGCCACTATACCCCTCATGCGCATGATGTGGTCACGCACACCCCTTATCCCATGGAGCCTTAAGGATGAGAACTGCATTATAAGGGTGCTGATAAGGGCATCAGATGTAATAAACTGATCATCAATGACCTTCAAAAGATCCTTGACCTTCTCATGCTGATCGACGGAACTATGGATACTAGCAAATATTTTGGTCTTTGTGAATATTACGGAGAGACGATTAGACCTCTCCCACCTTTGATAAAGATCGACAACATTTGTAGAGCTAGTTTCAGTAATGCCTGGTGGTTCGTCTTTCCTAATAGCATAGTCAATATCCATCCAACCTAAATGAGGAAGAATTCTCTCACTCCAAACCTTATAATTGTCCCCTTTCAATTCGGGAATATCACACTTAATATCAGAAATGTTCGCAGATTGATTAACTGCAAAGTTCAAAATACATTCTCATTATTCATAATTTGAGACTAAATAAATTGTTATGTTTTACCAATGTAAAACATGTATTCGTTTATGAACCTAGTGACATACAACTTGGCTGTGAGCTAAAGTTCTGCTCAATTAGATTCATACTTATGATAAAACTGTCAAATTGTGTTCCTTCTCAATTGTTGTGGGTAAATTGAGAAATATAACCTGATATTTTATCCTAATTAATCATACAAACATATCAAAATTCCTGTAGGTATATTTCATTACATTAAATACGGTTAATCACAACCAATGTTTTAAATGTGATTTAACACTTGATAATATGATTTAATCAATGAAATATGCCGTGGCTATTCTCTAATTAATTAAATCATATTAATCACTGAACATTAATTCTTAATAAGAACTAAAGCATAATATTCTCCATAATGCAAATAAGTCGAATAATATTGCATGAAAGATAACTTCACATGTACAATAATAATAAAATCATACACAAAATTTTAAGAAGTAAATAATATATGCATACAATTATTCAACAGTTTAAGGGACACCATAGAAATAGAAACAAAATGGTTCATAATCTGTAAACAAAAACTAAAAACGTATCCCTTACGCCTCTAAGTAATCTGCATGCGAGGACGTGACAAATCAACATAGAATTGGGATGCATTAATTCAAAATGCACGGCAACATTAGGAAATAACCACATATTTTCACCTACATTATCATGCAAACCAACATCATTCAGGCTCATAAAATCAACAATTTTAGTCAGAAGAGATTCACCAAAATAATGCATCCCTCAACCCCGATTGATAACCATCTCTTTTAGTTCCACAATAAGCCAAAATTTTGATGAACACATAGACTTAATTATGCTATTAGGTTCTTCATCAACACACATTTATTCCTTATTCTTTATACCATCTAAATGGAAATGACTCCTCTAAAGTGTAAACTATTCATTAATGCAAATACAATTTAGATTTTTTTTTATGTGAGTTTGGTGAGTGTAGTATGATTTACACCAAGCGTGTAGTGTGGTGGTTGCCCAAATCACGGTGTGGTGGTTGAGCAACTTGCAGAAACAACAACGGTTATGCAGATCGCGGCTCCTGGCATCTTGGGATCCGAAGGGGACGCCAGATGAGGCGGCACACCTCTGTTCAGCCACAGTTTAAACCCATCAACAACAACTCTGTTTAGCCACCACAAGCGGCACAGGTTCGAACGCCGCTGCCGCTATCAGAACCCAAGGTTCATCTTGGTGATCCAAAACTGAGAGCTCATTACAGAGCTCAACCAATTTTATCAGAACGTAGGTTTGAGGAAAAGAATGTGAGTTGGTTACTGAACGTTGTAGAGAAGGGTTGAACGTGGAAGGAAATGGACCAAATCTAGAAAACTAATTTGCCGCAAAACTGCAACGTAAAACGTAGGGAACGTGGGTCCATCCAAAATTCCATCAGATTATGCATAGAAATAGGAATATGGCTTTAGAAACAACTATGCATCGTGTATATTTTGAAAAATGTCCGTAATTTTATTCAGTTAAGTAAGGATTCAACTATTTCCTAACAAAATCAAGGGTCACTGTAGATATTTTTGTATTTGCTATCCATTATTTAATCTCATGTCCCATCCCATTGATAAACAATTGATAACCCATATGGTTCAATAAGCTGAAATCTAAATGACACATTCATTTGCAGAGGAGTTTAAGTGGTTTGGCTAAGCCATTTATTTATTTATTTATCTAGTTTTATGGATGACACTTGCGACTTAATTTTAAATATAAAATAAAAAAAATTATAAACGCCATTCATAAAAATGAATAAGTTCATAAGTAAATTAATGAATTAGGTGTCTAAAATATTTTTTTTATAATATATACTTATTTAAAGGATCATTGATTTCTCTTAATAATAATAGAGTTAGAAAAATTAATTCTCTCAAATAAATTTTGTATCAGGTGTTGCTAAATTTCATTTTTCACCATTAATTAATAAAATGAATCTTATACATAATATAAATAACAATAAAAATTAATAGTAAGAGATAAAATTCGATAACATATTCCACAAAATCCACATTAAAAATATCAATTTTATTATTATTTGAGAAGGTTAATATTCACTTTAGGTTAACGTAATTTACTTAAATAAAAAAATTATAAACTTAATAAATTAATTTATTTAATTTTATAAATGACATTTAATATTTTTAAAAATAAAATAATATTAAGTGTAACTCATAGATATAAATAAACTAATTTATAAATTAATAAGTTAAGTGTATGAAATATTTTTATTTTATTTTATTTTTGCATTTACTCTACATTAACAATTTAACATTATCCTTTCTTCTCTCCAACTATGTCCTTTCCTATGGGTAAAGCAGGACAAAGAGAGGCAGGGCAAAACGAAAGCCAATGAAGGGGGTGGTGTGGGCATTATTGATTGGCACAAAATACAGAACTTGTGAGCTGACGTGTGACGTCCCTTTCAGTGAGAGAGAGCTCCCCCACTCCACAGCACAGCAGAGCAGAGAAGAGTAGAGAAGTGGGTAATAATAGTCAGCAGTGTAGTAGTGATGGCCTAATCACTTCCTCCCCACCTCTTTGATTAAAGTGCCCCCTCTACTCTTTCCCCCTCCCTCTCCCCCTTNATGAGAAATTTACTTTTTTAATCTACTTTTATAGGAAGTAATTTTTTTTTTTTTACTTTTATTAAAATTTAAGTTTAACACCTTTAAATGGAATAACAAAGAGCCCCTTTAAAAGTTGTGATGTTTAATGTTAGAAAAGAATAAAAAATCAATAATTTGAGTGAATTTTTTAAAATTAGTAAGATTTAATTTAAATATTTGTGTAATTTTTTTTCTTAGTATAATTAAACATGATTATTTTTAATGTGAATTAATCCATTTTGTTTTGACTCCTTCCCTTGTTTTGCCCCTCATAGGTTTTCGACCCTACCCACCCCAACTATTTACACCCACTTACCAAATTCCTTGTCCAGCTTTTGCTTCTTCGTTGCCTCCTTTGAGGTAAACACATCAAGAAAAGTTAGTACCCCAACCCAGCTATCACTCCTAGGTTAGAGATGTTTGTTACAACTAAATTTCTGTACCATGCCCCATTTTCATCATCCCTTAATTAGTAGTCTATTGCGTTTTACACGAGGTCAGAATTTAGTTTGTCCTAAACAAAAATAGTACTAGATAGTCATAATCGATAGGGATAAAACGACATGACATGATTAGTATAGCCTTTACATAAGATAAGTAAATTATACCATTACATCTTGTCTAACAACTATTTGTTAAAAGTTTCTTAGTAAAATCATTTTGGTGTCTTTCTTCATGTCATTAATACCCCTTTCATTCCTCAACAGTAATTCCTTTTTAAAAAATTTAAAATACTTCACATTAATAGTTTTTTTTTTTAAATTTCAATTTTAATGTAGGATTAATTTTTCTAAATACTAATTTTATCTTTAGTGCACAGAGACTTATTGGAGAAGGACTTAATAAACAAATGAATAATTAATGAAAAAAATAAAATGAACCACGAATAGTTTGATAATTTAAAAACACATATAATTGAGATCAATTAATAATTTTTTTTAATTCTTGTGTAATAATCTTAAAAGACTATTATTATTTAGGAATGAAAAGAATATATGCATATTATAATATATAATTATAATTATACCCCATCTATTATGTTTTAACTATCTATTTTATTACTTTTTAGAGTTTTAAAATATTTATCTATTTATAATATTTAATTACAATTATTTCTTTTTTTTTTATTCATAATCTTAGTTGCAGTAAAATCTTTATTAGTATAGTGAAAGTAAATAGAATAATTATTGTGTTAAAAATAAAAAATTTATTTTTTATATAAAAATAATATTTAATTTTGGACGGAAAGAAAATAATATACAACATTTGAATTTAGTGCTTTCTTGGTAGCATAACAAATATCCTTCTATTTTGTACAGCTAAAAGATGAAAACTATCATAGTAAAAAAAAAAAAAATTACAGTAAAGGGCAAATTGGCCCAAATTCTTTCTCCAAAGTCACGCTGTTGCATTCGTTGATGAATTTAATATAAACTCGTAAATAATAGTTAGGTACTCGAGTATATTTTTTTGTCTGAATTCATGGTAAAGTTAGATGTGCGAAGTGCTTTAGGGATAGGCTAGCTGTAACTAAGCAAGCAGTGCAATAGTGAATAGATTCCAGCGGGAAGAAGAAAAAGATAAAAATAAAAATTAAAAAAAGGGATAATAACACCTTGAGAGGTTCCAATCATGCCTGCCTTATCTCTTTACCTACTCTTTTGACTCATTGGTCCTTCCCTCCCCCATGGCAATTTTGATAAAAGCACCGGGGGTATCTAATGCCATTCTAGCACAAAAACAAAAAGTTTATGCTTATTCTCCAAAATCACGAGTAAACCAAAAAAATCATCTATAATGTTAATAATATCAATTAGATTTGTGTTTAAAATATAAAAACTATTAGATTTATTTTTAAAATATCAATTAGATTTGTGTTCAAAATATAAAAATTATTAAATTTATTTTTAAATTAATTAAATTAATCTTTTAAAAAGAATTAATTAGATTAATTTAATTAATTTTTAATAATTTTAAAAATAAATTTAATAATTTTTATACTTTAAAAATAAATTCAATTAATGATGTAAGAACTATTCTAATGGTTTACTCACAAAATTATGGCATCAATGCAAGGGGCACTTTTGGAATTAGCAAAAAAGTACAGCGAAACAAACACACACGCACAGAGTTAACGACTTAGCGTGTAGGAGTTGTCTACTCGTCATGGACGGATAGGGATGTGAACACAAAGTTGAGAGAAAAAGCAGTTATTTTCTGCTAAGTGGGACTATGCCTCTTTTTTTTACCCTCTATATTATATTATATTATAATATAATATAATAATTTTGTTTTTTTATTCCAGTCATCATTTTGTTAAAAATAGTATTTATTGCTTTCATTGTTTTTTTCAATATTATTTTTTTGAGTGGATAGTTTGAAAAGAGATAATATAGCTTATACGTGAAAACAATTTTGCTGCCAAATATTCTTCTTCATCATCTTTTCCTTTTAGCAAATTATTTTATGTCAGCTCCATGAACTCATTCTTTTATAAAGTTTTTTCTAGCTTCAAATTTTGCATCTTTAGTTATCCTTTTTAGTTAGTATGTGCAGCTTCTTAGTGAAAAAAAGGGGGTGGGGGAACTGTGTTGGTGAGGGGTCAAACCTTGATTGAACCCTCTCACGTGCTTATGCTGTTGTTGTAAATTGGTTTTAGGACCCTGTAGTGCAAGCTACTAGAGTTAGAGAAAGTGTTTTCCTTTTGTTTCTGTGATGACAACTGCAGATTTTGATTAACAAAGAAAAGAAAAAAAAAAA
>QANU01034901.1:67824-83298 GCA_003254905.1 Nissolia schottii
TTTTTTTTTTTTTTTTTTTCCTTATTCTTTTTTCCCACTACCTCTTTGGAACTGTTTGTACTTAACTTGTGTTGGTTACTGTTGTGGATGAGTTTGGTCCATGTAGTTGGGTTTGGTCTAAAAGTGGGGCATCTACTTTTGGTGCTATGTTGCTGGCTTGTTTCTGTCCTTTACCTCAACTGGTTCACTACTAGCACTGGAACCATAGACGCCAAGATGATGGGTTTTCTGTGTGATGGTATTGGCTGCAAGGTGTTTGTGAAATGGTTGGAGAGGATCTGTGGGAATGGCTGCAGAATCAACCAGCACTACTACCAGCTTATTGGGTCCAAGAAAGTGAAGAAGGCCCTGTGGAGGAAGCTCTTGCTGGCTTGGGTTGTGGTTTGGACCCTTGTGTCTTTGTGGATCTTCTGCTACATGAGCCTGCAGGCCACTGAGAAGAGGAAAGAGACCCTGGCTAGCATGTGTGATGAGAGGGCCAGGATGCTGCAGGATCAATTTAACGTGAGCATGAACCATATTCAAGCCATGTCCATTCTGATCTCTACCTTCCACCATGCCAAGAACCCCTCAGCTATAGATCAGGTAACCAAGATTTATCTTCTAATTACTGTATATAATATAATCTCACAAATCAGGATTCAATTCCTTGCTGCTAGTGATTAATTGAGCCGCCTCGCCTTTTAATTTCCATGTTTAAAGTTAAAAGTCGCCATTTATTATGGACCAAGATATCTTTGCAGTCTTAATTGCTTATAATTTGGATAAACAAAGGGGGTTCTATGTTATTTCATTGTCATTAACCCCTTGCTTTTTTGCATAGAAAAGATCCCACTTTCTTTTAACCTGTAATCCGCAGTCTCATGTGAAGAAATCAATCAATCTAACTTGTGAAATCTGCAGAGGACTTTTGCCAAATACACAGAAAGGACTTCTTTTGAGAGGCCCCTTACAAGTGGTGTTGCATATGCTGTGAGGGTGCTTCACTCTGAAAGGGAACAATTTGAGAAGCAGCAGGGCTGGACTATTAAGAGGATGGATACTCTGGAGCAGAACCCAGTCCATAAGGACGATTACGCCCCTGAGGCATTGGAGCCATCCCCCATTCAGGAAGAATATGCTCCTGTCATCTTTGCACAAGATACGGTTGCACATGTGATTTCTGTTGACATGCTTTCTGGCAAGGTAAGTTTTTTGGGTTAATATTTCCTTGTAAGAGCTGTTATTGTCTCTAATTTTAGTGGATACACAGAATTGAATTGACAGAAGTTGTTGTAACTGTTGTTCACTTGTTCTGCAACAACAGGAAGACCGCGGAAATGTGTTGCGCGCGAGGGAATCAGGCAAAGGGGTTTTAACTGCGCCATTCAGGCTGCTCAAATCGAATCGTCTAGGGGTTATCCTGACATTTGCTGTCTACAAGAGAGATCTCCCATCTAATGCAACCCCAAATGAAAGGATTCAAGCAACTGATGGGTATGTATAAGTTTTTATTCAAATAATTTAAGCTCGCTCACCTTTTTTTTTCCCTTTCGAAAAGAGACTTCTGAGGTAACTATAGAGTCTATGAGAAAATAGGCACTATATTCTAATTTTGACATAAACGACTCATGAACACAGTTAATGTAAGAAGGGAGATCATTGATCATTAATGTGTCTCATCCCTTGTGCTAATTAAAAGTTTTGAAGTTAATCTCAGAGGGGAAATGGAAATCTTGAACACAGTTGATGTAAGAGAGTAGCATTTTAATTTTTCATCGCTGCTGAGCAGGTATCTCGGTGGGATCTTTGATGTTGAGTCATTAGTGGAGAAATTACTGCAGCAACTTGCTAGCAAGCAATCTGTAATCGTTAATGTGTTTGATACCACGAATCGTACCGATCCAATAGCCATGTATGGCTCAAATGCATCAGGGGATTTTTTTCATCATATCAGCACTCTTAACTTTGGAGACCCTTTCAGGAAGCATGAGATGCACTGCAGGTAAGACTAAATGATGTAGGAGGAGTTTGATATCTCTCTCCCTCTTATTGCTCAGCATAGTTGGCAAGAATCACAGTGTCACCTCAAAATAGGTAGAAGATATGACATAATACAAGATGATGTAATGTCACATAATACAAGAACTGTTAGCAAATTGCAGTTTAGAATTATTTAATCTGGAGTTGTCACACTTCTTTTTGGTTGATTGAGTCTAACTTATTGTTAACACATTACATGAATCATTGATGTTTTGAAGTAGTCAAAGACTTGAACAATTTATGAAACTTAAGTTTGATGGTAACAGATTCAAACAAAAACCACCGTGGCCATGGTTGGGAATAACTACATCAATTGGCATCCTTGTTATTGCACTCCTTGTTGGACATATTTTCCATGCCACCGTGAACCGGATTGCCAAAGTAGAAGATGACTATGAGAAGATGATGAAGCTTAAAAAACGAGCCGAGGCAGCTGATGTTGCAAAATCACAGGTATGTAATTTTGCTTTGTAACTTCTTTTGACTTGGCTTGTACTGATCATGTGGACTTAATTGATCACAATTGCAGTTTCTGGCTACTGTTTCCCACGAGATCAGAACACCAATGAATGGTGTTTTAGGTGAGTTTTCTATCTATGGTATAGTATACAACGTTTGATATTTAAATATATGCATACCACAAAAGCTTTAGCCATGATCTTGATCTGAAATTGTAATTTCAGGTATGTTGCATATGCTTATGGACACAGATCTAGATGTAACCCAACAGGAATATGTAAGAACAGCACAGGGCAGTGGAAAAGCTCTGGTGTCGCTCATAAATGAGGTTTTGGACCAGGCAAAGATTGAATCTGGTAAGCTAGAGCTTGAAGCAGTGCTCTTTGATATACGGGGAATTTTGGATGATGTATTATCATTATTTTCTGAGAAGTCTCAAGGAAAAGGAGTAGAGGTAATATCTCTCACCTACTGTTTCTCTTGTATCATGGTGAAATTTTTTGAAGATGTGCATTGTCTGATTATATAGCTCATGGCATTTTGTGTCTTATTTGTTGTTGGAACACAGTTGGCTGTTTATGTATCAGATCAGGTTCCTGAACTGCTAATAGGCGATCCAGGAAGGTTTCGACAAATAATTACAAATCTAATGGGTAATTCAATTAAGGTAAGTCTATAGAGATTAGAGAGAAAAATAGAACCTTATGTATCACGAAAGTTAGTCTGATATCTTGCCATGTCATGTAAGTTACTTGGAGATTTTCCCTTAGCATGCATTCTTCCCTGACCATGTAAATGTTTTGGCAGTTCACGGATAAAGGACATATTTTTGTCACTATCCATCTTGTTGAGGAGGTTGTCCATTCAATAGAAGTTGACAGAGAATCAACTGAGGAGGATACATTGAGTGGCTCCCCTGTTGCGGATTGTCGGCAAAGCTGGGAAGGATTCAGGGCTTTCAGTCAAGAGGGACCACTTGGTTCTTTCTCATCCTCCTCCACTGATCTCATCAATTTGATTGTATCTGTTGAGGATACCGGCGAAGGAATCCCCGTAGAAGCGCAGTCCCGCATCTTCACGCCGTTCATGCAGGTTGGTCCATCCATCTCCAGGAAACATGGGGGAACAGGTATCGGCCTAAGCATCAGCAAGTGTTTGGTTGGCCTCATGAATGGCGAAATTGGATTCGTGAGCAAACCAAAGACTGGATCAACGTTCACCTTTACTGCTGTCTTCACCAACGGACTTCCCAGTTCAAATGAGTGTAAACTTCAGCAAATCAACAGCCAATCTCACCCTCCGTCCTCCGAATTTGAGGGCATGACTGCATTAGTCATTGACCCTAGACCAGTTAGAGCAAAAGTGTCAAGATATCATATCCAAAGGCTTGGCATTCATGTTGAAATGGTTTCAGATTTAAACCAAGGTTTGTCCACCATAACCAACAGGAATCAAGTTATCAACATGGTCCTTATTGAGCAGGAGGTGTGGGATACAGATTCAGACATGTCATCTCAATTTGCCAGCATTACAAGTAAAGTCGATCGTGGCGTTCCTCCTAAGCTGTTCATTCTTGTTAATTCTAGTACTTCTTTTAGAGCAAGTACTGTAACATCAGGTGTTCATGATCCTACTGTCATAACAAAACCTCTGAGGGCAAGTATGCTTGCTGCCTCGCTACAACGAGCCATGGATGTTCGGAATAGGGGAACTCCTCGAAACGGGGAGCTCCCTAGTTTGTCTCTTCGCCATCTTCTTGTTGGGAGAAAAATTCTGATAGTGGATGACAACAGCGTGAACCGCACGGTAGCAGCTGGCGCTTTGAGAAAGTATGGAGCGGAAGTGGTTTGTGTTAGCAGTGGAAGAGAGGCCATCTCTTCGCTCAAGCCACCGCATCAATTCGATGCCTGTTTCATGGATATTCAAATGCCAGAAATGGATGGGTAAGCAACATAACTGCTTTCTTCTTAAATTTGATAATTATAGTTCTCAATCATTTCAAATTTCTACAAAAACATAGAAGAGTGTTTTAGTTATTTCATAATCTAACAGAATAATTGACAATCAAAGGAGAGCTCAACATAGATTTGTAACAATTCTAATGTATATATAGTACAATGGTGCTTGGATTCTATGTGAAAATAAAACATCAGAGATTTATGTAATTGTTACTTCCATAAATACAGTTCTCACTGTGTTACAAGCTGCTAACATACAAATATTTTCCAACAGCTTTGAAGCCACAAAGATAATTCGGGAGATGGAACGAAGCGCGATGCGAGAGGTTTCTGTGGATGAATTTGAGAATATTACAAGCTGGCATGTCCCAATTTTAGCGATGACGGCGGACGTGATCCAGGCTACACACGAGGAGTGCCTGAGGTGGGGCATGGACGGATATGTTTCAAAACCATTTGAAGCAGAACAGCTATACAGAGAGGTCTCAAGGTTTTTCCAGTCATCTTGAAAAGAAAATACAGTGATGATCCAAAACCACATGATTGTGTTGATCATGGAAGCATCACTGGCTGTACTCCAGGAAACACTGGGAGTGCATTAGTAGGTTCAGAAATCTCCTGAGAGTAAGTTCCCTATTTATCAGCCAATGCATATTGTAGCATTCATGGTTATCGAATAATACAATCCTTAGTGCGTATTGCATGATGCGATTCGTATAACCCCCGAACTGAATCTAGCTGAATCGGAGTGGCGGACGAATTGTACGATTCACAATACGATGCGTGTGAGCCTTGATATGATCCTAAATCCTAAACATTTTTTTATTATATTTTTCCTTCCAAAATTCTCTCCCCAATGACCCTTTTTTATCCTCATTCTTTAACCCTATGTTATTGATTTTGTCAATTCGTAGTGTAAATGTCATTTTGTTTATGATATGTCATGTGTAAAGTATATATAGTTATGCTTCTGTATCTTATGATTCGATATGACTCACAATTTATAATTTGTCTCGGCTATACACAATACGTATTGCGATTCGATAACCATGGCAGCATTCAATGGTTGATTCAATCCTTTTGACCTATTCAATTGTCTTTTGTGAGGTGTTTGAAGATCTAAAGAATTTCATTTTTTGTGGCAGGTACTATACTATGTACATAGGAGCCAAGTTTGATTGGTAGCAATTGAGTTGTAATTAGTCTTTTAGGGCATCAAAACCCGGTGATTCTTCTGTGTAAAGCCATTCTCTCATTTCATCCACGGCAGCTGCCAATTGGAAAATGATTGAAGGTGATTTGAAGATTCGGGTGTATTATATACAGCAAGATTCTCTAGGGTCGCATCCTTGTGCATGCAATGTAATTTAATAGATACAATTTACAATAATCTAGCCTAGGCATGTCACATTTTAATGGGTATTGATGGTTGATTCAGGTGAAAGAAAGGAAATTAGGTTATTGGCAACATAGGAGAGAGAGTGCCCCATCAACCATGTATATAACTCAACAATAAAAGATGGTGTGATTGATGAGTACCTACCTACAAATAGCAGCTTTGCTTCCTGCTTCCTTTGTTCCTAACAGTGCCGGAATTCGGCTGTCAAACATGTGACTGATACATTGTATTATAGAATATTGTAGTATTTAAGTGAGTCACCATTTTTTTGGGCCGATTTTGTACATTTCCGTTCTGGATTTCCTTTGACTTATTGTATGTTTGGATTGGTGGAAGAGGGTGGAAGGGAATGAAAGATAATAAAATGAATTGATTATGTTCTATTGTTTGGATATAAACGTTTGATGGAATGTACAAGAATAAGATGAATGGATTGTAGTTGAGTCTACAGTCTAATGACAAGATCTGAATTTGAGCTAGATAAAACGTTCGTCTATTGTCTTAATGAAATTAAAAATAAAAATGTAGAAAAAAGATACGATGAATGGATTCCATCTTATTCCGTCTCTCAAATTTAGGACGAATGAGATGAAATCTTTATTTTTCAATTATAATCTTCTTCACTCGCTAATTGATTTCTGTTTTAATTTCTAAACAGTGGAGTGACACTATTTGTGACTGTGTACACAATAGAGTAGAATCATCAATTAACTCCACGTTCCTTCATGTTATTATATTTTATTTCATTCCTTTGATAGTTATTCAAACATAATTCTAAAGAGAGACAAATTACAACAAATTTCATCGAGATAAATAAATATTATATTTATCTCCATTTGTACATTAATCTCCCTTAACTTTCATTTATGAATTTTTAAATATAAAAAAAATACACAAAATAACTATTTTACTCTTGGTTCAACTTGTATTCAATATCATCTAAAAAGAAGACTCATTATTTACTCACATCTTTTCAAAAATCACAAACAAGACCCATTTCCCCATCCTCCTCCACCTCTACCTCCTCACCCCATCACACAGCCAAATTAAAATTTCAACTCCTTTGCAACAACTACAACAAAACCAATAACTAGGGAAAATACGATCTCAGTTCCTTTGGGGGAAAGTCATTTGTTACTGAGAGCTCAGCCGAATAAAATGTAGGATTATAAAAATAGTGATATATTATCATTTGCCATGTTCCAAACAACGTCGATATGTCCGAGTGGTTAAGGAGACAGACTTGAAATCTGTTGGGCTTCGCCCGCGCAGGTTCGAACCCTGCTGTCGACGTTTTTACTAAATTTTAGTACGAAGCTTCCATATATGCCACCCCGACCCAGAGAACAACTGTTGAATAGGGTTCGCACAAAGCTCATTTCACGAATTTTTATGTCTCCAATATTTTTGGCAAGTTTGTATATCTCCATTCGGTCTAATTGAAAGATGATTTGATTGGGGGAAAAAAAACAGTTAGATAAAATAAATAAACACACGCAGGGGTAGTGGTGGTTATACTTTGATCGGCTTAAACTACTACATTTTCCAAATTTGGCATGTAGAGTTTTTTCTTATATATCTAGTATGCAAAGTAGTAAACTCTTCAACTTGAACTAACTCAAATTTATCTGTAGAAAATGAAAGACAAATTTTGATTTGGCCCAAATCATTAATTATTTTTTTGTTCTTTTACCATAACAATTGTTACAAGTAACTCAATTACACGTAAATTATCTAAATTTCTCACCACTAAATCACTTATAATATTAACTAAACATGCTATTAGTCATGAGTCTAATCAATTGGTTCAAACTCTAATACATCAATTATTTTGATTTAGCTCAAATTTATTCCATAAACACAATTCAAGTCTCACGTTTTCAGCTACAACTAGAACAATGTGACAAGGCTGAAAAAAAATGTAGTGACAATTGTTGCCAAGAATTAAAGTGGTCACTGAATTTTATAAAAAAAAAAAATCTTAAACAAAATACTTTATATAATTTATTTATTCAAAATTCAATAACCACATTACTTTATTTTTGTATAACTATTTTGATTGAAGTAATGATATATCTTCTTACTAAATCTTGAATGTGCTGCTGCAAGCATGCTAAGACAACAAAACCCCGCTATGTTGCGGGGAGTGTGAGACATAGCGTGAGGGTTAAGCGGAAGCAGGGAAGGAAAGAGGAGAAATCAATCATCAAATCATCAATTGTTCACCATAATGGATCCAGATGCGATAGCGAAGGCGTTCGTGGAGCACTACTACAAAACCTTTGACACCAACAGCGGTGGCCTCGCCACCTTCTACCAGGAAGGTTCCATGCTGACGCTCGAGGGAAAGCAGATACATGGCGCAGAGAACATCGTCGCCAAGCTCACCTCATCCCCTTTCCAGCAGTGCCGTCACTCCATCTCCGTCGTCAACTGCCAGCCCTCCCACGCCACCGGCGGCATGCTCGTCCTCGTCGGCGGTAACATCCAACTCGCCGGAGAGAAGTGCGCCCTCAAGTTCAGCCAGGTATCCCCCGCCTTTTCTCGTTGCTCCGACCTCTTAGGGTTTCGCTTCTGGTTCTTGTTTCGAAGAATTATCAATTCGTTTAGGAGAATTTGACGTTATTTTCGTTCGGATGATTGCTTGTTTTGATCGGTGTTGGTAGGCTGTGGATTTTCGGTTTTAATTTGGAATTGGATCTGTGTTTCCTTGAATTGTTGTTGCGTGGGCTGTTTTTGTGGATTTTCCAGAGTATCCTGAACATTCATTTCTTATTAAATGTAAATTTGTATCCTTGGAAGAACTGAATTCTCGAATATGAGGAGGGTTTAACGCTTCATACTATATATTTTAGATATCTATGGAGGGGAAGGAGGTTTCCAAATAATAATAATTTAATAAATTTCTAGTTGATTGAAGAAATTTTGTGGTTGAGAATCTCGAGCTAATGCCACACAAAATACTGCATGAATCCGTTATCAATTTAATCAATACATGTGTTAAAATAATTGAATTATGTTTGTTGGATCAAAACTGTTTTTTGGATGTTTATGGATCATACAGATATTTGTTGGATGTCCAAAGGCCACCCATCGTCTTTATTCCCCTTTTGTCCTTTTCTTCACTATCTCATCCTGCTCCTTGAATTCACTCTCTCGTCAACAGCGTGCCTTCAATGCGCTGTCTAGTCCTTATGCTCAAAATTTCTGACACTTTGGCAAATGCTTCATCAACTCAACCTTCCACATTGTGTGCTCTTACCAATGGCTGCGTAGCTTCTTATTGATATTGATTTGCAAGAAAAATTGTTGTGCTTTTCTTTAATGATTTTTTGGTACAATTTCCCCCCTTCTAAGTGCATGAACTAGCTTGAACCTCAGCTTGATTTACTAAGCTGTGGGGTCCTTCAAAACAGAGCCTGTTTCCACCATTTCTACGATATTTGTTTTTGTCATAAACCATTGACAGGTTTTCTTTCTTTACCTTCTTCTCACGAGGTCCCAATCGAGTTATGTAAAATTACGCAGGAAGCTTAAGTTGTGATGATTCAATCTGTCTAAGAGGAACGCATTCAACTATAACCTCTGTAAGTAGAGTTAATATGTAAGCTTACCTAAGCAACAATCCTTACCAGTAGGAGATCTGCAAGATTGTGATGTTTCACTTCCTTGATCACTGCTTCTGTCTTATTAACCTTTTTTATGTTTTCTCTTTTAAACTCTGATTACTGAGTTGTCAGTAATTTTATCTTATTCTTATTTTCTCCCTTAATAAATTCAGGGACCTTAAAGAGTAAAATACATGTGTATATGTCAATGATAGATGGATTGAATATTTATCTGTAATGACTAATGGATAGGCCGGTTACCCATCAGTACATATGTCATGGATGGATTGGATTTTGTTAAATAATTTTTTAGTGGTTCTTGAATACATGATTTATTTTTCTCCTTACCGTTATAATCTGATCCGTCCATTTGTCACCCCTTCCAATGGAGTGAGATTTATGATATTGATAATGATTTCTTTCTAACCAACGAACAGGAACAAAGTTGTTGGTAATAGCAGATGAATGTGGTTTTGATTATAGAGAAGATAAAGAAGAGTGTTATGCAATTGCAATAATTGATATTTGGTGGAACTGAAGTTGTTGTAAAAGCTATCACTTTTAGAGGTCATTTAGATTTACCTTTTTTTTGTTTCTTATTCGTTGTAATGATGTTAGTAGTTATGATGTACTTGCTGTACCTGTAACTTTGAAGTGCTTGCCTTGCCTCGTTAGAGTAGCGTAGTCCCTCTTTTCTGCAGGTTGTTCATAGTTTCCTATTCACAGATTTTGGTCAAGTTTGGGATTTGCAGATATTATTTTTCCTCGTCTTCCATTTAACCAGTTTTTCCTATGAAAGCAAATCCAACATTAAAATTATAAAAAGGAAAAGATGCTTTTGGGGGAAATGATTTAACCATTTAACCAGCTTCCAGTCTTATTTCTTTTGTCAATGTGGCATTTCCTATCACTTATAGATGGTGTAGAATTGATGATGGATTTTCCAAATCATATTATGTCACTAAAATAGTACTTTCGTATTGAACTTCCTTAGTATATTCTTTTTCCTTGTCATATTTTATTGTCCCTTACTGCACAGGGACGGTTATATGTGCTCTTATATAGCTTAAGAATAGTAGGATCAAGATCCTTTCCTTTTCAAAATGGAGAGGGTTATGTTCACTCATCTCATTATTTATTTACATGAACATTTCATGTTAAAAAAGGAAAGGATGTTATTTATTTATGAACATTTCATTATTTATTTACATGAACATTACATGAACATTTCATGTTATTTATTTACATTAAATCATTTAATGTAGTCATTGACGCTAAATGAAAATTGAGATGGTGAACATAACTCTTTCCCCTCTCTCTCTCTGGTGTATGTAAAAATAACAATTACATTCTGGTGGGCACCTCTCCTTTTTGTCCTTGTTCTATTCTATCTGCTGTATTTCCTTAGTTTCCCGTTGCTGACTAAACCTGTCCTGTTCCCAGATGTTTCATTTGATGCCAACACCATACGGAAGCTATTATGTCTTGAATGATATGTTCCGGTTGATCCATGCATGAAGATAGAGCATGGAACACGTGACCTGAAAGGCAGTTAAAGAAGTTTGCCTATGGCTGATTCAGATTGGGACATATTTGATGAGTTCTTTCTCGCCAGTTGCGATGAACGCTTAATTGTGCCTTTTCTGTCTACAATTTTCTGTTGTGATTGGTTAAAAATGACTTTACAAGGTGATAGTCAAAAGATTACCCGGTATTGGTGGTTGAAATTTTGCTATGTCTATTCGAAGTTGCATAGCTTGGGATAGGTATTGGATACACAGGTACATGCTACGAAATTTTTTTTTTTTTAGAGCAACCCGAACGCAATGCACATGAAATTGCACGAGAAAGCAATCACAGGGTGGTTTCAAAAGTTTAAATAAATAGAAAAATCAAATGTAAAAATCAAATGGCTTCAATTTTTTGTTTAGGAGTCGCGCAAAACTTTCTCGTAATATAAATCATTTTCATTTTTTTAATATAAGAAAAAAATAGGAAACGGGAGGATATATTATCTAAAAATAAATAAAATTATGAACAATAAATTAATTAGATTATAAGATAATATAAAATGACAGTGTGTCTACTCCAATTTCTTTTCATTGAAGTACTATAAAATACATCAAACAAACAAAAATATAGAGTCATTTCTAATCTAACTCGACATTTAAATAACATATAAATTTTTTTAATATTATTTATACCATTAGATGAAAGGTGTATTTTTTTAAAACATTTTTAGTTTCTACAAATTATACTATTTTTTTTTCTTCAAATCTATACATATTCTCTTATAAAGAGAAAGCGAGGAAATAACTTGCTCTTGGTGCACAATTTTTGTTTACCAAAAATAGCCTTGACAGTTTCTTTTATTAACAAAAATCTCTTTTTAATTTTTTTAACAATTTTGAAAATCATTAACATTATCACTTTTTTCTTTTTCTTTTGTTATTTATATGAAATACATGACAGACACTTTATACTTGTCAAGATACACTAATATATAATAAAAATAAACAAAAAAAAAAGGATAAAAACTCACTGTAAGAAATTGATTCAAATTGTTCCTCTTTTCTTCCAACTTTACAAAGATTCAACAGTTACATTCATAGGTATAAAACTTGAACAACATATAATTGGAGGGAGATAAAGAGTGAGATAGAAAGATGAGACAGAAGATCTCCATCCATAAAACTTGACCTTACGCTCAACACGACCAAAATATTGTATGCTTATATTAGGGGTGTACATAACCTGGTCTGACCCACCAACTCGGACCGGCCCGATTTAAAAAAAAAAACTGGTCCTAATACATATCGGGTTCAGGTCTAACCTCGGGCCACTCGGCTCGGCCTGGAGACCGGGAGCATATTATTATACATTTTTTATTTTTATTTTCCTTCATAATTATCTCCATTCTGCTGTAATTTCTGCAATTATGCAATATATCAATTTTGAATTTCTGTTATGCAATTTCGTTGTTTCTGTTATACAATTTCTGTTTCTGTTATGCAATTTCTGCTGTTTCTATTTCTATTATTTCTATTTCTGCTGTTTCTATTTTTGTTGTTTCTATCATACAATTTCTACTGTTTCTATTTTTGATGTTTTTGTTTTTGTTGTTTCTATTTCTGCTGTTTTTGAATTTATTTTGGCCCATTTTAGCCTGCTTTGGCCCGGTCTAAACTTGAGTTTTAACTCGGTCCAAAAATGATCGGACCTATCGGGTTCAGGGTCGAGTCTGGGACCTCAAAATAGGGCCTGGTGTAAATATAGGGCCGGGTTCGGGTATAGGCCAACCCGGCCCTACCCGACCCATGAACACCCCTAGCTTACATAACTAGTCATCCTCAGATCTAGGAATAGTATGTTTATTTTTAATTTTTACTCTCTTTTGCGAAATCGAATATAGAATTTTTTAACTTAATATTAAGATATGTCAATTGAGCTACTAACTTTTAACTTATATTTTTGTTATGCTTGTATAAATATATAAAAATCATTATATACAATTATAATAGTACTAATAATAGAATACATTTCAATTTTAAAAAAAAAAAACGTACATCTAAAATAAATAATTATTTTAATTTTTTTTATAATCTTTCAAGATCATACATAGGCGCATTATATCATCCATGATCATGGTATCTGGTTTTTTGGGCCGATGATAATGCTACGTTTGTATAAAAAGAAGAGATGGGCAGCATGGGCTGATTCCTGCACTGACCCATTACACAAATAGCAAAAAAGCTAACCCTAATTTTATAACTTTTCTCAACGCCTCAACACAATTCGCTGAACCTATTCACGCCGCACACCATGCTCTCTCTCAATACTCTCATTCATGGCCCTTCCTCGTCGTGGACGTGGCGATGGTGCAAGATGCTGGCGGGTGGCAGAACGGGCGCTCTATCTATTACTCGCCACACACGACGCGGTGCCCTGAGGTTGAGCGTTGGCGGGGAGCACATTTTGCGATAGATCTGTAGGTGCGGATCTTTGCAACCAAATTCAATGGAAGGGAATTAGCTCTCTCTTTTGATTTATATACCTCTTGGGCTTCCCCCCCTCTCTTCACCGCTTTCCAGACCCACTTCTTCACATGAATTTCACAAAATGTAGATTAATAAAAATTGTTCCAAACATGAATTCACAGATTTAATTATGTTAATAATAATAATCAGAAAATAGAGAGGAAAGTACTTTTTTTTATGTTAGAAGAAAAAAAGGTTGCGTAAAATATATCTAAACAATCGCTCTTCTAATCAGATTTTTTAAAATATACTACTTTTAAAGTAATAAAAAAAGATTTCTAATATTTTTGTACACGTTTTAATTGGATGAATGCAATTTATATAAAGTTGGCTCACTATCGAAGCGACGATTGTCTTTGACATAAGTTGAACTCATTCGGTCATTCGGTCTAGTTTTCATCGATGCAAAGAGGTGAAAAGCTTTGAGGGGGGCCCACGAGTCGATCCTCTCCTGTCGCGTCCCAAGTGGAAGAGGAACCGCAAAATCATTCCTTGCTTTCTCCTTCCACTCGGTTTACTGCAGGAAACATGGGGTGAATATTGCTAACGTGAAATTAATTAATAATAATAATAAAAATAAAATAATAAAAAGAAAAATAAGCACGGGCGGGGTCAAGGTATGTTAAAAAAGTAATAATAATGAGTAAGTTAGCAGTGGGTCCACGTGATGCCCCGCGCACCCAAAAAACTAAAATAAATAGTCCATGGCAAGGAAAACCTAATTGCAGTGAGCGTGAGTGTTAAGCGGAAGAAAGAGAGACTCATTGATCAGAATGGATCGAGATGAGTTGGTGAAGGTGTTCATGATTTTGTTCTACACCATCTTGGACACGAGGCCCAAGGACGTGGAGAATCTGTACAGGGATGAATCGACGCTGACGGTGGAGGGGCACAATATCCAGGGCGCCCAGAACATCGCCGAGAAGCTCAACTCCCTCCCCTTCCACCAGTGCCATCGAGAAATCTCCTCCATCGACTGCCAGCCCTCCTCCTCCACCGGCGGCATCTTTGTCTTCGTCAACGGCAACCTCCGCCTTCCTGCTGAGCGTAACACCGCCGAACAGCAGGCCCTCAAGTTTAGTCAGGTATGGCCCCCGCCTTTCAATTTCCTTCTTCGATTTAGGACTTTCCATCTCCTTCTCGCCTTTTTTTCCTTTTTGGTTTCTGGGGATCTACACGAATCAGGTTAGGGAGGACTTTGGTAATTTTTGTATTTTTAATATTATAACACGATAGAAGGGATGCCGGGAATAGTGTCTAAAATGTAAATTTGTGTCCAGGCTAACTTATTGACTGCGACGAGAGCTTTAATACTTGATACTATAGAAATCAGAAGTCTAAGGTGTGCGAAGTCTATATAATCATAGAGAATATTTGTTGGAAATTCAAAGGCCATTCAAAGGCCACTTTGCATCTGTGCTCCCACTTTGTCCTATTTTACTCTCTCGTCTTGCTCCTTGAGTTCATGTTCATTCAACTCGCTGTTGCTGATGGCAGGTGTTTAAGCTCCAAAATATTCTCATGCTTCCTCAACTCAACCTCCCACCTCACGCACTCTTTCCAAGTGACTTGGGAATGTATTCTTTAATGAGTAGTTTTCATAAACGCTCTTTCAACGTGATCTTCCTTTCTTCGCGTGTGTTTGTATTCTTGATGGGAGGGTGCCAAAATTGATTCTACTTGGTTGAAAAAGTGAAAAATAGTCACTTTTGAGGTGTCTGATTTTGTGAGCTTGAAACGAAAAGGATTAATTATGTTTTTAGTTTCTGTAAAATTTTAAAATTTGGTTTTAATCCCGGGAAAAGTTGAAAATTTGGTTTTAGTCCCTGGGTTGGATGGGGGTAACGGCACTGACGTGACCGTTAATGACGCTGACGTGGCGTGCCACGTGGGATGTCATGTGGCACGATACAAAATTTTAAAATTTGACCCATATACCCACCCAACACTGCCCACCTGACCCGAAATTAATTTTAAAAAAAAAAAAAAAC
>QANU01034901.1:83966-171726 GCA_003254905.1 Nissolia schottii
TTTTTTTTTTTTTAACTTAATTTTGGGTCGGGTCGGGTGGGCAGTGTTGGGTGGGTATATGGGTCAAATTTTAAAATTTTGGCTTGTGCCACGTGGCACGCCATGTCAGCATCATTAACAGCCACGTCAGCGCCGTTACCCCCATCTAACCCCATGGACTAAAACCAAATTTTTAACTTTTACAGGGACTAAAACCAAACTTTGAAATTTTATAGGGACTAAAAACATAATTACCCAAACGAAAAACTAAACACAAGTACATCATTGATTTAGAAGGTGGGACCAGACACCGCACATGAATCATTGATTTATGAGTAGTGTTTGGAGGGGATGCTCATGCAAAAATGTGGATTTTAATGGTCATAGTTACTCTCTTTCATGTTTATGTGTATTATAATAACTTTATATATAAATATCAGATTTAAAATACATTTATCAAACACTACTCCAATAGCTTCTGTCTATTGAGAGTTATTTTTTCAATCTTTTACCAAATAATACTATTATGATTTTTTTTTAGAGTAGCTTATGGAGAGCTAAAGAGCTTAACAATCCTCAACAAGCCACAACGAAATCAAACCAAGTCTAAGTAGCTTCTTGTCGACATTGGTTTGCACGAAAAATCTTATTTAAGAGGATCTAAGTAGCTTCTTACATATGACCTTGAATCTAAGCTTTATTTAGCAACCTGTGGGATCCTTCAAAACAAAGCTTGTTTTCACCGTTTCCATTATAGTTGATGCATAATCAGTCACTGATAGGTTTGGCCTCTTTCTTTCCCTTATTCTCACGGGGATTTATATAATAATTAACAAGAAGCTTCAATTGTGGTGATTCAATTTCTTTAAGAGGGATGCATTCAACTCTGACCTTTGTAAGTGGGATTATTAGGTGGGCATTCTCGCTTTCAAGATTCAGCTTTGAATTTCACTCTCTTGCCCAAGAGTGCTTCCTAGCAAATGAAGAAAAGCAATGATCCAACAAAACCAAGAACGGGAAATGGAAAGGCTTGAGGAGTTCTTACTTTGAAGGTTTCCCAATCGGTACCTCCTTTTTAACTCTCCCACCACCACTGATACCACTTAAACATCGGTGCAACCAAATGCTCCTTCCGCAAGCCAAGCATACGAAAGAAGCGCTAGGCCTTGTTCAACTATGCAAAGGCGTTGTCTCCCATCTTCTTCCATGGCTCACACATCCATTTTCCTTGCGAGAACCTGAGCGCATCCTCATGTGATTTTCTTTCTCTCCACTTTAGTCAGAGAAGTCCTCGTCGCAGTTTGTCTAACCTGTGTCCAAGGTTGTAAGTATCAGTAAGCTCCATAAACTAAACTCATAAGGTTAACTTAGTATCTAAACATGGTTATAAAGCATATTTATTATTAAATATTAAATAATGTTAACTTTATTATAAAACAAAACAAATTAAAACAATATTATGAAATATAATTTTATGCATGATTCATTTGTTAAATAGTACTTTATTTTGTGTGTGCACTACTTATAGTTCGATAAAATAGAACTCAATTATAATAAATATAAAAAAAATAGCTTAATAACTTAATAGATAGTGCATAACCTAAACAATTTGGTAGACATTAATAAAATTGAGATTTTATCGAATTTTTGGAGTTTACTTAAACGTGTACTAGTTTACTAAAAAGAGAGTTTTACATGCGAGTTAACTCATTGTAGAATCATAGTCTATGTTTGGGAGTTTTGTAGATGTTGGAAAATAAGGGTCAGTAATGGAATCACAAAGAAAAGTGAAGAGTAAACCAGTTAGTTGCATGTCACTCCCTTGTTTGAGAGTTTAATAGTGAGAGATGGGTGAGTCGTCCTAGTGTTGTTTGGTTGTTATCTTTACCCAATTATTAGATTATTAGATATAAATAATAATGAGTTTGATTATTCTTAAAGGTAGTATAGTAATTTTACCAAATTTAGAGGGAGCAAGTACTATCGTCCCTCTTTGACCCCAAATTGGGAACAAGAATTCTTACCAAAATAATGGCAAAGAAGGGACTCATAGTCTCTCCTTAGCTATTCCACTCCCCTCTAAATAATAATTCCCAAACACACTTTTCAACCTTCCATGTCACTCCTTGCTAGCCATTCATTCAAATACACTCACAAATTTGAAAGAATTAAAGAGTTCACACGAGAGTTTAATAACCATGCATGTGACTCAGCGTGACTCCCTCCTTTGTTCTTGTTGCGGATTTTGGCCACTCCTCTTCATATCCAATATATCTCATTTGGCCGGCCTCAAGTCGTGCATCAGTGGCTGCAAATTGCCGAGCCATTGCCTCACGGTTACGGTCCTTGAATGTTGATCACCTCTAACAACAAACTAACTTTCCCGCCTTATCTCTGTCTCCTATATGCTATAAGCCTGTCACAACGATTATAACGGGCCTTTTTCTCACATACACTTTCCTAATGATCGGTCCTCTATCGTTGATAAAGATTTTCTTTCTAAGAGCAAGGACAATTTGATCGAACTAGATGAAGGTAGTTTCTATTAAAAAGAAGATAAAGAATGTTATGTGATTGCAATATTAAACGTCTTTGTGGAATTGATTTCTTTATTTGTTTCCTATTCTTTGTTGTGATGTTAATATTTATAATGTACTCGCTGTACCTTGAACTTTGAAGTGGTCGCCTCATGTTAGGTTGTTCAAAAGTTTCCTTTGGGATTTGCAGAGATTTCGGTCCAGTTTTTCCTAAGGAAAAGCAAACCCAACGATGATAAGGAAAAGGTGTTTTGTTTTATGTCTTGCCATGAAGAGCTCAAATATATCATTTTATTCAAATAAAAAATGTTGGTGTTGTTCTCACGGGAGTTGGACTTAGTAGAGGTTGGACCTCACGGGAGTTAAACCTCGTAGAGGTCCTTGTTGGACTTCACAGGAGTCGGACCTCGTAAGTCCCTATTGGACCTCGCAAGAGCTAGACCTCGTAGGCTTGTGTCAGGCCTCAACTGTTTGTGTTGAACCTTGACGTAATTGGCCGTAGTCTCTAGTCCGTAATAGTCTGTCATTTAGCTTCTGTCGGGTTTGTTTCCATTCCCTCCGTGCTTCTCTTCACTTTAAACTGCAATGTATTAACCATACGAGTTTTCTGTATTTAAATTCTACAAACTTTTTTTCTCCCCTTTTCGCCCTTGTTCTAACTATTTTATCTACTATGTCCTTAATTTTTGTTGTCTCTTATATTGATTAAACTTGTCACTTTGTTCCCAGATGTTACATGTGATACCTACGCCGCAGGGAAGCTATTATGTTTTGAATGATATATTTCAGTTGAACTAATCGTGGAGATAGACCATCGGAAGCTATTTGGCATGGTGCGTTGAACGCATAGTTCTGCCTGTTTTGTCTAGAATTTTCTGTTGTGAGTCCTTGAAAAAAATAGGATACAAGGATAAATTGTCAAAAGATCACTGGGAATTGGAGGTTGAAAACTTTGCTATATCTGTGTTCTGAGAACTAGATATGGGTCCAAGGATCTCGTTATTGCTCTTGACTAAGTTTTTGCGTGTTGTCTAGATGTTTTCTTCGGCTTTTTGCCGAATTTGAAGGTTTGTTGCCACCGCCTACCTAAGACCATCAAAGACTACTCTTGTAATGGATTCACCGAGTTGCACGTGGAACCTTGATTTTCCATTTTATTCATAGATACTTAGAGAGAATTTATTTAGTCATAGATAAGATGTTAGTGAGAAATAAAGATAACATAAGGTTGAAGGTACATTAAATAATGAGTTTAATATGTATAAAATTTATCTGATTAAATATTTTTACATTAATCAAAATATTTGACTCTTTTTCTTATTATTTTTAAGAGTTCTGTTACACGTACACTAAAAGTCATACACCATACATACACCTTGTATTTATAGACATAAAATTTGTGTTTTAACTCATGTAATGTTTGTGCACTTAATTAAGTATAGTTGAGAGTATCATTCACAAGTTTGCAATGTTTTTACACTCGTGAGAATAAAGTTTGTGCATTGTTAATGGTGTATGTATGGGTGTATGATATTAGGTGTACATGTAGCATTTTTGTATTTTAAAACTTATGCATATGTGATGATTTAATTAAATGATAGCGTAAAAAAAATCTTATATTGTTAATGTAAACAATTAAACTCTTGAATTAATACAGAGAAGTATACAAGACAATAATACAAAACAATAATAGTATAGGAACTTATATTTTTTTTTCTCTCTTTTTTTGGTCCTGATTTTTTAACAGGAAGTTATTTTGACATTATTTAATATCACACTTAAAGATGCACTATATCAAAGCCCAGCGAATTCTGTCTTCGGAATGAAAGGGAGCTAATAAGGGCTGTGCAGGATTTTCTGATTGACAAGGGAAAGAGGATTGGGAAGTCCTATTCTGCANTTCCTTCCTTGAAATGGAAAGCCATTCAAACCACAAATGCTTGGGGAACACAAGGGTACAAAATGGCCCCCAAGAGACAATACAAAAAAATCACCAAAGACCAGAAAAATAAAAAAGACAACCAAAAAACGTAAGGTTTACCTTCAGTCCAAAGGGGAGCACAGTTCACTGGTAATGGATGTTACGTAGGCAAAAGGATATTTTTGGTCTGTATTTGGGCTCAAGGCCCAATTACCAAAAAAATATAGTTTACACACATGAATATGAATAATGAAAATATATTCGACTTAGAAAAAAAAGAATAAAGAAAATATATTTTTAGAAGAGGAAACTTATTGTCCTAAAGAAATTGTTGACATTTTGTTGAACCCGTTCTGACACTTTGTTGACGTAAAAAGCTTGCTGACATTTTGTTGACATTTGGTTGGCTCAGTTAGTCGTCATCGTTTTAGCAATTGTTTGACACTTCTTTGCACTTTTCTTTGGATGTGAAAGGAAAATGAGATGAAAGAATGAATAATGTAGAAAATTAGTAGGTTTTTTTCCCTCTAATAAAATGAGTAAAAATTCTTGTCACTATTTGCAATATTATCTGCACCCATTAGTAGACTAAGTTAAGTTAAATGACATTATTGTCCATGAAAAAGTTAAATATGACATTAAGATAAGTTTTTTTTACGCTAAAGTTTGAACCTCTAATTTCATACACATTATCCAAATTTTTTACTACTAAATCATTCTTACTAGCTTAAGATTTAATGGTTTGAATTTATAAAATTGCCATGAATTTAATGGTTCGAAGAATTTGTGAAATGAGGAGTCTTAACTTAGAAAGTACATACATTTTATGAGATTATCATGTTTCCGTGTTTAACGCAACGTGGACATTGACACACAAAGACATTTGTCTGACATATTTGTCGCACGTTTTTCAGAATGTTTAAATAAAAAATTCATAATTAGTCATGTCTAAGCTATATCAAAACATTTTTTGAGCCATGTTCGTATTATGTCCAAGTAAAAAAATATTTTAAATATTAAATAATTTATAATAATATAGATATTTAAAAAAATTAACAAGTATTGACAAATAAAATAGCTTAAATATTCCATATATTTTAAAAATAATTTAGACAATATTAAAAATTAATAGTTTATATTAATGAAAATATTAAGATATTATTATAAATATTTAATTTTACACTTATATATACTAAGTTGTATCTTATAAAATTTTAAAATTAATATGTTAACATATTATGTGTAGTGTTGTGTCCCGTGTTCGTGTAGGTTCTTCTTACGTCTTAACCATGAAATAATTTTTGACACATGTATTATTGATCTATACGGATGATACTAGACATATCTATGACACCAAACATATCCATTACCGGAAAATTGGATAGTAATTTATGTGTCTTGTAAGTATTATTAATTTATATTAAATTACGGTAACGAGTTATTTTTATTTTGATAAAGTAACATATTATATTAATTAGAAAAATCTTTGAAAGTGATAATTTTATTTTAGAATGTAAGTGAATATTTTTATCAATAGATCATTAAAATAAAATTTTTATTTTAGATGATAAATTTAAAATGAGTTTTTTAATCATTAAAGTAAATAATGAATCCATCCTTACTTTAATAAAATTTATCATTTATCATATATTATTATACATGATTTAATAATATATGAATAATCTAAATTATTATTAATTAATTTTTGTTAGTCTTACACCACTTTAATTATATATCTGTTTCTTACAATTATATGTATTAAATGCTGTTTGTTTTTTCTTAATAAAAGTACCGTGAGTTTAATATTTTATGGTGGTGTGAGAGTATATCACTTTTATTGATTTGGAAACGCATAATTAAATCAACTCAACCAGGTAATTCTCATGCTATTTTTCCCCAGATAATTTAATCAACTCTACCCATAAAAAACAGGGAGCAGAAAGAACACGAATCCAATAAGGCAATCAGCCTACAAAATAGGCTGCTAAAACATAGGCTTAACAAGGCTCAATCATCTGTCCAAGAATTGCAAGATAGTAACCCCTAGTAATTGAGACCAACACCAGCGCACAACATGGGAACAATGGGCCAAACGTCATTCCATATTTAAAGCCAACACCTTTTCATATATCCCATATATATGTGTAGATACATAGAAAGATCTAGAATCAAGTTATACCAATGTAATTTTAAACAATTGTAACATTTTTTAATAATTTTTTAATAGTGTAATTAATGTTTTAAAAAATTAACCATTAGATTAAAGATTCATATAATATAGATCATGTCTACCATTAATAATAATCTAAAATCATTTGATAAATTTTTTATATATGTTAAAATTAGCTTAATACATATATTTTAAAATGTGTAAAAATAAAATATACTTAATCGCATTTTTGCTGATGTTCTATTTTCTTAAAACCTGACACATAATTTTTATAGTATGTAATTATAATTCAATCATTGGATCAGTGAAAATTTAAGTTTATAAAAAATGTAATTATACCGAAAGTTGGGTTGCTGTAACTTGATTAACCCTTGTAATATTGTATATACATGTGTGTGTGAATGAGAAGTATATTACATGATGTACTGATACTTCAACAGGGTGATACGAAACTAACATGTAGATTACTTTTTTGTACAGTGATATTTGAACCCCTTGGATATTATTATTAGCAGTTTTAACATGTCCGGTACCTAGACAGTAGTGATTTAAATGTCTTATGTTGGAATAATTATAATAATTATTTTATGGACATGCATAAATTAGTGTTTTTGTCCAGATTAAATTAATCACCAGAATAATGTATACATGTGTTTGGAGTAGTTGATGATAGGTGGACTAGGTTCATCACTACCGGAAGAGTCCCTTCGCCTACCCTATGTCAGTTTTTATTCTCCCTATTAAGAATAAATAAATGTTTACTCTTGCCTTGAGAAACCTGACACAGACCATAAGGGAGAAACTCTTCCTCTTTTCCTTGTTTCTCTTCTCTCATCAGGATTCAACCCAGAGTAAAAGGATGGCTTCTATTACTTTGATTTCAGGTTCCAAATTCTCTTCTCAATCTCTCACAAAATTGTTCATATTTCACATGTTATAATTGGATAAAACATATTATAATTTTATCAATTGGTATCAGAGCCTTTGTTTTGATTCTGATTATGGCCGTGAAATAAACGATTTGATATTTTTTTTTCTCTGTATACATGTATATAGAGAAAGTTCAATTTCATTTGGGCCAAAAAGAATATGAACCCTAAAATGTTATTTGGGAATTGGGAATTTATGAACATCACTTTTGGTTAATTTTTGAACCCTAATTTGAGAATTGGGAATAAAATGTTTTCCTGTCACATTGCTGCTCTCCTGCGATCCGGAACGGCTTAACCATCACCGCCCCTGCCATAATCACGGTGAAAGCTCACCGGCCTCGCATAACGGATCCTCTTCGTAACGCCGACCATGGCGGTTGCGGTTTGTGCTTTCGAGGCGGCAGGTCCTGCCCATGGCCGTGGTGTGAGAGGATGGTGCCGCAAGGAGAGGACGGCGGAAAGGAAGGCTTCCGCGAGCATGGGTGATGGCTCTTGGCGTCGCGCTAGTGGCGCCACCGTCGTAGACGTGTGCTACGTTATGCGCTGCGGTTGCTTATGGGTTGCTCAGCCACCGCGGTTTGCGCCGCCATAGCCTCTGCAGGTTGTTGCGCCTGGTTCGTGGTTGCCGCTGGGAGTTGCGCCGCAATAGCCTCTGCAAGTTGTGTCGCCGTGAGTTGCCGCCGTCGTGGTTGCTGGTGCTCGTGCTTGTGCTGCTGCAAATTGTTTCGTGCTGCGAAGGCGCCTAGGCCTGCTGCCACGATTTGTGAAAGGTCCGTGGTGGTGTGGTGCGTTTTCGCGCAGCGGAAGCGTGGTGCGAAGGCGCCGCTTGCTGCCGCGATTGCCGCCGCGATTTGGGTTGATGCCGTGATTTGCACCGCGACTTCGTGCTGCCATTGCAATTCGCGCACAAAGCAATTGCTTCTGTGGAGTTTTTCCATTTTTGGTTTATACGGAAGTGGCTGTTTTTTTTTACTATTATTTTAATTTTTTAGCAAATAAATGGACTATTATGGCCATGATTTGGGCCTAAAGAAAAGGAAAGATGATAGGTGATGATGTAGCTGCTGTAATTACTTTGATTTATGATGCTGTTTCCTTTTTTATTTTTATTTTTTTTACTTTTTTTTTGGTTTTTCCTTGATATTTTTGGGTCAAATATGTGCTTTCTTTTTTGGGCCCAATTAACCCACTGGTTGTGTTTTTTTTTAATTTGTTGAATATGGACCTCTATTGATATGGGCAAGAACTTTGGTCTTTAATGCTTGGGATACAGCCGATGGGCTTTAAGGCCTGTTTCTTTTTTCTTTTTGGGTTCAAACGAAATGTTGTCGTTGTTTTGTTTGATGGATGGGCCACTATCTGTTTTGAATACTGCAAAAAATAATTTTTGTTTGGGCTGCTTGTGTTGCGCTTGGGGGCCTGATTCGGTTTTATTAAGTTCAAAACTTTTTTTTAGCGGGTTGGGCATGCTGTTTGAAGAATGGACTGCTGTCTTTAAATTTTGGCTCAAAAAATATTGTTTGAACCCGTATTGGGCCTTTTCTTTGTGAAATGGGCTGTTTTTTTTTGGACAAAACCTGTTTTTGTCTCTAAAGGCTAAATGGATCATTTTGTTTACATCATAATTTTTTGTTTGATGGGCCTATTTCTTCTGGATAATTTTGTTAACAATTCAGATTGGGCCAATATGTGCCATGAAATTTTGATTTGGTGAAGGTTATTTATAT
The DNA here is from genome assembly GCA_003254905.1 of Nissolia schottii. NCBI lineage: Eukaryota > Viridiplantae > Streptophyta > Magnoliopsida > Fabales > Fabaceae > Nissolia > Nissolia schottii. Next base: position 93,233 of record QANU01034901.1, read on the forward strand.
GGGGCGTTTTTGTTCTAGATTAAATTAGTTGGTTAAAAATTTATTTTTTCATACAAAATGAGCCTTTCCTAACAAGAAGGTAATTTTAATTTTATCTCCTGTAAAATTATAGCAATGTTTCCATTTACTAAGAAAGACTAAATGGGCATTGGTTTCGAATTGGGCTAATAAAGGACAATGAGCCATTGTGTTTTCTGCTTATGACTTTGTTGTTTTGCAGAATGGACCACTATCCTTCCTATTTTTTGTCAAACATTTGGTTTTGTTTTGAATATGGATGAACCCTATTTTATTTTGGTTTGCTGTTTGAGCATTTATGGGCCCGTTTTCAAACAAAGTTTTATTTGAAATCAGATTGGGCCAAAACATTTTGGTGGAACAGATTCAGAATTAATATGGGACTTTGTAAAATATATGGATTCCGTTCATTATACAATGTATGATTGTATGCATACATGAACCTAATGTCACTAATACTTTGGCATGAGATTATCATAATATATGTGTTTATCTCAAGCAATATGATTATTCAATTATTTGAATATTATATGTGTATATATTTGTACTTGTTGCACTTGACCTTGAGAATTATTATTGTTGATTATATTGTGCAATATTTCTTTGAGAAATTATAATATGGTATATCTTGATAAATATGGTTGGATATTTTGCATGGTTGAGAGCTAGCCTTCGCGACACGGACTGTGATAAAATATTTTTTGGAAAAGACTGTTGGATGTCTTACATAATTGTGAACTCACTTTCGTGGGTCGGATTATGTTAGGACATCATTCTATTGTTGCATTAAGATTTATATTAATGAAAATCTTACCCTTCGGTTCGTTTTTGTTGATATAATTCTTGATGAATGGTAAGTTATATCCTTAAGGTTTTCAGTATCCTCTCGATATTAGCCTTGAGGATGTAATATTGTATTGACACCCCAATAAATTTTGTGGGTTAATATGACACCATTCTATTGTATACTGTTGTTTCTATTGTTGTATTAAGATTTATATTAATAATAAACTTTCCCTTCGGTTTGTTTTTGTTAATATAATTCTTGGTGAATGGTTAATTATATTCCTAAAGTTTTCAATATCCTCTCGATATTAGCTTTAAGGATATAATGTTATGGTTGAAAGCTCAATATTCTCTGTGGGAATAAAAATTTGATATTATTGTTTATATTGTTTGATTCCCATGGGTATTATGGTTTGAGAACTTGTGATTTTGTTTGTCTTATTTTCAAGTTCGAAAATAATATTTTGTTAACTTTTATTTACTTTGGTATTTTGGAACTATTTTTTTTTGAGTTTTAAAATTTAATAATGTTATAAAATTATGAGATATCTTATTGTATTTCGAGTTGGAAAATATTTTGTTGAAATTTGTCTATTCTCAGATTTTATGATTTATAAGAACTAGAATAATTTTGATTCTTATTTGCAAATATAAAATTGTAGATTAAATTTCTTGTTTCTTGAGATATTACAATTTTGGGTTTAGTGCAATGTTGGTTTACGAGTTGTGATGTGTGTGTGTGTACATATATATGTGTGTAACATGACAATTTTATACACTCTCATGTTAATCTGAAATAGTGTTTTTAACATGTTGATATTATGATTTATGCAATTCAAGTGGGAGAATGTTGAATTATTGTGTGAATTGCATAAATCACTATATCACTATTAAATTTGAGGTTAGTTTCAGATTAATTAAATGCTTTAAAACATTTTTTATAATTTGAAAATATTGACTTTGGGAGTGGTTATTGCGATATTGATNATAAAATACTATTTACAATAATTGCGAAATTATTTATGCTTCCACCGCTCAACATTCTCTGTTGGATAAAACATTATTTTTCATGGAGAAATTATTTTAATTTTGACAATATCTCTATGTTTTTTTTATCAGCCACATTGTGTTTTTAGGGAGCATTGTTCACTAATTATCATTTATTAAATAATGATGTGTGCTCTTTTTTGGGCTGAGTGTTTACACATTATAAATATTTCAATTTTGTTATTGTGTGATATTGAGAATTTTGTAGAAATGTGAAAATTTCATTAATTTTTTTTTCACTTTTTGTGAAATTTGTCCTTGTTAAATAAGTTATTATTATTGGTGTTATTATTATTTTTAATGGATTGTGACTATTATTGGATTGTGTAAATAATGGACATACCCTTCGGTGTGACATTATTTGACATAATCATTGTGTGATAGAGAAAATAATTTAATTATATATATATATTGTAAGTAATTTTTCAGTATTAGTATTATTATTTTTCTCTATCAAGTGGGAGACTTGTATATTGTGATTCAGGACCCTAGCTTCGGCGGGATTACAATGATATAAGTGCTCTAGTTCAATTAATTGCCCAATTAATTGAATATGAGAAAATCATCAATACGTGTGTAGATATCATTTGGGTTTATGATTTTCTCTACCTTTTGATCTATCGTCGCTTTCAATTTTAGAACCTTAATTAAGAACATTGTTAAGTCTCTTTAATTGTATTGTTACTCCTTCGCATATTGAAAATTTTGTTTAGTGGGAGTTAGAGACTTTATATTGTGTTATGTTCTTAATTGTTATTGAGTGTATGTCCAAACTTGTTACTTCTTGGCACATTAAAATTTGTGTTTGTTTTAATATGTTGGATTAGTGAGAGTAATATATATTGTCATTATTGTCTTAAGACTAAATAATGTTTTGCCATATATTATTGTGTCTTTTCGTTTTATATATATGGCATGTTGTGGTTTTTTGCCATATATTATCGCGTCCTTTCGTTTTATATATGGCGTATTGTGGTAGACTTTTGTCTATTAAGGTACTACAGAACATGTTGGTGTTGATCCCCTAATCAATGGCTAGCAATATTTAAGGGCATAATGAGGTCCATTTTGATGTTTTGGGTTAGGGGAGTTTGTTCTGTAAGTTCGTTGTGACCTCATATTATTGTAAATACCATTTAAGCCTGCCCAGCTTAATTATTGACAAATTTTCTGTAATGGCATATAATTGAGACATATTGGACCTAATCTCAATATTTATTCTGAGATATCTTGTTGCATCTCAAGAAGGCATATGGGGCGTATGCAACTCATTGTTGAGCATGTAACCAGCATGGGTGTAATGAGGTTTTTTTTGATATATTGGTTTAGTGAGAGTTTTATCCCATATGTAATTTTCTTTTGGACCTCATGTGTTATATTGTCGTTTTATTGAAACATTTGACAATAATTATTGACTAATGTGACGACAATTATCTTGCATTGCCATTTTTTGTTTATTGTGATTTGCGCAATTGAAATTATGTATATTGTTGTTGTATAATGGCATAATATTGAGACATTTTGGACCCAGTCTCATCTTATCATTGTAACAAGATTGTCTTTCAATCTCATATAGCATCTTGGGCGGATGATTGGGACAAATATTTTTCACGTTCATAAAAGTCACTGAAGTGTAGTGATTTTTTATTTCTTATGATATCATTGCTCCTTCGAGTGTATTTTTTGCAGTAATGGAATACTTATACATTTCATTTTGGATCTTGTGGTTAAGAACATTGTGTTATTCTGGTATTTATTGTGGCCACAGAGTGCAAGTTGATTTGGATTAATGTTTCATTTTGTAATCTAATTTATGCTGTCCAAGTGAGAGAATGTTGGAATAATTATAATAATTATTTTATGGACATGCATAAATTAGTGTTTTTGTCCAGATTAAATTGATCACCAGAATAATGTATACATGTGTTTGGTCTAGCTGATGATAGGTGGACTAAGTCCATCATTACCTAATGTATGGAAGAGTCTCTTCGCCTGCCATTTGTCAGTTTTTATTCTCCCTATTAATAATAAATAAATGTTTACTCCTGCCTTGAAAAACCTGACACAGAGCATAGGGGAGGAACTCTTCCTCTTCTCCCCTGTTTCTCTTCTCTCATCAGGATTCAACCCAGAGGAAAATGATGGCTTCTATTCCTTTGATTCCAGGTTCTAAATTCCCTTCTCAATCTCTCACAGAATTGTTCATATTTCACATGCTATAATTGGATAAAACATATTATAATTTTATCAATAATTATTATTAGTTTATATTAAATGTAAACTAACATTTTATTTTAATATATATCATCTACGTTATAATAAAAAAAATGTAACTTTGATAATAACAACAACTTACTGGCCTAAATTGTATATCTATATCTCACTATTATATGAATTATTGAATCACTTATCCCACTGACTTTTCTGAAAAGATTTTGTTTATGCTAAGTGGAGCATTGTTGAGTGTGAATACTTTATTCTTGGTGTTGTTTGATATTTCGATATCCGTAAGTATCTTTGAAAAAAAAAAGTATTAACGTATTATTAAATCAAGTATTTTTAACTATAATAAGAATACTATTTTCTTAATTAAAAAAATACCATGTTATTAAGTATATTAATTAATAACTCAATAGTTCCCACGGGTAAATAATGGGTTGTATACGATTGAAAAATGCTGAGTGGCATTTAATCATAGCCGTTTAGTAAGAAGTTAAAAACTACTTAAACCTAATTTGAAGAGGGACAGAGCAGAAGAGAGAGAAAAACAGCGTGAGAGTGAAGCTGAAACCAAGGAAGAGAGAGAGAGAGAGAATCCATGGATGCCAGTATTGTGACGGTGCTCATTGGCCCCCAGGAGCTGGTTGCCACGCTCACCCGCAACCCAGTGCTGGAGATAAGCCAAGTGCAGTTTGCAGCGGTGGTTGTGTTCACCAATAAGCTATTAACCGCCTTAACCACCAACCGTGAGGAGGTGGCAGAATGCTACAAGGAAGATTCTATCCTTACCTTCAATGGGGAGAAGTTCCAGGGCGCCTCGATCGTCACCAAGCTCAGCTCCCTCCCCCTTCACACCTACAGCGACGTCGTCATTGATTACCAGCCCTCACCTGACCCTGGCGGCGTGATAGCCTTGGTCAGCGGGAAAGTCCAGCTGCTTCTGCCTCCGCAGCAGCCTGTCGAGGAGCAGCTTCTGCCTCCGCAGACTGTCTCCTTCAGCCAGGTATTCTCCGACCCACCCACTCAAATCTAGGGTTTTTCTTGCTCTTGTGTTGCTAGGTTTTGCGGTGAAACTTTCCTTGTTTTTCTTTTTAGAAACAAAATTATACATTTCATTTAGGATTATTGTATGGAAATTCCTATCTAATCATCCATCTACTTGTTTGGGAGTTTAGGGTCGAAGAGAGAGGCTTTATATTGTTTGAGGGTTATAGAAGGGGGATGCATCGATGGTGAGAAGGTTGGGAAGTTTAGGAAGGAGTCTAAAGGTTTGCCTTTTCCTTTCTTTGTGGGTCTGAACAGGAAAGTATATAGGATTTTGAGGGTATTTTAATGATTTTAAATTTTATTTAATTATGAACAAAATGTGAATCATTTCCATGGCTCACTAAAAATAGCAACTCTTTTGAAAACCCCTACCAACATAAAACATCCGCTTTTCTTTAACTTTGCATCTGTACTCGGCATCTGGGCATATGTACTTCCACTTTTGTCCTGTTTCACTGTCTCATTCCACTCTCACTTCACAAATAAAGAAGTATGTTGTAATAATTGCATAATTAATGTCTTGGTCAAAGGAAACACAGATATGTGCCCTTGCATGGTATAAATATCTAGTTTCTTCTCTCTAACACATTTATGGTCCCCTAGCGTTTTTGTTTCTTTTAAAAGCCATTACCTGAAGTTGAAGTTCATTCAAGGCTTTGTTTTGTTTGGATAGTTGAAGTAAGGGTTTGTTTTGTTTGGAAGTTGGGGGGTGTGGGGGCGAGGGGGGGAGAGAGAGAGAGAGAGAGACTCATAGGCCATTCACATACCTCACATTTCAGACATGCTGTTTCTTTTGTCTTTATGTCCTTTCGTATCACACAGATGGCATAGAATGGATGAATGGGGAAAGGTCATTTTCCGAATCCTGTCATCTCATCAAAATAGTGTTTGCATTAAGAACTTCCCTGTCATATTCACTTTTCAGAATATTTTTATTGACCCATATAATTTGGGACAGTTATGTGTGCTTACTGGTTATTTCCGTTTCTGCGCATGCAGAAATAGTAATTACATGAGTATAATTGCTCCTGTAAAGTTTTTTACCATACAATTTAATCAAATCATTTCATTTACTTACTTATGTGATAATATTTAATTAAATGATAGTATAAACAAATTTATATGATAAATGCATAAAAAAAAAATTCTTACTATATTTTGCTGTATTTTTCTCTTTGTTGGCCCTTAATCTAGTCTATCTTATTTCAACAATGAAAAATGTTATACCCTCTTAACCAATAGGAGAACTATTAGACTTAATTATATTCTTAATAAACTTAAAAATGAGACTTCACAATAAATTTCTCTTTTATACTTATTTTACTCTTAAAGATTGTCAAACATCACCCCTAAATTTGTTAAAAGGATAATTACGTATATTTGTTAAGAGGATATGACATTGCCATTTCCTAATTTCTGTTCTCTCTGATATTCGTAGATGTTCCATCTGAAACCAACATCACTGGGGACCTATTATGTGACAAACCACATGTTCCGTGAAAACCCTTGATGAAGATGGACCATGGAATGTGACCTGAGGCCATAGAAGAAGTTTGTTTCTGTTTTTGCCTGTCCTGTTTGGAATTTTGTGTTGCGATCATTGGTTAAAGAATTTTAACAGGGAAAAATTGTCCAATGATTATTGGATGCTGTAGGCTGAGAATTGTACTGTATTTGTAATCTTAGATTATTTATGGATCCATGAATCTTCCAGATTGCTATTCTTAGCAAACTAGTTTATGCATGTGATGTGATCATGGAAATGCTTCCTTCATATTTGATTGCCAAAGTTCCTTCTCTGAGTAATTCAATTTATGCAGGATAATAATATCTTGGCTTTGATGGCATATTTGACTCCTTAGTGCCATAGAAAAAACAGGGGGCATCTTCTGTGTTTTGTTCTGTTGCTTTTCCTAATTCAGAACGATGCTCCCTCTTGGGTTAGTCACACCAACACTGCTGCGGCTTACACATGCAAGACGCCAATCAAACAGTGCGGTACCTGTTCGTAACTGGAGGAGTTAGAACATAATACCTGATGGAACGGCGGAAGTGATGCATTCATTGAGCACGGGCCTAAGAATTTTAGGTGAGAGTATAGGGTGAATGATTGATGCTTGTTAGTAATCTCTTACACTTAGGCTTTCATGCATGACATGTCAAGTCGGTGACTTGGTTAGTTACTCGTAACTCAGGAATTCTGCTTAAGTCTGGTAACGGATTCCGTGGTTTGCGCTGAGTCGTTGAGATAAGAATATTATTCCCATATTACTAACAACCTTATTATGCATGATGATTAACTCGGATCCTTAACGTGTAGTATTCACTCGGAGGTAGGCCTAAGATTTATTCTGTAACGTACCCAACAGAACAGGCTGAGTCAGTCAGCAAAAGCAACTAGAAAGGTTCACGAGGAGTCTGAGGAGGATGTAGCTACTGCACTTTGGGGGTGATTAAAAATGGTTGCATTTTGTTCATTTACGGATCAAACCTATCCGAATTGGGCCTACAACTTGGTGTCTCCAACCCATGTAGAATACACATGGCGGCCTAGCCCAACAGCACTAAAGCCTAAGCATAACTCGTATCAAACATAAAATAACAAAATCTATCAAATTCTATTAAATTTAGTCGGGTTTTCAAAATTAAAGAACAAAATCTCTAAATAAAATTGAGTCTTACTTTTTTGAAACAACCAAACACACTATTTAACAAAACAATTGTCGAAAGAAATTTGATCTTCTTCCATAGAAATGTAAAATATTTTGTGATACCCTAGTTTACCCAAATCTTTTATCAAGATTCTCTTTTTCCCCATAAAAACAGTCTATAAGACTAAAGTGCCAATTTCTTTTACATTATTAATATTAATTAAAAAAGTTTGTTTCACATTTTGCAAGATCAAACTTACTTTTTTTGTCCGCCTGGTATTGAATTTTGAACAAAAATAATTATTAATTTTTTTTTTTGAAATAACATTTCTAAATACAAATAAAATTTTCAACTTTTTTTATCAATAATTTTCTTTCAACATTAATTTACTAGAAGCAACTCTAAAAATAAACCAAGTGTTGCCTTCCAATTAACAATTGCATCCTCCACCATATTGATCCATGTCTTGCATCCTCCAATCAGCATGTCCCCACCGCCCTTGCGCCTACTTGGGCTATCAAAGCCACTGATCCCCATTTATTCGATTAAATGAATAAAATAGACATATAAAATCTCATCCATAAATAATCAAAATTTCATTTAATCAAACTTATTTAATATTAAAATAAATATAACTCACAAATAAATTCATTCATGCGCATATCAAATATATAAAATATAGCTTACAAAAAATAAAAAGGCAGTATAAAAAAATTATTTTAAAACTGCCCAAATGCTAAAAACTTATTAAAAAAGAAAGAAAAAAATAGTATAACTGAATGCTACACTAGAAAAACGGCTGGTATCTGTATATGGCTATTTGTTGGAGAGAGAGAGAGAGAGGGAGTCAATCCTAATTAGCAATTGCGTTGTTGCAGTGAGATACATAGCGTGAGCGAGAAGCGGAAGAGGTCAATCCCAATTCACAACCATCATGGATGCATCGGATGAGTTAGCGAAGATGTTCGTGCAGCACTACTACTCCACCTTCGACACCAACCGTCCTGCCCTCGCCACCCTCTATCAGGAAGCCTCCATGCTCACCTTCGAGGGCCAGAAGATCCAGGGCGCTCAGAACATCGCCGCCAAGCTCAACTCCCTCCCTTTCCAGCAGTGCCAGCACTCCGTCTCCACCGTCGACTGCCAGCCCTCGCCCGCCACCGGCGGCATGCTCGTCTTCGTTAGCGGCAACCTCCAGCTCGCTGGCGAACAGCACGCCCTCAAGTTCAGCCAGGTATTATACCGCCTTTTTTTTCATTCCTCCTGACAATTTAGGTTTTTCATTTTCCGTCTTGCTCTTGCTCGTTGTTATTGATTCCACGATCGATCGATTCGTTTTGTTTCCGAGGGGTTGACGTTCGCCCTTTTTTTTTTTTTGTGATGATCGTTGTTGTGGATTTTTTATTTGAATTAGGATCTGCGTTTCTTTGAATTGTTGATTGCGTGAGCAGTTTCTCGTAGCCGTGTCGTTAATATGGCTTTTTAAGTAACTGCGGATTGCATTTATTTGCTGAAGAATGAATGGCGTTTTGGCCGTGCTGCTTTGTTTGTAGTTGTGCTTGCTGCTTTGTTGTTTTGGTATTTGGCTTCTGCTGACAAATTTGGCTTTCGATTGTAGTATGAGCTATGGAGTGGATATCTGTAACATAAATTTGTACTTTCGAAAGAACGAGGAGGCTTTAATACTTCATGCTATGAAAATGATAATTGCATAGATTTCTAGTTGATTGAAGAAAATGATTTGTACCGAATTTCACTCGCTCCTTTTGTGCCTCGAGTTCACTCTCTCACCAATAGTGCAACGCGCTGTTGATGACGGCAAGTCTTTATTTGTTTCCTATTCTTTGCTGTGATGTTAATATTTATGATGTTCTGCACTTCTGCTGCGCCTTGAACTTTGAAGTGGTTGTTCTTATAAGAGTAGCAAAGTCCCTGTTTTCTGGAGGTTGTTCAAAAGTTTTCTATCTACAGAAAGAGAGAATCCAATTTTATTTAACCGCCTTTGTGATTAATTTTTAACTTCGTAGTTACAGGTAAATGGAGACCGTCTATAGGAACCCCTTTCTATAGTAGCATGTAACATGGATATAGACATATAGTGATGTAGATGCTATGCCACGAAGATGATTTACTAATTTACTACTGGTGTCTTGTTTCTGTTGTCTATGTGGCATTTCCTATCACTTATAGTTATAGGTAGTGTAGGAAGTATTATTGGGGTAATGATGGATTTTCCAAATCCTATCAACTCACCAAAATACTCCTGTAGAACTTTAATTGTATATTCTCCTCCTTAGCAAATCTTTATTGTCCCTCCCTCTATAGGGACAGTTATATGTGCTCCTATACTACTTAAGAATAGTATATTTTCTGTTTCTGGTATTTGTAGAAATAATTATTACATTCTGGTGGGCACCTCTTCTCATTTCTGTTATCTCTCGTGATGACTTAACTTGTCACCCTCTGTTTCCAGTTGTTCCAGTTGATACAAACGCAGTCAAGCTATTATGTTTTGAATGATATATTCCGGTTGAACTATGCATGAAGATAGACCATGGACTATGTGACCTGAAAGACCATAGAAGAAGTTTGCTGGTAGCTGTTTCAGGCTGGGGCATTTTTTAGGTTCTATTTGTTTGGGTGTGATAAACGTTTAATTGTACCTATTCTGTCTAGAAATTTCTGTTGTGGTTGGTTATAAAAAAACGTTACAAGGATAAACTATCAAAAGATTACCGGGATATTCGAGGTGAAAAACTATAGTATATTTCTAGTATGAGAAATGAGATATGGGTCCAATCAATTGGTTTGGAGCATGAAGTTGAAATGTTATCGTTGTTTTTTATTGCCAATTTGAAGGTTTGTTTCCGCCAGTTAATACTATTATCAGGGATTACACGTGCAATGGATTGACAGAGCTACACAAGGAATCAGATTTAATAGAGAGAACCTCGCTTATGGTTATAGATGCTTTGCTTGCTCCTGATTGTGCTTTTAATAAGAGAATAAAAAGGCTAATACTATTTACTCCAAAAACCGATTAGTTAACAATGCTTAACCTCACCAACAAAAAAAGGTTAGTTAACAATGCTTAACCTCACCAACAAAAGAAGGTTGATGCTGAAACAACCCTGCTTGTTATTTACGCTATAATCATAAATACTGTTTATAGGGTTGTTATCTGCTTTGGGTGGGATACTTCTAACCCATGTTTATTCTTGAAAATAATCTCTTAATGAAAATATGAACCAATTTTTAAAACCTGTTCCTCTCTTTATTAATTGTAAAATATGAGTCGTGTACGTTTTAACAAAATGTATATATATAAGCAAGCAATAGAGTCTACAAGACTTAAGCGTTTAATAACCTACTAGTTAAGTGGTCGTAACACACTCATAAAGAACATAATATATTTATACATTCAGGTCTAGAAACAGTTACACATTTGTTTATAATTACATATTATAGTTATTGCACTTACGAGCTAATGGTATAACTAATCCATTAAGCTAATACAACATGCAAAATATAGTACGCTTAGGAGTCCTGATGCATAGATCCAACTGTAGTCCTGCTGCTTCCTTGGAGCCTTCTGACGCCAAGGTCTTGGCTCGTCTGTTGATGCCTATTCCGCTCCAACGTACTTGTCGCGCCCGCCTGGAAGCATAAGTGAGTGGGGGATGAGAACGTCGCATTGTCAGTGGAAACCTTTGGGGATTTACTACTCATTTCTTTACTCAATTATGATCCCGCTACTCAGGGGGTCTCTAGGTGACATCATTATACTAAATCCCTACATGTTATTATCCGTGCTAGTCCTAATCTTTTCTTTACCTAGGTGTAAATTGGTGTGCTTCCTATTTCTATTCGTCAAGGTATCGTGATACTGTTTCACTTACCCATGTACTGGCATTAGCGGGGCCATCTCGTGATACTATTTCACTTGACGTGCCGCGACATTTGGACACAACATCATATTCAACATATATCTTATGCATGGAAAGTTCACAGGTTTTTCTTGTACTATTTGTTAGACTATCCTTCTTGGTTATGTTCACTTGTCTCTCTTTCTTGTACCATTTATTAGATTGTTCTTTCTGATTCTATTTTCTTATCTTTCTTCCTTGTACCATTTATTAGACTGTTCTTTCTGGTTCTATTATCTTGTCTCTCTTTCTTAGTCTGGTTCTGTTTACTTGTCTCTCTTTCTTGTACTATTTACAAGTTTGTTCTTTCTGGTTCTGTTTACTTGTCTTTCTTTCTTGTACACCCTAGGGTCGTAGTCCACATGCGATGTACCGTATATTCTAAAACCGTCACCTACACGTGATGTACGGTACACCCTAGGATCGTCATCCACACACGATGTATCGTACATGCTAGGGCCGTTGTCCACACGCGATGTATTATACACCCTAGGATTTTCATCTACACGCGATGTATCATACACCCTAGGACCGTCCACACGTGATGTATTATGCACCCTATGACCGTTCACATGCGATGCCTTATGCACCCTAGGAGTGCCACCCACACGCGATGTCATCTACACCCTAGGATTGTATTCTTTAACCTTAATGGCAGAGCTCATACCACATACGAATTTAGCGCACACGTATTTCATATTGTAACTTTCTTTACTTTGCTAATTCGTACGCCCGCTTGGGCGGCCTTAACTTTCTTTTCTTTAACTTGATCTTTATTTTACTTTCTTTCTTTCTTTGTGCATCCAGGTTAAAACCTGCGTTCAGACTTATGTCTGCGTTTCTTGATCTTTGGACCAGTTTATCTTGCGAAACTGGCAGGGACTTATCAGGTGTGACATGCCAAGAGAGGGGATTTCCTATTACATAACTACGTCCTTTCCTTCTAGGTATACCTAGTCCTTGTCGGCCGGAACCTTCTTAAGAAACTTCCTTGTTCCCTAGAGTTCAATTATAATCTTTGTTTACATTAAGTGTTGCACTTGTAGTGATCTAGGGTTGCCCTACGATTCTAGTGGCAACTGAGTCCTCATGATGCATAACAAAATAACTAAGACTCATAACCTGTACTGCATATACAATTGTATAGAGAAACTTGGTACTGGAGACTGAAACCCTAGGTCATTCGGATGACCACTGCTGGTCATTCGAATGGCATTGGGTTCTGGCTCTTAGGATGGTGCACAAAATGGGTCATTCGAATGACTTAGGCCATGTATTCTTAGTTTACAAATTTGGGAATTTCATTCAAATGCTCAAGACATGGTCATTCAAATGACTCACCTCTTTAACTCTCAATATTCAAAATTTCTAGGATTCGTTCGAATGACTTGTGTTATTTTGCTCTCTGTTCTTAAAGTTCCATGGTTCATTCGAATGGCCTTCAACTTGGTCATTTGAATGACCACAGACCTGTAACAGGTATCAGTGATTCTTTTGTACCATTTCATGCACCAATCCATTCCAATCTTAACCAACAACAAATATATCTTTCTAACACTCAAATAAACATACTTTTCATCATTTAAACACAACATATCACACACACGCACGCGCGCGCGCGCACACACACACATATATATATTATTTCCACATATAGCACATAAGTACACACATCATGCATCATACATAGAGCACCAAAATGGTGTTCAAGCCAAAGATTGCCCACTTTCTAAAGGATTGCAGGTGGAGAGATTATTGAGGAAGAGCTCCTCAAGTATGGTTGAAGTTTTTCCAAGCTTGTGATTTGCTTCTTTGGAGAGGAAATGAAAGGGAGAAGGAGATGAAAAATGTGAGAGCTGATGGTGTGTGTGTGTTCGGGGATGGTGAGGGAAAATATGGGAAAATTCTCATTTTAACAAAATAAGGTAATGATGATGAATAGTGAGAAGTATGGGAGGAGGTATGGTGTGCAAGGAAGTTGGTGGTGGGGTTTTGGGGAGGTATGGCCGTGTGATTGGGCTGCTGAGTGGGTAAGATTTTTCTTTCTGTTTTGGTCGTGTTTGTTCGTTAACTGTCCAGTTACGCGCGTGATTACGCATACCAAAATTAACGAATGATATAAAAAATTCTGTAAACATAAATATACACCAATTAAAAACTTAAAATGAGAAATTTTAGTTAATTTTAGGTACTTATGATTTTCTCTTGTAAGAATGTATTTTACGAGTACCGCAGATACGTGTTTGAATTCCAGTAACGACCGAAAATCGTTATGAAAAATTACTTAAACATAGAAACACATTTTGCAAACAATCCTAAGGATGAATTTAATTTAATCTACGTTACTCGTAATTTTTCCTTTCATAAAAGTCCATTTTACAAGTACCTTTGGCTCGTATTTAAATTCCAACTACGACCGAAAATCACTCCGAATCTCGCAAAACTCCGCGAAATCATAAAACCATTATTTTAACTAGTATTTAAAAAAATAAATTTTATATTTAAATTATCTAATCTTAATAATTGGCTCATATATTTATTTATTACGCAAAATTCTCTTTAAAAAAAAAGTGAGATGTTACAGCTACTACAACGAGAAAACCTCCATTCAATTTCAAACCCTTCATTCAAGGCCATTACCATTTCATATTTTACAAAGTAATGCTCATCACCATTATCACTATACAATCTAGACTGCTTTACAAACTAAAAATCAGCTTTGTTCTAATCATCTAAATATAAAACACCATGGAAATGGTGACCCCAGAAATTGATCATCCAAAGAAATTGAAAACTAGTAAGCGAGCATTACTTCTAAGGAAATTGAAACAAATCATCTTCCATATTGAAAGCATTCCCAACCGAAGTTGATAAAGATGCTTCTTCACTCGTACCCCCAAGTTCAGCCTGCAAAAGAATTGACAAGTTATACATTGATGGTAGCGGCACTCTAAGTCAAAATCATGGATTGCCATGCATGGTTAATTGGCTATGGAAGTCTTGTTCATCATATTTTTCGAAAATGCCCTATTGAAGCCTCATGCAAAACAATATTTATTAGTTACTTATTTGCCTATTCTGAATTCAAAAACAGATGTTCTAGTGATATTCAGCTGCTCGAATATAAGCCCACCAGCCTCCTTATTTTCTTTTAGCCTAAATAGTTTACCTTAGCTTGACGATACTTCTCAAGCATACGATGATATTGCTGACGAGCATCAGGGGAGTCGACCATGGACAGCACCCGCGAAACAGCCTCTCCAATTTCCACATCCACTTTCTGTTTGCGGAAAACCTTGAGAATATCTTCCTCTTCACTTTCATCAATATTTGTCTCCATCTCTTGTCGGAAACCTCGTAAACCAGCTCCTTTTCTCCGCCATCGCAGCACAACCTTGTCCAAGATTCCAACTGCCCATATTACCTTGTAATGCTTCCTAACCTGATAACCCCTCACATGTGCCTGCCCAAGTAAATTGGAAATAAATGAGGTTGATAATAATGCTGTTGAGGTTCACTGTATACACGTGCATGTGCATTGTCTACCTATATATGATATTATGTTATTGTTCATTTTTCGGAGAGTCCTGAGTGCTAGCATATATGTACAAAAAAGCAGCACAATAATAATATCCACATGGCTCTTGGAATCCATTTTTATGACCAAATTGTGAGATTAACATGTATTACCTGTATCTTCACTACTTTTTGGCGCAATTCTAAGAAATCTTTGCGACCTTTCCAACCTCGATATTTCTTCTGAATTGATAAGGCGGCAGAATTGTAGTCACGTGAGTTCCGAAAGGCAAGTTTTGACATAGCAGAAAGCCCTGGAATGTTACCAATGCTACCAGCATTGATATCAGCAGAAGCAACAACAGATTCTCTTGCTCTCCGTTTTCTAAAAGAATGTGAGCGAAAAGCAGATTGTATCCGTGCAGCAGCCTGAGTTGCATTTCGGATAGCAGCCAAGGTATCTTTGAGTGAAGCCTGATCCTCACTGGCTGAAAGATTTTCCCTGGAGACACAACTAACAGCTAAATCTGCTTCAAGTTCCGCAGAACTTTTGGATAGCTCACTCTCCTCCAGTGTGAGGGATGACAGATGGCTTGTTAGAGCTAGCTCTGAAAGATATCCTGCCAGTCCCTTATGGCCACTGCTGGCTGCAATAGATGCAGCAGTTTTACCGGTAGGATCTTGTGCACTTGGATCTGTCACTGCTCCGGCGGAAGCACCAGAAGCTATAAGTGAAGCAACCATTTTTTCCCTATGGATTAACAAAATACTTCAATTACATAAATTCCAGAACATTTCAAAACTTAACAGTTAATTTATATAATGTTAATAAAGAAACTAAGCTTTCCTTGATTATTCATGATATGGAAGATGATTTATAACACCACCCCCCCCCCCCAAACAAAAAAAATGTATTTTGATATCAGCTGTGTACATCCTTCCCTTTTTTTCTTATATCTGTCCTGCAATCTGCATCTCTGAATTTAAATCTCAGACTTGAATCTCTACTGCCGTATGCTTTGGTTTTCAATTTAATGCTTTATAAGGACCTCATATAACTCCTCCTCTTTTTTCCTCCCATTTTTATTCCCTCCTCCCGAGGAAAAAAAAATCATAGATTGATATGCAAATTTTATCGAGCATTTCTGTTTGACACTTTGAATAGTTTCCCTATCTTCATTAGCTACAAGATCAATTTGCCATAATAAGCAGCATTCTAGAGTTTTCTATTACCTTCCAAAACGTGCAGCCCAATGAAGGGCAGTCCACCCGTTGATGTCACGGAAATTTATATTCACACCACAACTGAGAATAGAGTTCAAGGCCCACTCGAAACCCAACCCAGCAACCATGTGTATAATCCCCTGCTCTTTCTTTGACAAAGAACAACCTGTTACTTCATCTTTTTCCTGGGATCTACAAGCAAGCCACAGCTGCAGTTTATCCTTAAGAAGTTCTTCAAGAAGCCAATCAATAGTACCAGACGAAGTTCCACTACCCACTAGAAGAGCCTCTATGATATGGCTCCATGAATCATCATTAGCTTTCTGTTTCACGACATGACTTCCAGATTCTGACTCATCATTCTTTGTAGTTGAATCAGAAAGGAGCATCTGCCCAAATCTAACAAGTAACAACAGCTCTTCTGGACTTCTGGCGGATTCTGTTTCCAAAGAGCTACAGCGGGTGCAACTATTTGTCTTACTACGATACTCAAACTCTCTGACTTCACTGCAGGACTCGCGGTTCCCAGAAGTAATGCACAGAGTAACCTTTCCAAGAAGGTGGGATGGAGCTTCACAGCAGATTGCACCATCCTGAATTATCTCAACAGGAACTTCAACATCACCAAACATACAAGCCCAGGAAGAATCTGAGGGGTGACATAGAAAAGATCCAACAATGATGACCTGTGCATGGAACATGGAGCATTAGCAAAATATTCAAACAAAAGCAATAGTACCGGATTAAGCCTTATATGTCCAATGCCACAAGATTGCACAACATATCACTAATTATTTATAAATAAACTGATGTAATGATCTTCATATACCACAAAAATTTCAAATAGATTCCAACCATATCAAAATTAGATTCCAAAACTCCTCAGCAACCTAGACAAGCTTAAGAACCAATAGTTATTATTCAAAAGAAACAACACTTTGGTCATTCAGAAGATACCAATAACGTGCAAATCGCCGTAGAAGACTGACTAGGGCATGGAAACAGTTAGACTTGAAAGGACAAACCTTTGTAGTCTCAGTGGCATAACCCCATTCTGGGGAGACTGCCTTAATAGTAAATTTCTGTTTTTGTGCAACAGTCAAGCTTGAATCTGCATCCAGAGGTGCTCCGATTTGGTTTTGGTCAAACAATGTTGCATAGTAGTCAGAATTAGTTTGTTGTGCCTCTACCATAGAAGAATACGGAGGAAATTTGACTCCACTATCACCTTGAGGCAGTGAGAAAACAGCTGGTAACATCAATGGGGCATCAGAGTTTGAAGAAATTCCAAAATGTGCTTAAATTTTTTTTTTTCAAGCTAATAAGGTGAAAGCAAACCATACAGTTTTCTGCATTACTGCTGTTGAAGTTTAGCCAATGATTGTTTTCCTGGTTTGCAATTGGTTCCCTTCTTGAAGAAGATGGTGAATTTTCCTGCTTGAAGTATCAAACAATTTAAGAAATGCAGAAAAACATTTTTTAAAAAAAGTCATTCAGACATCTGAGCAAACATAAATTGCAAAATCATATAAATTATATGAACCATATCCTAGCAAAACTCACTTTTGAAGCTAGCATGTGTGCATTTTTCTGTGGTAGCTTGGCCGCAGTGGAGGACTTACATGATTCCGTCACCTCCGTCCAATATAAACCCTTTTCATTTCCATCAGTGTAAGCATCGTCTAGTATTACATGATAATACTTATCACCTTCACCTACAAGAAAGTACACTACATTTAGCAGCTTTTACTTTTCTCTCATCCCAGTTGAAGATGAAGAGGAGAAAACAAAGTACAATGAACTGAATTTGACTTTAAAGTTCAGTGTACGGAAGAAAAAAAAGTTTTTGAATGGTCAAATATTATTAATAAGTAAAAAAAAGAGTTAGAACATATCCAAAACCAAAATAACTTCCACCGTTGGCCACATGCAATCTCTCAGGACTGTAACACGCTGTTTATGTTCTCTCTCGACCATAAAAGAAGAAAACAATATTCCAATTAGACTTTATAGGCTATCATGCATGTTTTTAAGTTTGTATTCAGATAACCTGAGTTTCTATTGGAGTAGTGCCAAATGCAAGAAACCTACTTTCGAGGCAGTGGTTAACCTGTTTTTTTTTCCTGGTTACTTTGATCACAATAAGCATCCTACGTGACTTTTAAGATTTACATGGAAACAACCAGCATATAACAATTGGGGAATTAGGTTTCCACAGAGTGAACTTGACATAGAGTGGCACCAACAAGAGGACTGGCTATAATAGCTTTGGACAACTTAATATGAAAATGTATGTTACAAATTTAACGTAGCAATTACAGAAAACTAGCTGTGCCGGTAGAAGATGCCACAATCATCAGTTAGATAAGTAGAAGACAGATGTCTACAAGTGAACAAACACTAAAGCAAAATATACAAGTGAATAAACACTGAAGCAAAATATAGACTAAGGTCTGCTTTAAGTATGCATTCTCAACAGCTCAAGTTTTTTAAAATTACCTTGTCTTCCATTATATCCATCATAAAATAGCCCATGATCGTCTGGTCCTAGGAAAGCTGCAGATCCCTCTGGCTCGCAGGCCAACCCTTGATTTTGTTGAGGGTTTGAATCATGCGAAGTTTCAGGCTCACTGCAGAAGGGACTCATTTCTCTAAAGCTGTCCTCATTCAAACTCAACTGCTCCTCCAATCTACGCAAAGCTTGAGCAACCTGAAATTCAGTCGAAGTTCCTGATTCTGCATCCGCTCCGTCCAAGTGACCCATTCCATTGTTCCCAATGAATACATCAGAGGTAACTTCTACCGATCCAGCACTAGAGTAACTCTGATTAGGTTCATATGAGTAACCATGCATGGATGTTGACATTGGGTTCTGAGTAGAATATGAGCTAGGGCTCAGACTAAATGCAGGAGAGGGACCCGGTGACAATTGTGTGCCAGGTACAGAAGCGAGCTTGCCCTACAACATGTGAGTGCAAACAGTAATACGGAACTCAAAGCTGGGCTGCACAACCCTATTGTTATGCACATGGTTAATGACGATATGATCACGTAACTGCCACCCGGCAAGCCAAATATCATTCCAAAGAAGATTTTAAGTATAAATTCACTTCAGGACTGGATCTATCAGAAAAGAAAGTTATTCCTATATAAAAGTCATAGGACATTGCAAATCTTAGGAATAATCATTGATTTCTTCTCATATCAGTTGTTATTTCACTTTAGAACTAGAAAATGAGAGAGATGAGAGAAAGAGGAATTAAAACAAAAACACAACAGTTAGGATGTGATAGTAAAGAAAAGAAAACCAAAAATACTGAACTTAAAATGTCACCAGTCCCCAATTTTTCTTAAAGGCACACTACACACAAGCTCGAAATACTATTATTATGTTTATCCAAAATCATGTTATGGAGACTCACCTCACTTGTTTCTCTATAATGCACAAGAACAATATGCTCATACGCCCTGGGTCATGAAACAATAGAATATCAGTGATCATGAATAACTGCTACAATAACTTATAGACGACGTACCTCAAGAAAAGTTATGTATACTGAAGGTTAATAGTGTTTCACAGTCAATATAATTTAGTCTCGGAGGTTCATTAAACATTTAGTTAGCTCAAGTATGAGCTTTTCCCCAAAGTCATGTTCATTTAAAGGATACAACAGGTGGTGATAAGCTTAATAACAAGATGGAAATTCAGTGATCTAATTGTTAAAGTTTACTCACGGATCCAACATCCAGTAGCTCCGCCTTTGGAAACTAGGTTTCTGCTCTCCATGTGCATAGTAACAATTTAAGGCTTCAACATTTCCAACCTAGTCATGCAAATTAGCATGATCGTTAAGATTGAGGAAATCAATATGCAGAATACCATTGCAAATACATGTTGGCCCAGAGTCACAAATATAGCAACAATAAGTGAATGACACTTCTTAAAAAAAAGCAATAGATAGATAAACCACTTATTATTTTTTCCACAAGCATTTTGTAAAGCACTCTAACAGTAGCGTAGAAAGTTGTGACACACCTTAAGCCGTTCATGTGCTTCTCCCACAGTTCTTCCATCTCTTTTCTTCCGCCAGTTATGACCATCTCTGCGGAAGAAACGCAGGACTCTTCTATTAAACAGAAACAGGGATCCACCTGTTACAAAATATATATATATATATATATATATATATATATATATATCAGTAATTGTGAACAATCAACAATTTCCAGTCATCGTCAAGAAACAAACAAGAACACAAAGGGGTGTCATTGTTTCTATCATCAACCAATTTGATAAAGAGGGCACAGTGGTTACTGGTGGGCTGTTGCAGGGGCTCTTGGGTGAACTGGTACTTCTCATGATTCTGTAAAATGTACATTACTTCCGCAGGTTTCAGCCATCTCTTCTGAGCTTCTCGAAACAGATCATTAATATCAAATTCGTCACCTGAGACAACAACAACAATGAATAAGTCAAATGATTTAGAAGTCTTCCTATCATATTTTCCCTCTCTCTTCTCCCTTTCAATAGTGAAAGAATTTCTTGAGATGGAGGAGATACCGAAGAAAAGAGTGAGTCCTTTATCTGCATTAACAGGAAATACAGCACTACACAGTGTAACTAAGAACCTAACATGTCTTCTCTATACATCAACAATCAATTAATCCAAATCAATAGGAAGCAGAATGTGCTAGAGGGAGCAAACTAATTGAGTAAATTAAACTCAAAACTGCAACATGTCCGTCCATCCATCCATTCACTATAAGGAATATATTACAGAGAACATACGAAAAAGGATTAGTGTGAGAATAGAAACAATTGATTCTCAATTTCTGCTAGATTCCTAATGATGGGTAAGATATTCCAAAACCTACAATCTGAATATGGTCCCCAAGTGAACGCATCTGAGAAAGTCACAGGCAAGCACGCAAAGCCCAAATTAAGTTAAAGTGACTTGATTCACATTCACCTAACTACCCAATCAAGAAGTCAAATTAAATTCATTGCACATACTCACTTTTCCAATAATAATAATAATAATAATTAAAAAAAGAAGAGACTTAATATTGCGAATTAATAGAGAAAGCAAGCATGATGAGGTATCACTGACCAGATGGCATGGTGTAACTGAATCCGGAGAAGAACAAAAAGGGCTAAAAGTGGAGAAAGTGCAGAGAGAGCATTTTCTTGAGCTGAGAAGCTGCGTTGGTGAGTGCAGAGGTGGAATAGGAAAGGGATCAAAGAAAGAAAGAAAGAAAGAAATAGGAAAAAGAATTAGAAAGGGGAAGGAACAGAAACACAAGATGATTGATAGGTACTTACAGTTGGGGGGAGAGTGAGTGAGTGAGTGAGTGAGTGAGTTAGTGAGATGATGCGGTACAGCTCGCCTAGATTGAGAATGAGGGAAGGAAGGAAGGAGAAGTTGAAAATTGAGATGAGAGAATTTAAAAGGCACTGTACTCTTTCTCAAACAACATGACGACCAAGACCAAGACCACCACCTATAGCTGTCATTATATTATTATTATTATTAGATAAGATTTTTTTTGGGTAGTTAGTTGGTGGTGCCTCCTCTTCCTCCTTCTTCTCAGGTTCCTTTGACGCTTATTTTTCCTAAACATGCCACCAACTACCTTTTTTTTTCTTTTTTATATTTTGTAATGGTAATTTTTATCATTATACATGTTCATATTGATATTCAAAAGTTAATTTTATTGTTGTTACAGTTTAGTATGTAAGCTACTGATTGTCCATGCTATCACTAAAATGAAAGGATTTGAATTCGAGACACATGGTTAATAAAAAAATAATTATTCTTATTACTGTTAATTAATATAAATCACTTATTATAAGTTAATTCAAAAAAAAAATAGTTCATGTAAAATCAAGTTTATAAATCAAATGTGCTTAACATGGGAAGCTTTATATAAAGCTCAACACTGTGATGTGATTGTTTGTGAAATAGGCTAATTAAATGACAAAAATGGTTTTTTTCAGCATTATCATGGTGAGCTTGATCTTTCACATATTATATGATGAGAGTATGAGTCTCAGGATGTGTGTGAGAGACCAAATATAATGATTGATGTTCAAATAGCATCGTCCATTAAGTACGTACTGTACTGAGAATTCTTCTTCTTGACAAGACTTTGGTCAAGTTCTTTATATTCATTGCATTCATTTCTCTATTCATATAAAATCATGTGAACAACTTTTTTGAATTAAGTAATTTAAAAATAAAAAATATAACACATTTCATTATTTGATTAGATATTTTGTTAAAATAGATATATGAAAGTCGATCTATATTTTTTCTTCATTTTTGCATATAAACTAATAAATTTTTAAAAAACTCCTTCCTGTATATTTACATCTCACATATTCATTAATTAAATAAGATTTGAGTAGAGTGTGTGATCTAACGAAAATATCATTTAATAGTAAATGTGTCTCATAGCAACTATCTATACGGACCAACTCTTCTATTAAATGCAAAAGACAATAGTGTGATTAAATAAAACAGTTGAACTCACCATCAGGATAAGCTATAATCTATTTTCCTCCTTCCCTTTGTGTTAGTTAAATAAATAATTATTAAAAAAATAGTGCGCCGAGAGAGAGGGAGAGGGGGTTAAATTGAACATAACAACCAGGGGAAGTTTAATCTGCGGTGGTTGATGTAGTTGACATTTGACACTGAATTCATCCATATTCCACAACATGCAATTGCAAGTAGTAGTAGTAGTAGTAGCCTAGTAGGGCATATCATATCATATTAGTCATCATACCAAGCACATCATCCATGACGAGTGGCATTAATATCTAAAGACTATAGTGCATTTTATGAGTACTAAAAGGACAAGACACAATTGCACGTAGTACACACAAAAAATAGGGCAATTAATACACGTGAAAAATAATGGCCAATATGAATACTATATTCATGACCATTTGTCAGTGGGTACTATTATTCATATGATAAATACGTAGCATTGCTGCCCTACCTTGTTTACCGTTTACCACGTTCAAGAATGTTCAACTAGAGAAAAGTCAAATTACAACTTGCTCAAAATGTCTAACGAACAAAACAAAGAAAGGGGGAAATTCTTGCACAATTGATCTAAAGATATAATATTTTCATATAAAAAAAATATCTCTATTGTTAAGTTTCTTATAAGTAATATATTTGATCATGTGAAACAAAATTCTTAAAATAAAGCAGATGATTCTCACTGCAACTATTTCATAATAATTAAAATAAATGTTCATGTCTGAACAGATATTCATATCCGCATGTGCAGGAAGACACTAGGGTGTAGATTTTTTCAAATGCCGAGCAACTATATTTTATATTTTATGAGTCCTGCTACACGTACACCAAAAAATATACATCATACATACACCCTATACTTATATACATAAAAGTTTGTGTTTTAATGCATGTAATGCTTGTGCACTTAATTAAGTATAATTGAGAATACCATCTATAAGTTTGTAATGTTTGTGCACTCATGAGAATAAAATTTGTGCATTATTAATGGTGTATGTATGAGTATATAAAATTGAGTGTACATGTAGCATTTTTTATTTTTTTATTACAATATTATTGACCAAACTTTTAAAGCCAAAACCGTGTGCTGGATTGGTGGAGTTGATAGAGGTATTTAAGATATTTTAAATTTTAGTTTTTAATGTGTTAAATCGTAAATGCATTGAAAACAATTCAAACTTTGTAACTGACTTCTTGAACAAGTGTCCCTAGCTCTCCTTAACACAAAGATCAACAGAGGTGCCACCTAAGTAACTGCTTATTGGCGTCAACTTATATGTATAATGGTGAATGGAGTTTGTTAGTTGATTCGACTTTATATATGGGCTTATTGGCCTATCTTATAACTTGTGGGCTATGGCGGGTGGTAATAGACCACATAGCCCAAGTATTATATATTTTTTTTTAATAAAGTTAACAATAGGGCTTGACAAAAGAAAAAGTTAACAATAAGCGATTTTTTTGTGAAAATAAAGGGTAATTGATTCTTATTATTATTGACAAAAGAACATAATGATTGAGGTCCTATATTCAAACCTTGTTGAGGTTAATGGTATAGAGCCCAAAAAGAAAAAAAAAAGGTTGAGAGAGTGAAGAGAAAACTAAAATTGAAAATTTACTATCTGACGATATGATGAGATAATACCATTAAAGGGAAGTCTTATATAAGCTTATGAGAATCACTACCCCGATTAATCAAACTATATTCTAATAAACCTCATCAAATATGTAATTTCTGAAATAAATAAACAGTCATGCTATACGTACACTAACAAACCATACAACATACATACATCCATATTATACTACAATGGGCCCCTCAAAATAACCATTCGCTAACCTCTCTCTCCCATTCTCACTTACAAGCGCGTCCCACACACGCAAATCCTTCAAACTTCTTCTTCTTGCCTCAGAAATAAGGATTGCACCACAATAAAGTCTCGCCCCTCTGTTCGAACTCTTATCCCTCTCATCAGCTCTGTTTGATCTTTTCGCCCCTCTCTTCGATCTCTCTTCATTCCCGTCTCTCTTCTGCAAATACATCGTGCTCACTACACAATTATGTAGCAGCAATCTCAAAGAAACAAACTCTGGTAATTGCATCAAAGCTGAGTTCACCTTTTATGCTTTTGAATTGAATTTGTTGATAAATGTATATCTGAATAAGTTTAGTGGAACATAAAGCATTGTGTAAAAAGTTGTGAACTACATCAATGTTGTAAAAGGCACTTAATGTTTGTGCACATCGTGTTCTAATGTTTGTACATAACGTCGTATAATGTTTGTGCACCATGATCAGATATCATATTCTGCACTATTATTTTATTATGCATTAAATAATATGCATATATGTAAAGTCTATGAATTATAATGTATATAAGTGTTAGTAAAATCTTTTGAATTAAATTGGTGATGCTAACTGTTCATTGTTGCAGAAAATGGCTCCTCCACATCACTCGAAGGGGCATCTGTTGCTAGACAAGCCTGCAAATATGCTTCACACAAACTACCACGAGTTCAAAGTTTGTGCACGGTGTCATGTAAAGTTTGTATACCTGTTGTTATAAAGTTTGTGCATCGTCTGGACAACCACTACTACTCACGCATGTCCATGGACTTCCACACCAACAAGAATGTGTTGTTGTTATGGAAGAAGCACGTACTGAATTTGATGAAAAGTTTGTGCATCGTCTGGACAACCACTACCACTCACGCATGACCATGGACTTCCACACCAACAAGAAGGTGTCGTTGTTATGGAAGAAGCGCATACTAAAGTTGTTATGGAATAAGCACATATTGAAGTTGATGTAACTTACGATAATGATGTGCAAACCAGTTATGGTTTTTGGTTTAGGGTTTAGGTTTTATGCAACTTGGTTTATCTAAACTAATTGTTATAGAATTTGTCCGTTAAATTTGAGTAAAATGTCCATGAAAGATCCTACGAAGTAATCCTTGTGAACTTAGTTATGTTTGAGTAAAATCACGGTTCTGCAAAAGTAATCAATGTTTGTGCACGAGGTCATATAATGTTTGTGCACATCATCATATAATGTTGGTGCACTACTGACATCATAATCTACAAAAGCCACCCACGTCATATAATATGCACTAAAATCACATTTCTGTAACTCAAAGGGCTTAATGTTTGTGCCTACGGTCATATAAAGTTTGTGCACATCGTCGTATAATGTTTGTGCATCAAAATCTGATATCATAACCTGCAAAGATACTTAACTGTACATTAAATAAAATGCATATATCTAATGTTTATGCATTAGAATGAATGAAAGTGTGTGTACACATGTATGTGAACTAATTTTATAAAGTTTGTCAACTAAAAATGTATAAAGATTGTGAACTTATTTATGTTTGAATAAAATCACATTGTTGTAACACAAAGGACTTAATGTTTGTGCCTACAGTCATATAAAGTTCGTGCACATCGTCGTAAAATGTTTGTGCACCAAAATCTGATATCATAATCTGCAAAAATACTTAACTATACATTAAGTAAATTGCATATATGTACAGTTTATGCATTAGAATGTATAAAAGTGTGTGTACACATGTATGTGAACTATTTTTTATAAAGATTGTCCACGTCATATAATAGCACTAAAATCACATTGCTGTAACGCAAAGGGCTTAATGTTTGAGCCTATGGTCATATCAAGTTTGTGCACATCGTCGTATAATGTTTGTGCACCAAAATCTGATATCATGACCTGCAAAAATGCTTAACTGTACATTAAGTAAAATGCATATATCTAAAGTTTATGCATTGAAATGTGTAAAAGTGTGTGTACACATGTATGCGAACTAATTTTTATAAAGATTGTCCATTAAAAATGTATAAAGATTGAGAACTTATTTATGTTTGAATAAAATCACAGTGCTGTAAAACACGTACTTAATGTTTGTGCATACGGCCATATAAAGTTTGTGCACATCGTCGTATAATGTTTGTGCACCAAAATCTGATATCGTAACCTGCAAAATTACTTTGGGCACTCCATTCAGATATCATATTCTGTAACATAGACCCTCACCACCATTGTTAAATATAGATCTCATCTATTTTAAAAAGAAGCTAACATTTTATGATCTTAATTCAATTTTAATCAAATTTGACATGATAATATGATGAAGATAAGGAGGATCAGAATGATGGTGATGATGAGAGGATGAGAGGATTAGAGGATGGGAGGATGCAAGAATGACGAGGATGACAATGATGAACATAACAGAACAATGATGAGAGGTTGAAGAAGATGAGTGAAAACAATTATGAGACTGAATTCGGGATTGGGAGCGCGCGTTGTGTATAATTAAACGTTATACGTATATTCATCATTAATTACGTATAAACGAGGGGTGTATATACAGGTGTATGCTTTATGGGTGTACATGGAGCATTTCTGATAAATAAATATATATACACACAGACATACACCCCTCTAAATGAATTTGAAGATGTGGTAAAAGGACGTCACTAGTTAGAGATTTAGATTAACACAAAGAATGGATGGTATAAGTTGTGGCAACTTGATTTGCAAAAAACACCACATATATCACGGTGATTTGGCAAGGTCCAGAAAATGCACATGCACATGCACATGGATCTGTAACTAGTTCACATCGGGCGATAGGCCCAATAACCCAATTAGTCTAATTGGAAGAGTCTAGAATATTATAAATAGAGGTTATAACTTGTAAAGATGATATGAAAATTGTTATTGTGTTTAATCCTATCTCTTTCTATAGGATTTTCTCTCTTCTCTCATAGACCATCTTATTCCTTAGGAGATTTTCTATTACTATCTCTATCCTTTATTTGTAAGTTCTTCTATAAATTAGAGAAAATATACAAAAAAAAATATAGCATTTCTCTCCATAATTCAGCTTATTACAAATTCATTTCGTTATAGCATCCTATCCTAGTAGAAACAATGGAGTTGCCTTGGAGAAGAAGACGAGGTGATCAGAATCCAAATTCCTTGCTTCCATATGAAATAATAATGGGTGGGAAGCAGTAGAAGCACCCAGTGGCAATAAAACACACCAAGCAAGTTATTCTTAATCCAAATCCAAGTCCAAGCTCAAGCAAGCATAGGTCACATGCCTCCTCCCACACCGGTAAATATTAATCCTCACATTAATTAATTAATTAATTAATTAATTAATTCACACACTTGTACTACTACAGTCCTAACATAATGTATATAAATTCCCCACAAGCCTTTCATCTTGGAGCACACAGACTCTCGATCATCATGTCGGACTGGGGCCCAGTGTTTGTGGCGTTGGTGCTGTTCATTCTGTTAACGCCGGGGCTGCTGTTTCAGCTGCCAGGGAGGACAAGGTGCGTGGAGTTTGGAACGTTTCACACAAGTGGCGCCGCCATTGTCATCCACACCCTCCTCTACTTTGCCCTCATCTGCGTCTTCTTGCTCGCCGTCAGGGTCCACCTGTACCTTGGCTAGCCTACCAATTAATTCAATATTCACATCTCTGTTTCGTGGCTGCTCTGTTGCAAAGCTTGCAACACTAATTTTAGTTCTTTGTTGTTTGTTATGCTATGTTAATTTGCGTGTAACAATTAAAAAAGAAAAAAAACAACGGGCGGCGTTACTTTCGTTGTATTCTTTTGTTATTCTTATTGCCACCGAGTTGAGTTCGGTCGGTTGGTGTGGTGTGCTTGTATTCAGTCTTTCCCTCTTAATTGAATCCTAGCTAGTGCTTTTGATTTTGTTCACTTGCATATTCATGAATAGAGTGTGATGCTTTTGGATCTAATTTGGAATGGTTAACTATAATAATAATAATTAAAAAAAACAACTCGGGAGCGCTTTTGTTTGAAATTCAATTCACGGCATCGTCATTAATTTGATTTGGTAAAATTACACTAGCCTCATTTACAATAATATCGTCTTTGTAGTCGGGATAATATTCAACTCTCATGATAAACACTATCATTTTTTAATGATAATAGAGTTAAACATAAGTTGTTATTGATGTATTTTGTTAATTAATTATGTCGCTCACATTTTCACCCTCAACATACTTCACAACCTCTTTATGAATCTCTTTTATGTGTATGAGAGAGATTGTGAAGTCATGTAAAAGAGGGATAGAAGGGTTGAAAATTTATGAAAATTTAGGATTTTAATCATTTAAAGTGTGAATCTCACTTTAGAGAAAAAATTTATGGTACACACCTTTAGATTAATAAAATAATATTCATACACAAACCTCACTTTATTAATCATAAATATATAAACCCCTCACTTTCTCCTCTAAAGTGGTATAGCAATATCTTCACTTTAAAATACCATTTTTCGAAAAATGTGCAAAACATAATAGACAAAACATATTAATGGCAACTAACGTCTAACTCTGTTATCATGTGAAGATATCACTATTCATTAATAGTGAGTGTTGTCGAGACAAATAAAAGATGTATCAATATAATTTCATTGAATATCATGAAAAATCAATGTAATTTACCCTTGTATTTTCTCAGGGATAAAATCATAATTAAGCGCTATATAGTTGTAAATTACCAAATAACACATACATTCTTTTATTTTTATCTAAAATTCAAGAAAATATTAATATAGATTAATGCAGTGATGACTTAGTCGCTCTGCGAGGGAAAATTATAGGGTACTTTAGAATATGTGCCCACGCAAAGAGGCTCGGGTGCTTAATGGGAGAGAAGAAAAGCAAAAACCGTCGTAATTTTGATATATGGATTACCTTTCTTCTTTTATATTTTCAACTTGTTTGAAGATATTGTTAAGTTAGGGTTAATTTGTAAGATTGAATTAGATCTATTAATTAAAAAATAAATATAAGGAAGTGTATTAAATCTAGCATTAATTGAAAATATGGATAAGACACCTTCTATAAGTGTTTAAATAACTCGTTTTCCAAATTTTTTAGATGAGTTAGAACCAATTAGTTTTAAGAAAATATACTTTTGAACATGTAAAAAAGTGTAGACACTTTATCATCTCTCACACAACATATCATAAGATTCACTTTAACAACTCATCATAAAATTTACTTTTAACAAAATGAGTTCATGATGTGTTGTAAGAGGAGTGACTCTAAATAACAAAGTTGTTGACGTTAAATAAAGTATTGATGAATTCACTCTACATGTGTGGAGCGAGTCTCCAGGTGAGGTGTTCATTCCTGCCTTGGCCATATCCCAGTCTTCCATCTGTTCCTTCATCCGACTGAAGAAAATAAAAACTAACTCAACCAACTACATGAGTTGATCTTATCTTTAAGGCAAGTTTAACTTTAATTAAATGAAAAGCTAGAGAGGTTGCGTTACTTTTTAAAATTAAAATGAATGCGGTGAACTTTTTTATGTATATACATCTCAACTAAGAAAACTGCCCCTTTTACATAAAGCCACATTTCAAGAGTTAGTAGATTCAGGATATGCTGACAACATGTTTTATATATGTGTGTGTGTGTGATCCAGTTAACATCATCAATCTAAAGTCACCCCCCACCACCGACTATTACATGACACACACAAACTACACTACTTTTTGTTTGTCCCTTGCTTTCTTTATTGAAGCTCCTTTCCTTTGTTGCCATGCTATTCCTTTCTTCCTTCCTTCAATTAATTGCCATTGCGCATGCAGAACCACTCTTTATTCCCTATTTAAGTAGCAATTTAGCATGCAGAGTTGCACGACATTCATTCATTCATTGTAACACTATTGGTGAATGTTGAATTGGTGACCACCATCATACACAAGAACTATAACTACATTCAATTGATTTGTGATGTCGGCTGATTGGGGGCCGGTGGTGATGGCGGTGGTGCTGTTCGTGCTGCTGAGCCCAGGGCTGCTGTTTCAGCTGCCGGCAAGGGGCAGGGTGGTGGAGTTTGGGAACATGCAAACAAGTGGCCTCTCTATATTGGTCCACACCATCATCTTCTTTGGTCTCATCACTATTTTCCTAATTGCTATTGGTGTTCATATCTACTCAGGATGATATAATCAAATCACCCTACCCCGTAAAGCACGAGACTTCGCTTACATTTTCTGAGAGTAAATACTTACTTTTTATTATGTACCATTAGATTTTTTAATTCATCAACAATGTGAGCCAGCTTTATAGCTCGTGCTGATGTGTTAAAAATCTAATAAAAAAAATCTAATAATATGAAACAAGAAAAATGTTTTGTTCCTTGAGCATCAAGAGTTTTCATAAAGCAGTGAATTTGTACTGTTGCTTTATTCTTAATCATTGGCCTTAATTTTTGTCTTTTATTAATTCTTTTTGGTTGTTGGTTTATATTGTCTCTCTGTTGTAATTCTAAGATGTAACTAAGGATTGGTGACTTTCTTGTTTCATTTCTCCTACCTTCCTGGAATATATTATGGATGCCTCTTTTTATTAGTTTTTTTTTTTTTTTTTTTACTTCAAAAATACATTCAATAATGTTTAAACTTAAGATCTTGTATACTACCAAAACTCCTCATCACCATATCAACATTAGTGGTTTAAGTAACTTTTGTTAAGTTTAATTTAATTAAAAAAAATACTTTATTCAAAAAAAGGAAAAGAGAATATAATTCTATCAATTGTTCCATTTCTTGAGTGATAACGTCAAAATTATAAAGTTTTTAATGCATTAGAACCATTAAAATATTTCATTTAAGGTCTTTTAAACTAAAAAAAAATAAAAATAAATCATTCACCTTCAAAAGTAACCTTATTTGGGCGAAGTGTGGAATTGTTTTATGTTGAAGATGCATTACTCAATTGAGTAAAGTATGCCAATGAGAACATGTGCTAATGTATAATCGTGTAAGGGAAAAATGATCTGGAAAGCAAAAACATGAATCCACATTAACACTTGTGAAAGGAAGTAATAACATCTTTATCTATAGCAATCATCTTATCACAAATTCTCTGCATCCTCCAGTACAAGCCTGTTAGTCAGGTAACATTTTCCCTCCCATGTTTGGAAATGGGAAAAACGAAGTGGTGGAAACTAGAAAAAGCCCGTATTCAAATTTACAAATGTTATATAATAATAGAGATAAATAAAAGTAAACTGATAACAGAACAAAGAAGCTGGGAACAACTCCAGAATTCTTGGTGCTGAAAACTGACTTCGCTAACTGTAATTAGTAAAGAAGCCATATGCACAGAATTTGGTAACTTAAACAAAAAAGCCTGCTGTTATCCACGATTCCTGCTACTAATAACTAATAAGAGGAGAAGCTCCGTGATCTTCATTGTTCTGTAAAAGGTTGCATGAACTTGCACAAAGCAGAGGGCATCGTACTATGCTCAACTCAAGCCCATTATTTATCTCTTCACAAAAGTTTCCATTCTGTAACAACAACAACAACAAAAATATTATAATTAATCTTCAGGTTCATGATTCAACCAAAAAGAGTAATGCAACCAAACACACAAAATGGGGACAAACATTGAAATTTACAAGAGTCAAGATGTTGGAAATCCATGAAAATATGTTATTTTGAGCTAAGATTCTGATTCTATAGAGACTATTACATAATATGTTTTTCCAAATTGGAAGCTTTAAAGGCTGTAGCTTCCTTGAGTAATGAATCAAAGCCAAGCAAAGCTAGAATTTGCCAATTTAGTAAGCCTAGCTCATCAATCAATTCACAATAAGAATATCCATATACACAGATACAGTTTGTTTATTTTATATTCCTAATTGTTTTGAAATAAAAACCGACATTGCAGATCCAAATTTTGATTAAAAACAGGTCAACATATTCATTATCTATTCATGGAAAGCTACATAACATGATAGTCTAGTTCATTCTCACAGCTTTTAAGATGATACATGGATTTCTCAACCACATGAATACACCAAAAAAGAACAAAGCTACGTAACCTAGAATCAAGACCAAAGAAAACTTTAGCCATACGTCCCTTGTTTTTTAAACTGCTAGTATTCTACATCATACTGAAATATAACCAAAATAATAACAGGGTAAAGGATTAAAGATTGAAGGATCTTAGGGCCCCTGCATCCCGAATCCTTAAAAAGAACAAACAAGCATTTCAGCAAAAAAACTTTTGCAACCAAATTCTAGCATTTTTCTAGAAAAAAAGGAAAAACGATTCAAACAACAACCCTCCTAAAAGCTTAGCTATAAAGGTGGAAGTTTTTCCATCTTTAATCTAAAACATGATCACATATTCTAAATTATAATATCATGTTCAAGGCCAAATCTCCTAAAAACTGCAATGGATCATTTCATGTTAAAATTTGGCATGTTTGATCATGTTATGAAAAAGAAACACAAACATTTTAAACAAGTGGAACACACTTAAAATGGTAGCACCAATTCAAAATGTGTGTGGCTTTCTATCCATTCCCCCCTAAAAACTAAACCTATTCTCATATCTCTAATAAAACCTAATTATCCTATCTACATATTTTCTCAGAAATACATCAATAAATCTTCCTCCAACTTCTTGAAATTAAAAAAAAGATGAAATCTCTAAAAGAGGAACAAATAATCTAACAGTAAATAATCAAAACACATAAGAATCAAATAATTATTGCATACAAAAAATCCAAATTAATTTTTCCCCTTTCGAAAAACCGTTATTTTCTTTGTTAACCACATACCAGGAACATCCTTGCGCGGCTTAGCGGAACAGAGAATGGAACGCCCCACGACGGAGAGCGTCGAAACAACGCCGGCGACGTAGAGCACCGTCAAGAGCCCGAGAACCCATGGCATCAGCATGAACCCTATGAAGAACGTCACCGATCCGCACAGCATCAGCGCCACCGATATCCCCAGCAGCAGCGACGCCATCCCCGCCGGCGTTATCTCCGGCGACCGCCTGTACGGCGACACGTAAGGCGGAACCGGCACCACCGCCGGACGACCGTCGGCCAATGCCGGAATGGGAGCCGGCGGAGTGCGGAGGAGGTTGAAGACGAGGGACGACAGCTCGCAGAAAACGCGAGATTGTTGATCTTGCTGTCCCCTCGTCATTTTCCCCTTTTGTTTTTTCTTCTTCTTCTTCCTTATGCGAAATTTAAATTAATAAGAAAAGGGGGAAAAGGGTTATAATTTATAAGGATAGAAACAATGTCAAAAAAATGTGAAAGAAATTTGGAGGTATAAGAAGCACGGTGTTTGTATGGTTGTTACGAATCACATTTGAGAATTGCAATGCTTGGACGCAAATGCAATCATAATAATAATAATGTGTAACAGAAAAGGGTAGCTGGAAATTAGTATTGAAGTGATGGCACCAAAACGGAAGTGGTTTCGGATTTTTGGGGGTTTGAGGTAAAACGATAATGTTATGATTGGAAGGGTATTTAATTTATGTGGGAAGAAGAATAGATATGAGATTGATACGCGTTGGGTTTTTTTGGAGGAGTCGTGTTCCAAAATGGATGGGATGGGGGGTGGAGGTGGAACCAATATGGTGGAAATGTATTTAATTAGGTGGGGCCTCATGACGTGTATCTTTTTGCCCTTATCTTCTACTTTACAGCACGCCATTTTAATTTTGGACAATGTCTATCTACCCCTACTTGGCTTTAAAAAATTTTTAAAAAATAATTGCAGTGAAAACATAAATTTTTAAAATTTTTAATACGTTAAATATATTAAAAACATAATTTTTAAAAGATTTTTAACTAATGCTTTAAGAGCGCTCGTGTAAAATTCTATTTTTATTTATTATTTTACTTTTGGACACAAACTTTATTTGGAATTTGATACAGATGTACTCCGAGCACGGCTTGAGGTATTATTATCCTTTGAATTTTGAGTTGGGTTGACCAGCATAACATGCATTGATTAATTTAATTTATGCTATTATTATATACATATGCTAAAGATAGCATTATGCTGCTGCTTATTTGGGGTTCTAATTGACTTTGCCAAAATGAAATCTTTGTTATAG
Source organism: Nissolia schottii (assembly GCA_003254905.1). Lineage (NCBI taxonomy): Eukaryota > Viridiplantae > Streptophyta > Magnoliopsida > Fabales > Fabaceae > Nissolia > Nissolia schottii. The sequence goes on from QANU01034901.1 coordinate 128,181, forward strand.
ATTTAGGTATGTGACATGTCCCAATATTTGAAAACTTAATAAGGAAAAATTAAAAATTTGGCCATTTAGCAGGATTAGGAGGTTTTAGCAGCACCCGTAGAAACTATTTTATGCTTAATTAGGAGGATTTAGCAGCATCCGTAGAAACTAAATTTGTTTGCCAAAAACAAGATGAGGGCTAAATTTGGCAGATCACATGCATGTTTATGCATTTTTATGTGTTGATTTCTAACATTATGATCCTTATGAAGCACGTCCCCCACACGACATCGTGCCGTAAATTATTGTATTCAGATAAATATTTAGATGTTTCTAACCACAAAATAATTAAAAGTAAGCAATATCAGATCATCTATTTCGCATTGCATCACTTAAACAGATAGATAATGTATGGATGGAAGATCAAGATTCAGCGTATCGTCAATACTTTTGAAATCTAAGTTTGAATTACAAGGTCGATATTCATTATTTTCTAAGATATACTCTAATATTTACGATATATATATGTGTGTGTGTATATATATGGCACTAATAATGCAACCTTTTCGTAACTTGTGTGGCAGCACATGTTTTGCTTGATGTGGTGGATCAGATCTCCTAACTGTTCTGAATTATGTACAAGTATTCATAACTCATTTGTTACTAACCCATTATTGGCAAGTGCCAGCTACTTGATGGCAATGCAGGGCCGCACAAAATTTCTGATCATGTGAGCAACTTTTGCTTATGGATCCGGAGTGGGAGTGGCGGTGGTAGAAGCCCTATGGGAAGCGGTGCAGCCCAATATCTTATTATTATTGTTATTCACATCTTGAAGCATACTTCATCGGAACCTTACTTCTTTACACAGACAAAAGAGTACACACATTTAATTTTGTTTGGAAGCATTTCTGAATATCCTATAACCGACACCCTATCATTTGCTTCGTCGACTCATACTGCTATTGCTAACGTACATGAGTACATCTATACGCACTTGATCAAATTATTAATTGGTTCATTTTCTTTTTGGCATTGCTTGTGAAATTCACAAAAGGATGACCTTTCCATTGTCCTGATCTTGAAATAATTAATATCACTTCATTATTGCCTTCACAACTGTTCCGAAATCTTAGCTTCTATGAAATGAGAAGGCCAAAACAAAGATGCTTCCTCGATTTCTAACTTCAGAAGAATAGTATAATCAGTTGCCAGCCAGTTTAAGATGCTCCATAATATTTTATTTTTCAACCAAAATAGACATACAAGATCAAGAAGAATGAGTATATGATCTCTAGTTACTACATAATTTGATTATTGATTGTAATGATACATGATTTTTCGCAATTTTTATTCACCTGAGCTTTATGCTTCAGCTACAATAATACAGGGATGGCAAGTAGACCATGGCATGCTTTCCCAATGACATGACATTAATTTAAGTTCAGATTTGAAAGTAAAGAGGGCTGACCACAAGTGATAGATAAGTGTTCCCAAGTTGCTCCTCTCAGCAACTTGCATCAGGGGTCCAGGGGGAACAGATTATGAGGGACCGCAACCTCTTCATCACAGTCCTTAGACGGTGTTACCACCTTATTGAAGTCATTAGCATTTCCCAATATAGCAATCTGCAGCAGCTAAAATTCTATTATTGACAGGGTGCCCTTTATTTTATTTTTCTTGACTCTATAGATATAGGGTATCTTAATTCAAACTGAATGTTTAGTTATCGATTAAATTAGGTGAAGAGCATACTTTACTCCAAGCAAGTTTCATTTTACAAATTTCAAGTTAGCCAATCACATACACAATCCTAATCCAATCAACAGATATCTGAAGTCATCCATTTCAGTTAGTTATATATTTTCCATCTTTGTGCTATGAATAATAACTTAATATGAGTTTAAGTTCATTAAGTAGTATTCTGAGTTTTTCTTAATATGCAAAAGTTCAATGTGAGCCTATGATATATTATATTCCATCGGCATGTTTAAATAACTAGTTGGTGAAGAGGTCATCTAAGGACTAGGATCACATGCCCCAATTTTTATGCCCTCCATCTCATGTGTTAGACAAATATCCTATCATTTAAGATTGATTCTTCTCAAAATCAACTATTGATAACTATCTATAATTTATGAGAATCTTTTACTGCTGGAACAAGAAATGAGACATGGAATGGGGGCAGAAGAATTCTTTTCCACCTATGACACCTATAAATAGTCATGAACTGTACCTGTTTCTCCAGAAGCTCATTTTCTATTCTCAGGACCTCTGCCTGTTTGAAGCAATGACCAAAAAGAAAAAGGAAGAAAAGGGGTTAGCAAACCACAATCAAACCTTGATCTATGGATTAACATCCTGCAATCTCGATTAAGGCAAAAAGGAAAAGTATATTAACTTTAGTGCATGAGAATGCGTAAAATAAATAAACATTGTTCTTCACGTTATCCTGGTATATGTTTTAGAGTTTCTTGCTGAAGCTTGCCTCTAATAAATTAGCCTGTTAATAATTTCTAGCAATTCCCACATCAAGTACAAGTCATTCACAGGAGTGAGTACTGCTCCTTGAGGATGAAGTCATATTGAGTATTTGACAGTGTATACACTTTCAAAAGCCACAGCCACATTTTGTGTTGATGCCTGATATCATAATTTAGGATAAGCAGGCAGTATAAAAAGTTGAAGAGGTTTGCTTCTGTTAACCTAGGGAGGAATTAATTTTGGTGAGCTTCACCACACACCATTTAAACCTAAAGGCTCTATGAAATTAAATTTTAGTCATTTTTCATTTATATGGTTTTAAGTTCTTCCTGTCGCACTTAAGTTCTGAACAAAATCACTCAAAGACGCATACTATCTTCATCTTCAATTTCAAAAAGATATCCCTTAAAAATGAGGAAATACAGTATTCTCAGCCAACCAGTTTCATAACCTTCTTGAAATTCGAAAATAGTCAAGTAAAAGTTTTCCAGTCAGACATTTTATATCCCCTCATCCCAAAGAATATTACGTTAGAAATCACGTTTAAAGAGATTAGATGGATAAAACTTTTATCTAGAAGTTCCTTATCAGAATTCTCTAAGATGAGTATTATTTAAAATATCATAAAATGTTTAACATGTGAAATATCTTGGTACTTTATATATGTCTGTGTTTGGTTATCATCGTACATTTGCATGAATGTAAGGTGTCTAGAAATTAAGACGTTCACATTTTTGGGTGTTTCATACTTTCATCTATACTTCGAATCATTCTTTTTATCTCAACACGAGGAACGTGAATTAGTCAACATATAAAATAATAGGTGTCCACATGTCGTATATAGCACTATAGAATATCAAACGTCTCCGATGCATGATTTCCAAGTATGATGACGAACTCTACACCATCATTCAACCTAACACCTTTAAATTACCTTATAAAGGGGGGAGGGCGGGGGGATGATCTATCAACATAAGTGGCTAAGAGACCAATAAACATAGGAAGCTCCAAGCATACCTTTTGCTTTAGGTTCAGTACAGACTCCATCAGCAGTCCCGTCTGCACACAAATTTTTTGAATTAGAATGGTCTGAAATTTAAGAAGGTGGAGATAATGAGAATAACAGAATCATGAATTGGGATTTTAAAAATTTGTTAGCCTGGTCGCCGACCACACCTGCATTGCCATAGGCAAAAAGGGCACAGGAAATCCTTCAACAGATCAAATGAGGAACGAGCTTGCAAATGCTAAAATGTCATATATCATCATATAGTTGTTCAAGAACAGCCTCCTATACCAATTGGATTGTTTAGATCACAATCAGTAGAATTTGTGGGATCTTCACATAGACATTTCCTAGCTAAAATAATTGAAAATTCCTATGCTAATAGTAGTTTGAATAGAGATAAAGAGCCAATTCCTAAGCAGTTAAACTATAAGTTCTTTTATTTTGTACTAAAATATTATCCTCCTGTTGTAACAATTGAGGTATTTTGTATCAAGAAGGAAAGTAAGGCTATATAGTGCAAGCAAATCGACATGAATTCAATCCTAGGAAAGTAATATACAAAAAGGAATCTGGTGTCCCTTAACTCTTGGGCAACTTATAACTTTCAATTATGAAGAATGCAGGGAATCATCCGAGTCGTTGAGCACTAGGTCAAATAGGCCTTGACAGTGTTACGGACTAAATCTGACAAAGACTTAGGTATGATATTCATAATGAGATAACTCACTCAAGAAGTTCAATGAGATCTCATCATTGCCTAACTTAATAGCTCGTGAGCGTTATAAGCGTTACGAAATCCAACATAAGTCTTCATAACGTTTATGAGCGTTACGAAATATGACATAAATCCTCATAAAGCTTATGAACGTTACATAATCTTAAGCGTCCACACTTGTACTATAAAAGAGTAACTCTTGCTACTCCATAAGGTCCGTCTCATACTCATTATTATCTCACATTCATTATTACCTCATATCACTCATACACTGACTTGGGCATCAGAGTAGTTTTTGTAGGTACCACCCCTGTCACGCCAGAGCATTGATCGGACAACCATGTGACACCATCTCGAGAGTTCTTGAGTCTAGAATGAGGTAAGAATTACGAGCTATCTCAATCTTAACCGAATTGCTCGTAACAGATACCTTACTAGGGATCAGGGAATCTACTCACCCCGAAAAGTTTAAAGTTATAAGGAATTCTATATAATATTAGCTACAAAAATTTGTTGGCTTGGGATGACCTAACATGAGATTACTTACGGGCTAAGAGGATTGACCCTAAAAGATATGCTAAAAAAAAATTCACATTCTCTAGACGGATGATGGGGCGGAATTGACTGATCAAATGATGAAATCAGAAACGTGCAAGCCAATCAATTACATTATTATTATTAGGTTGAATGGACCACCCTATTTTTGACAAGTCTCCTTTCTAGAGAAGCCCCAAGACTGAAGTCATATATCTCAACACTTCTATCGGCCAAAAAACAAATCTCTTATCTCTTGCACTGATTGACCAAAACAAAACTACACTTCTTACTCTGAGCTAATTAAGACTGAGCATCATCACCTTAAAGTCTACAGTAATCCTCAATCCATTACATCAACAACGGACTTCTTCATTAATGAATGTCCAAATGATGTTTTACTTTCTTAGAACAATAGCATTTTTATGTGCATAGCAAAGCTGGAAGATGTATTATACTTATACACCTATTTGAATAGAAGTTCTTTCACCTTTGCTGATCTGATTTGTGAAAGTGCAGCACGAGTCAGTTTCTCCAGTTCCATAAGGTCAGTCAGACTCAGATGCTCAATTTCAGAATCACCAAAGTGCCTGCAATGAAAATTTATATCAGTGCCCTAACGTTGCAGGTAGTTAAATGCGTTGAGAGGATTACCTTTTGGCCAGTAGGGAAAACGCTGCGCCAGACCAGATATCTGCAGATTCAAAGAGGAGGTCCAGCTATAGAAAACAGAAAAGGAAAAAACCTAATTAATCTTGCTAGTGATCTGTTTTTCAAGTACCTTTTCTACATTTTGCTTTGCTTCAAATATTCTACCAAAGGGTGTGTTTGGTATGAATGGTCAAAACATGGAATAAAAATTTCTCCCCCAAATTTTACCGCCTACCAAACTCGCCCTAAATATCATGAAATATTCCAGCACGTGTGTTTTTGTAGAGATCTTGTGTAGATGACAAGATGCTACTGTGGAAGCTACGGTGAGATTTTCATATCTAGCACGTGTAAGTAGTTGGGAATGAAAATGTCATGTTTGAGTAAACGGAATTCTCTTAAAATGGGTAGGATTTGATTTAAATTGTTTATATTTTTTTTATACCATAATTAAACATGACATTTTTTAACATGAGATTATTCATTCCCGGTATTTTGTCTTGTTATAAAGCACAACATATCTAGCATACGGACAAGCTCCATACCTTTGAATCGGTACCGCTTTCTTCTAAACTATCCCAGTATCCTTGGATGACCTTGGCCAAACTGAGAGTCAAACATTGAATTTATGAAATTTAAATTCTAACAGATTGAAGTCAAAATGAAATCGATTTGTTAGATATCGGTGGAGTATATGTGTTTGAAGTTAAATCTTACATGCATTGATTACGAAACGACAAGCAGGAGGTGTGAGCAAGGAATATCTTGTGGTGATTAATAGATTCTTTGTTAGGTACATAATCATAATCATCATTTACAAATGGGTTAAATATGATTCTAATAGTGAAAAATTATCAATTTTGTATTTTATTTTTAAAATTTTTTGTTAAGAAATAGTCTCTAACATATTTTTTTTTGGTAGGATTTAGTTTTTGCAGTCAAGTTGGGTCGTTAATTAATTACTGACGTAATAGTTAACTTGGTAATATGACATGTATCCACACAAATTAACACATGGCATTGCATGTAACCTGCCACGTGGCCGTAGTTAACAACCCAATTTGGTAGGAAAGACTAAATCCTATAAAAAAAATTGTCATAGACTATTTCTTAACAAAAAATATTTCAAGGGTAAAAACACAAAATATATAATTTTTTAGGAACAAAAAACATATTTAACTGTAAAAAAATTTCTTATAACATGATGTTACAAATATTGTTGGTGTGCTTACGAATATCTATGGGATGAGTGCCAATGATATGCAGGAAATTTGGCATTGAGCTTTGATGTGTATGGGTCTTACACCAATCCACACTTGTATACCTTCTTACATTTGTCATCTTTTTCCTATGTGTGTGGGACTTTGATCCCCTCACACAAGGGTGTTGTCGAGCTTTTCATAAAATTTTATTCAAATAGAAGTTATGTGTCATCACAACAGACACACTAACATCTTAGGGTAAAGCTTAAAATCGAGAGGGATGTTTACTAAACTATTCCCTTCAGAAACCAAATCTTCTACTTCACTCCCAGAATGAAACATTATTTTGCTCCCTGACTTTTGAGCACAATTTTTCAGTCAACGCTCAACCACCAATGCTTCGAGAAATTTCGTAGAGCTACCTTCCATGTTAGAAAAGGTAAAATCCTACACTTAGTAATTTAAATCCTTTGAAAAGATAAAACATGCTAATGGGGAAAAGGAAATCCTTAATCAAAATGCAAAACCCTTAAAAAAAGGAAGCAAAGCATTTTGAGTTACCTTGAGCTACCAAGCGAAGAAGGATGAACCGACTTCTACAAAAACGATTAGGATTTAGGACAATGGTCAAATTTGGATGTTTATTGCTCAGACAGTTTTAAAAGAGAAAACGGAGAGGAGATTATAATTGCAATGGAATATGCAACACTAGTACTCCAAAAGAGGAAGAATATTGTTTGGATGAAAGAAAAAATTTAATCATTTTTCTGTCTCTTACTTTTTACCTATCTTTGTATGCGTCCTTTCTTCATTAAAAAATGTTATTTGTTTGAATTCATTTTAATACACTTCACTCCAAAAACCACTACGTGTTCATAGTTAATAGTAATCCGTTTCAGGTATGGCCGCGTAGGCACTCATACATGTGGGTGCTCTACTTAGGGCAGGGATATTGATCTTATTTTTCCTAAAAAGAGAAACAAAACATCTATTCCGAAAAAATTCCTAAAACTCCCTAGCTATATATATAATTTACCATATCTTTTAGACTTTTTTTGTTGGATACATCTTTTTGATGTTTCATACAATAATACACCTCGTTATAATTGCATCTTGAATTTTAGATAGAATCAATTTTGATTCTTTGAGAGTACGTACACTACCCTTCACTATTTCTTTTTACCATGCAGTCAATTACATGCATAGTTGTTAAATTCTTGCCGAGTTTACAGTATTTTACCCCAAAAAAAAAAAACAAATTAACTTTTATGTAAATTTTTGTTTTTTTTTTTAAATAAAAAAACTCATGAGTTTTAGTAAATTATGTAAAAATTGATGAGTTTACAGGTTTACAAGTTACGATTTAAAACTTATATTTGATTTCATTCTTAAAATGTTCAAGTTTAGTAACTTTGGTTAAATACTTAGATAATTTGTTTATAAAAAACAATATCTATTAACTTTATTAAATCAATTTTATACATTTACTATAACAAAAATGTTACATGTATACCCAATTTCATACACCCATACATACACCATTAATAATGTACAAACTTTATTCTCACAAGTGCACAAACATTACAACTTGTAAATGATACTCTCAACTATACTTAAATAAGTACACAAATATTACATGAGTTAAAACACAAACTTTATGTATATAAATACGAGGTGTATATATGTTGTATGATTTTTGGTGTACGTGTAGCAGAACTCATATAATTGAGTTATATTTTATTGATTTATATATGTATAAAATAAAATATGACATAATCATTAAATAATGAATTAAGATATATTTTATGATATTTGAAGAACGATAAGAAAGAGATGGAAATCGAAAAGAGAGGACAAAAGGAGAGCTATAGGATTTCGAATGGGAAAGAAGAAGTTGGAGCTGAAGCGAATTGAGAACAAGATCAGCCGCCAGGTCACGTTCTCTAAGCAGCGGAAGGGATTGATGAAGAAAGCTCAGGAGCTTTCGGTTCTATATTCTTCTTCTTCTTCCTTGAACATCTGAGTATTCTCAGTTATATTGTTGTGTTGATGTTTTTGTCCTTTTGATTGAGTTACTTAGAGCTTTTAGGGTTTAGAGGTTTTGTCTCTTTTATTTTTGTAGACTCTGTGAGGAGGATGGAAGCTGAGGGGGAGCAAAGGGTGTGTTGAGGTGGTGGTCGCAGGCAAAACAGTGGTGGTCAGGTAGAACAGTCATGGTCAGGAAGAATAGTGGGGGTGAGATGGTGCAAGGGGTAGCGGTGGTCACACTAAAGCTAGGCGCCGCCAGAGAAGAGCAATAAGGGTAAAAAAATTGTAAAAGATTTTAGGGGTATATTTGATAAATCAAATAAATATATTGCAAAATATATATGTAGTTTATTATATAATTATTTTTTGGATATCATCTGAATCATTAATTGAAATTTGGATGGAAGAGATTTAGAGACCAATTTGGTCCCTGGTTGAGTCCGATTCAAAGTGCTTGGAGCCCCCGCATATATGCATATAGTTATTAAACTCAACCTAATGATTCACTCAACCAAAGCACCAAGTTGCTGGTTCAAACAATGAATTATTGGTTTAATTATTTAACTAGATATAATTAAATAAATATATAAAAGTATATTAAAATCAAATAAATACAATACAATAATATAAATAATTTAACACATTAGTTATTTAATATATATTATTATTTGAATAGACTATCAAACATGAGTGTTTAATCGATTGTTTAGTCGAGTGGCACGCAGATGCGCCCCACATTCCTTGAGTTGTTACAAAAGTGTAGTTATTATTTAAACTAATTTACACTTTTAACTTAAAACCGAACGGGCAGCTCATTATCGTTGGACCCGAAATCGGGTGGTTCACACTGGTTTTTACAAAACTTTTTTATACCAAGATGATCCAAACTGGGTCAATCTAGTGCTATATATAAAACTAGAGAAACCATATTTGAGCTCTTGAGAGTTAGATACCCAAATCACCCAAGACACTTTGGTAAAGAGTAAAGAGTAAAGAGTAAAGAGAATGCATGTACATCATAAGCATAGAACGTTTTGTACATAATTTTAATCACCACTTGCTGGACTGACGGCTATGTTTAGAAGAATAGAAATAGAAGAACTGGAAAAAGAATGACCAAACTTAAATGATCATTGTTTGGATTGAAACTAAGTAGAGTGAATAGAATGACTAAAGAGGATCACATTACCTCTTCTTTGATATCCAAAATCGTCTTGTGACCCTCCAAATTGGAAGAATAATTACTATTAAATAGATAGATATTTTTTACACCTTTGACTTATTTAACTATCTTAATAAATCTTATCAACATTTTTGACAAAATTTTGATTACACAATAATACTAATAATTTAATGCCAAACTAATAATATATTTTCAGTCAAAATATAACTTATCAGCATTGAATTATTTTACTTATTCAAAACAAAAAAATTATATAGAGAGAGTAATTTTTTTTCATTATAAGTAATGAGTATGTATACAAATATAAAAGGTCACATAAATAATCAAAAATCACTTTTTCAAATGAGGGTTTTAGTCTATGAAGCATTGACATGGACACACCAATTTTAAAATATATATATATATATATATATAATTAAATATTTATAATAAATCTCTAATATTTTCAATGATTAATATCAAAATACTAATTTTTAATATTTTTCAAACTCCTTTCAAAATATATGGAACATTTAAAATATCATGTGCTAATACTTACTAACTTTCTAAGAGTCCATATCATTATAAATTATTTAATATTTAAAATATTTTTATTCAGACACAGCATTAAAAAAAAAATCTCTCAGATATAGCTCAAACACGATTAATCATAAATCCTTTTGGGACATTTTTGGACGCGAGTGACATGTGTGTGAGACGAGTGTCTTCGTGTGTCAGTATCTGCGGTGTGTCAAATATGAAAATACGAAAGTCTGATAAAGTGGTCATGCTTCCTAGGTTTTACTCACGAAACATGTACAGATTTGCACATTACAATTAGAGTTTCATCGTTCATGGAGATATACATCAGTCAATTACTGTTTGGCTCAAGGATTGATTCACAATGTAAATTTAAGTAATGTTGCAGTGTGACAATGAGCACCAAATAAATCTGATAGAAATAAATTTATTAGTATAGACAGCACAATGAAAATAAATATGAGCAAAGCAACCAGAAAAAGAGGACACCAAACTTTAACGTGAAAATCCCCAAATACAGGAGGAAAAATCACAGGACAATCTCTAAAATATTCCACTATAATCAAGATAATTACAATATATCTTTCCCACACTCTTAAACCCAAAAGGTAAATATAGTGATTCCAGGCCCCTCCTATTATAATACAATAATTTTCTGGTAATTATCATATCAATGAGTAATAAAGATGATACCCAAAAAATATACCCGCTACTCACACCGTATTTCTCACTCTCAAAGAACTCTTCGTAGCTCTCTCACTTAGTAGCTTGTAAAATTTACTTGATGTTTGATCTTCTCCGAATGTTGAACTCACCTCTCTTTGTATATTTGTAGAGATGAAAAGCATTGTGGCCATATCCCACAAATCTTGGCTCTATTGAATACTATTGTGAAATTATTTCATTGACCTATGTTGTTTTAGACCATGAGAAAATTGCATATATGTATACCGAAAATTTTCTCTATCAACCAACATCACTAATGTTGAAAATTGCATATATAGCATTAGTAAACTTGGTTGATGGGAAAAAAATTTCAACATACATATATGTAATTTTTGCGTGGTCTAAAACAACATAGGCCAACGAAATAATTTCACAATAGCATTCAATGGAGCCAAGATTTGTGGGATATGCCAAAATGTTTTTCATCTCTACCAATAGAGGTGAACTCTACATTCAAAGAAGATCAAGCAGCAAGTAAATTCTACAAACTGCAAGGTGAGAGAGCGACAAAGAGTTATCCGTGAGTGAGAGAAAAAATAGAGTGTGAGTCAATCCTTAAGAGTGAGGTGTGGGTATTCACCAAGTGTATTTTTTGGGTATCATCTCTCTTACTCCTTGATACTATATCTACTAGAAAATTATAGTATTTGAATAGGAGGGGTTTCACTAGGAAATACTACATTTACCTCTTGAGTTTAAGAGGGTGGAAATGATATATTGTAATTATCATGATTATAGTGGATATTTTTTAGAGATTGTCCCATGGTTTTTTCTCCAGTATTTGAGAGTTTCCATGTTAAAATTTTTTGTCCTCTTTTTTTGGTTGTTTTGCTCATATTTATTTCCGTTGCGTTGCCTATACTAGTAGATTTATTTCTGTCAAATTTATTTGGTGCTCATTGTCACACCGCAACATCACTTAAATTTACATTGTGAATCGATCATTGACCCCAACAAGTGGTATCAAAGCTCGTCGAGCTAAGGGTTGTATGGTGCAAATTTAATGGAGGAGAACATGGGTACCATGATCAAGTTGACAATCACAAATTATTCCATTTGGGAGCCAAAAATGGAGGATCTACTTTACTACAAGAATTTGTATGATTCTATAGAAAAGAGAGATGATCGGAAGAAGATGCACCGAAAGACCATAGCATTAATAAGGAAGTGGGTGGGTAATAGTGTGTTCCACTATATGGCCACATAGACAAGTGCCTAATTAGAAAGCTGATGAACCTGAAGTACCGTGATGGAAGGTCAATTTTGATGAAAACTTGAGTGACTTCCAAGATTTGGTAATTCAATTGACTGCCATGAAGCTAGTGTTGGATGACGAGTTATAAACAGTGTTATTTTTTAGTTTCCTTCTTGCATAGTTGGGAGAGTTTGGTGGTGTCACTAAGCAACTCTAGTGGAAAATTGTCTTCAACCCAAGACAAAAACATTATGTTCAATGAAGAAACTAGGAGAAAAAACTTGAGGACAAATAATTTTGAGGCCCTTGTCGCAGAGAATAGGGGGAGAGGTAAAAGTAGAGGGTGGTTGAAAAAACGCAAAGACTGATCCTAGTCCTTATCTAATGGTAAGATAATTATAAGATTAAAAGACGTAAATGGTGTTTCACATTTTACTTTTCTTTTTAGAATGGTGCTACATGTACACCTAAAATTCTACCAACGTATAACCACCAACATTTTTAACATATCTTAACCCACTACTAATGATAAAATCTCTCCCCACTTACCCATTCTCACCCACCAGTGATTGACTCACACACGCTCCTCAGGAATGAACAAATGCAGAATGAACAAACCTATATACACCTCGTGAACAAACCTATACAATTAAAATGAACAAATCCTAAAACACTAATTGAACAAACTTGTACATGGAGAATGAACAAACTTCTATACATCTCATGAACAAACCTATATAATTAGAATGAACAAACCTGTACATGGAGAATGGAAAAACCTATATACACCTCGTGAACAAACCTATACAATTAGAACGAACAAACTCATATACACATAGCGAATAAACCTGTATAAGTAGAATGAACAAACTCATAAACAATGTGTGAACAAACGTATGCAACGAGTATGAACAAATTTATATACACTAGTTGAACAAACCCTTACAATTATAATGAACAAACCCATTGATAAGCGTCATATTTTAGTATCTTAATAGGTTAAAATGACACTTATCTGCATTATTTAATATAAATCTACTAACCAATTTCCCCACTTTTGCAGGATTTTAGTATAGTTCAATAGAATGGATACAAATATTGTAAAATGATGAATTTCTTGTTAAATTCCTACAGGAATAAGAGGCATGGAGAAAAGAGCGTAGAAGCAAGAAGAATTGAGCAACCAAATGAAGCTTTAGTCCGCTCAACGCCCTCTCAAGGCCGCTGGGCGACCTCTGTTCCTAAAGAGCTTGCTTAAGGGTGAAGTTTCCAAACTGCCCTGAATCCGCTCAACGACCTATATTTAATTTCTCTATAAATAGAGCACCAACTCACAGATTTAAGGGATCCATCACTTCGAACTAGACATATACATGCACAGAGAACAGAGAGGAGAACAAAGGAGGAGTCAGAGAGGAGCCAAGAGTTGTCGAGGAGCACGACGACACTTACCATGGTAGCGTGAGAATGTGTCATGGTTAGCGTTCATCACATTGCCCTTTGATTTCTTCTTGTAAGATGGATAGTTAATCCTCTTATTGTTGGGATTTGATAAGTATTATATTTTGATTATATCCATGTAACTCTTGTATGTATGAATCTATCGATTTCTATGATTTGCATGATTTGATCTTATGCTTAATGCCTGTTTTAGCCTGATCAACTATAACCTGTTTTAAGATTTGATTTTGTGCGTGACGACAACATTATTGAGTTGGATCTAGATCAAACCATCTAATATTCCTAATTGCTAGACATAGAGTTAGGTTTATTAGTCGTTTTAACACCTGAAGCTATATCAGTTTGCTTTAATAATCATGCGAGACATCGACAATTAATAACGGGAACCGAATATCTTCTCATGCTTGAAAAAGATGAGTAAGATAAGAATTGGTGGCGAGGAATCAAAGGTTTGATAATTCATATGCATTGAGTAAATGGATATATGAAAACTGTAATATGATTCAATTCCCAACAAGCTTCCTTATCTGCTTCTTATTCGTTAATGTTTTATCTTTTATGTTAATTTATTTGTTCTAAAATTAAATTTACAAATCAACCACCATATTGTTTAATTAATGAAACTCAATAATGACTATTTATCACAACTCCTAGAGAACAACCCATCAGTTATACTGCAATTGAATCCCTTGTAGGGATTTGAAAGCACAACAGTAGATAGGAAAAACAATAGAAAGAGTGTAAAAAGATTTCAACAAAAATGACGTCGTTGCCGGGGAGTTGTGTCATAAATGCATAGCTTGAGTTTTATTTAATTATGCAATTGTGAATATTGTAAATAGTTTATAGTTTATTTGGTTTGTTCTTTTGATTATCTTGTTCTAATCTTACTAGTTAGTGTGTATTTTTCTTAGCTATTGCAAGGTAAAATTCCGGCTGATCAACTTTTGTTCGATCCTGAGATTGAAGTTACAATCTGGAAGAACAACACAACTAGGAAAAAGAAGCAGTTGGCCAATTTGATAAAAGAGCAAGAAACAACTTCATCTTCTTCAGTATCTTTAGAAAGTCCACAACAAGAAACCATGGCTGGCGTTGGAAATGAAAATGTTATAGCCGGTGAAAATAGGGGATTTGTAAATTTCACCCCCAAGGAACATAATCAGAATGAGCATATCAATAAGAGCACAAAGACAACCTCAGATGCAACCTAGATTGGTTCAATTAATGTATACTAATCCTTTTGCAGGTTTAGATCATAAGGATCCATATGCTCATCTGAAAAAATTCTATGAACTCTGTGGAACCGCGAGGATGTCACAAGCTGATGAGGAATCCATCTTTCTGCGGTTGTTTCCTCTGACTTTGATTGGAAAAGCAAAAGAATGGTTGCTGGATCAGCCGCAACATATCTTGTCAAATTGGGATCAATTGGAAGAAAAGTTTTGTGCTAAGTATTTTTCTCAATCTAAGTATATGGATTTGAAAACTGTCATTTCTACTTTTGTGCAGTCTGCAGGCGAAAGCTTATGCTTGTGGTGCAATGTAAAATCCATTTATGCTTAAGTTCATGATTTAAGAAGTGAATTTGAAGAGACATGCTTAATGTGCAGCTTTGATAGCTTGAACATGTTTTGATAATGATATGTGATTGTTATTGAAGCTTAAATTAAGAAGGAAGTGAATTTTGAAGCATTTGAGGTATTGAGTGGATAAATCAAGACAAAATAAGCTTAATATGGACCTTAAGATGACTTACGTGCTAAACATGTTCGAATTGTTGATTTTCAGCCTTGCACAAGTTTCTTAGGTCATATATGATTGTTTGCATCGATTGGTTTATGTTTTTTATGATCTTAACATGATTTGACCTATTAACTTGCTAAACAAGCTTAAACTTGTCCATAATAGGGCCAAATTGTCAATTTCTGCTTAAACAGGCCCAATAATGAAATCTTAAGGTTTAGACAAGTTATAAATATCATTTGAGAGGAAACAAACCAATTTCAAGCCTTTGGAAAAGGTCATATCAAAATATGACCTCTAAAAGTTAGAAAATGCCATAACTTGTCTTGTAAAGGCCAAAGTGAGATTCCTCAACCAAAAATGTTCAATTCTTGGATCTCAAGCCTTGGACGAGTTTCAATTATAATACCACGAGGAAAGAATCACATTGTAGGCTTAGAATATGCAAAAGGCAAAATTTGACCTCTAAAGTTGTGAATTATGCATTTTGATGCATAAAAGGTCAATTTTGATTATTCATGGCATGTGGTGTGATTAATCAAAGAAGCTATGTGTTAAATGATTTCAAATGATTTAGAAAGTGAGGTGAATGAGTTGGAAATTGCACTTACATGACACGATTAAAGCCTTTGTAAAACATTGTTAAAAATCACAAATTTCAGGCTTCTGAGGCCGCTTAGTGGACCTGTTGTCATCGCTGAGCGGCCTGTGCAATATTTCAGACCCATTTTTTGGTCCCGGGGTCCGCTCAGCGGCTCCCATAGCTCGCTCAGCGCCCTAACTTGAGCCCTGGACAAATACTCACAACATAATCACACAGCTCCATTCCACTCCCATGCTTCAACTCACACTTATTCTTAATCACTTGTTATGCATGTTTCTCTTAAATCTCACTTTATCATGGACCTTTAACTGACATGTTTCTCATGAATTTCATGGCTTAATTGCTTAATTTTCCCTATGTTTAAATTGCTAGTTATAGGTTCTGATTGTCATTGGGTTCCAATTATTGAATTGATAAAGGTAAGTCATGAACTAAACTTTGTGCAATTTGAGGAGCTTCTTACTGAAAGATAAAATTTGAAATCTTATGGTTGAATTGCTTAGGTTTAAGCTTCTGAGTGCTAATATTCTATTTGATTGATAATTGAAGCACTTAGACCCTAAACCTAAAGATCAATTTAAAGATTTCTGAATTGGTATCCTTCAAATAGCAAAATTGTTGTTTCAAATTGAAATGTGCAAATTGAAATGCATTTGAAATTGAAAGTTCGAGCTGGTTTAGAATTGAAAATTTACAAATTGGAGAATTCTCAATTTCAGACTTCATATGCACCTAATGAAAGAAATGAATATGATATGACCAAGTTTGGAGATTGAAACGTATATATTGTTGCACGTTGGATCCATAGTTATTGTAGGGATTTCTAACTGTATAACTTCTATTGTGGGAACTTCTGACCACAATAGCGGGAAATTCTGACCGCAATTCTAGTGCAGAAATTTCTGACTGCATATGATTCAAACAGATAAACATGACATCTCATATTTGGTCATATCATCTCTCTAATCCTTCCTATACTATTATTCGGGAAAATGAATTTCTGATTGTTTTGCAGGCCTGAAAGCAACAGAAACACCGTCCAAAAACCGATACAGAGAGAAAATCATTTCTATTTTGTTCTAGAGGATGAAGAGTATGAGTCTTCAGAGAAAAATGAGCCTCAATCTGCTCAACCAACTTCAGAAGTAGCCTAAACTACAAGGAGCAACACAACCAAGACTTAATAATATCGAGTAGTAACAAATTTGACTCAAAGCACAGTTCCACCTCAGAAGACCCAACATGTTTGGCCTGAGGACAGGCCTCTTCAAGTTAGGGGGAGTAATGGCAGGACTATTTTGGAAATGACATGAACGAGTCAGAGACTACGTGAAGGAATTCACCACCAAATCTACCAACAGGTATTTAATTTTCTAGCACCTTACTTATTTTTCTTTAATTCGATCTTATATTTCAATAGTTAGTTTAATATTTCAGTTCATTAGTTAAGTATATTTTGTGCATAGACTTGTTTGCCTAAGAATATTTGTAAAGTACTAGTTTACTTTACATTAGAATGATGCATGAACAAACAAGATAATTACATGTATTGAATTGGTTCATATTAGGAAAAGGAGAAATCCAGGATAGATTCATTGTGATTGCACTCATAGTATACCATAAACATGTTCAAGTGCATTTTCCTGCTTGAATGCATGAACATAACCTTAAAAATGTTTTGAAATCAAGGAAAATAGACCTGAACCAAGTGAGGGAGTGTAACCTGAACACTGGAGAGATAGAGAGAATCACCATTATTTTGCACAGTTGAATTTGCCTGAGTCTCTGATTTTGATAATTGTATGGAAATAATGAGAAATGATCAAGGCATTCTGTTCATTAGCACTAATACCCACTTGGCCATATAGCCTACCCTGATTAGGAATATCCTTTGCTACCCCAATTGAGCCTAACATGAGAAATTTATTGAATTTTTGCATAATCCCTGAGCTTTAAAAGAATAACAATGACTTCCCTTAATTTCTAAATTAAGAGAGCATTCTATTGGATTGCGGCAAAGATCCAAGTTAGGGGGAGATAAGGTGATTGGCAGTGGTGATACTCAAGTTTATCAAACTTGTGTGAAGAAAGAAAGAAAGATAGTTGAAACAAGTTTGAAAGTGGTGGAACAGAAGCAAAAATTGTGCTAAAACTGAAAAACCTTGTTCTCAATCTTACAAAAGAAAAAGTGAAGAAAAAGAGAAAAGAATTGAGAAAAAGAAGAAAAGGAAAAGGAAAAAAGGGGTTGAAAATGAAAGTTGGTGTAAGAAAGGGTGATAAAAGAGGTTGGTGAAGATTGCTCTCTTGATTAGAAAATGTTTGAAATCCAGAAAAACCAATTTTCTTTGAAGCCTGACCACATTACAACCCTTAAAAATCCTTACGTAATCCTTGATTGACCATACAATTTGACTTGATTGTTGAGACAGGTAACAAATTTGATTTGTTGTGATTCAGTGGCTGATATTTAGAGAAACACTTACCTTATCTGTCAGTAATACAAATTGAGTGAATATGTGAAAATTTCCTTGATTGAAAAAGCATTAAATAGTGTGAATTGTTTATGGAATTCATTGTGATAGTGCATTTGATCCTTGTTAAGGTTATTCTACAATGTATCATAGTTCTTGATTGGTTTTGAAGCTTGGGATGTATGAATTCATTCATTGAAATGTGAAGATTGATTGTTCATGAGCATCCTTCTTATTATAAAAGTATTGTACATGATTTTTGTTGGCTAGTACCTTTTGTTTGAGGACAAACAAAGTCTTAAGTTAGGGGGAGTTGATAAGTGTCATATTTTGGTATCTTCATAGGTTAAAATGACACTTATCTGCACTATTTAATATGAATCTACTAACCAATTTCCTCACTTTTATAGGATTTTAGTATAGTTCAAGAGAATGGATACAAATATTGTAAAATGATGAATTTCTTGTTAAATTCCTATAGGAATAAGAGGCACGGAGCAAAGAGCTTAGAAGCAAGAAGAATTAAGCAACCAAATGAAACTTTAGTCCGCTCAACGCCCTCTGTTCCTAAAAAGCTTGCTTAAGGATGAAGTAGCTTCAACATGAAGAAACCCAAACCGCCCTGAATCCGCTTAGCGACCTATATTTAATTTCTCTATAAATAGAGCACTAACTCATAGATTCAGGGGATCCATCACTTCGAATTAGACATATACATACAGAGAATAGAGAGAAGAACAAAGGAGGAGTCAGAGAGGAGCCAAGAGTTGTCGAGGAGCACGACGGCACTTACCATGGCAGCGTGAGAACGTGTCATGGTGAGTGTCCATCACCTTGCCCTTTGATTTCTTATTGTAAGATGGATAGTTAATCATCTTATTGTTGGGATTTGATGAGTATTATGTTTTGATTGTATCCATGTAACTCTTGTATGTATGAATCTATCAATTTCTATGATTTGCATGATTTGATCTTATGCTTAATGCCTGTTTTAAGCCTGATCAACTATAACATGTTTTAAGATTTGATTTTGTGCGCGACAGCGACATTATTGAGTTGGATCTAGATCAAACCATCTAATTTCCTAATTGCTACACATAAAGTTAGGTTTATTAGTCGTTTTAACACCTGAAGCTATATCGGTTTGCTTTATTAATCATGCGAGACATCGACAATTAATAACGGGAACCGAATGATCTTCTCATGCTTGAAAGAGATGAGTAAGATAAGAACTGGTGGCAAGGAATCAAAGGTTTGATAATTCATATGCATTGAGTAAATGGATATATGAAAACTGTAATATGATTCAATTCCCAGCAAGTTTCCTTATCTGCTTCTCATTCATTGTCATTTTATCTTGTGTTAATTTATTTGTTCTAAAATTAAATTTACAAATCAACCACCATATTGTTTAATTAACGGAACTCAATAATGACTATTTATCATAACTCCTAGAGGACGACAACCTATCTGCTGTACTGCAATTAAATCCCTTGCGGGGATTTGAAAGCACAACAGTAAATAGGAAAAACAATAGAAAGAGTGTAAAAAGCTTTCAACACCCATACACAGTGAACAAACAAGTATTCCTAGAGTGAACAAACCCGAATGCATAAATTGAACAAACATGTACAACTAAAATGACCATACCTTTATACACACAATGAACAAACCTATACAACTAAAATGAATCACCCCAAGTCTAAACAGAACAATCCCTTTGTCTCGCGTGAGATGGATGATGACTTGCGCGAGACACCCTTACCGGGGGGCTTCAAACTTGCTCTCTTGAACCTTCATCTCACACGAGATATAGTCCCGGTTCCTATGTTTCACGCAAGATGTATCTCTAAAATATTAGTGTTTTTTCATGCATGGTATTACAGTTTGTTCATTGTTAGTATATTAGTTAGTTCAACATGAATGTATGAGTTTGTTCATGCCGAATATTAATGCAGTATATGAGTTTGTTCATATTGAATATGAGGGTTTGTTCATGCATTGTATTAGAGTTTGTTCATTGACAATAGCAGACAATTGACATTGCAACGTATAATCACTCAACCAACGGTGTTTTTTCCCACGATGGACAGCTATGGCAAACGAGAAACGATGGCTGGCTGTGCGAGACGACAAACCTCACGTTGATGGTAGAGAAAAGAGAGATCGACAGAAAGAAATAGAAAAAATGCACGAATAGAGCGAACCGATCGAGAGAGATGAGGCTGTGGGATAGAGAGAAACGAGAGGGACCTGAGAGATAAAGGAGAGATAGATAGAGAGGATCGAAAACGAGAGACTGAGAGAGATGGAGGGGAACGTGAGAGAGTTGGATTGTGACAGAGAAAGGAGAGAAGGACCGTTGTGTGTGAGTTGAGAGAGTGAGTGGGAAAGAGAAATACAAATCTTTGTACGTATAAAACTTGGTTGAGGGGAATGCAAGTTAAGAGAGTAAGTGAAAGAGAGAAATATAAATTCTTATATGTATACAACTTGGTTAGTTGTACGGTGACACCAATTTTAATGTACACCAAGACTTTTGATTCTTTATATTATAGTTATATAATTATATAATATATAGTTGAAGAAAAGCTTAAGAGATATGTGCAACTTTTAATCAACAAATTGTAATGGATCCTGGCATATTATTTTGTCACTTAACACTAGTATATTAATTTTTTTTTTACCATCAATCTCTTAATTATTTATATCATGCATAAGTTTTATATTTTTAATTACTGATAAAAGATTAAACATGACTTTGTTATATAAAATATTCGTATAGCATGAGAAATATTTTTTTTTAAATTAAAATACGTTGTGCAATACTCCAGCGGCGAGTTTTTTCTTGAAATATAGTGATTTGGAAAAGTGACTTTGGATGTATGACAGATATATGTATTTTCATGTACGATGAAACTCTGCACTTGCATGTGTGCAAATTCTTACATATTCCTTGAGTAAAATCGAAGAAACACATACACTTTATTAAATTATTGTATCTTTGTGTTTGACATATTGCAAATATTATCATATGAAAAAACTCATGTGATGCCCGTGTTCCACATGTATAAAAGTGTCTAAAATTTTTTTTAATGATTAGTTGTGTCCGAACTATATTTATGAGTTTTTTGAGTTGTGTTTGTGTCATGTCCAAATAAAAATATTTTAAATATTAAATAATTTATAATAATACAGATTCTTAAAAGATTAGTAATTATTAACATATGATATATTTAATATTTCATATTTGAAAGGGTTTAAAAAATATTAAAAATTAGTACTTTGATATTAATAAATAAAAATATTAGAAATTTATTATAAATATTTGTTGTTATACCTATATATTTTGTGCATATGTCTTATAAAATTTTAAAATTAATGTATCATTATATTGTATATTGTGTCCATGTCAATGTTGGTGCTTCTTAGAATAAAATCCTCTTTTAAAAAAGTGGTTTTTGATTATGTGCCAAAAGTTATTTTCGTGACCGTTTACATTTGTATACATTTACTGATTACTTATAACTAGTAAATTACTCTTTCTAAGTTTTATTTATTTTTGTTGAATAAGTAGAAGTATAAGTCAATGTTGATAAGTTATATTTTGACTGAAAATATATTATTAGTTTGACATTAAATTACGAGTATTATTTTGTAATCAAAATTCAGTCAAAAATATTGATAAGATTTATCAATTTTAAGATAGTCAAATAAATCAAAGAAGTAAAGAATATCTATTTAATAGTAACAAATGATGTTATATATCATTTTGATAAACTTATTTTTATTAAAGTTCATATATAATGTTTAGGGTAATTTTTTTATATTATATATTGTTTAAGTACTTAGTGAGAACAAGATTTTGAAATAAAAATATATTTTAAATTAATAGATTCTTAACTAAATGCTAGTTACTCATTTATAAAGAAGGTTGTACCTTTATAAATGAAAGGTAAAAGAAATCTCGAGTTCAACCATCTGTAATGATGTAAGAGAAACTAAGAAGTATTTTTCTTAAATAATGAAGTAATTCTTCCTTTATATTTGTTTTCAACCGAGCTGCTGAAAAAAGTATTCAATAGCTCTCTTTCTGTCTCTCTTTCAACCAACAGAAATATTTATATGATCATGAATTATATTTAATGTATAATTTAAAAAATTACAAATTATTAATTTTATGTATATTAGCAGACCTTTGTGTTCGACAAGTATTGAAAAATATAGGAACATAAAAGAAATAGGGTAAAGAAATAGAAATTTTTAGTGTTTTGATGAAATTTTTGAATATGTGAGGAATAAACTGGTTTTGAAAGGAAGAGATGTAAAATGGTTTGAAATTTTTTTTTAAAAAAACTGTAATTATGTGAGAGAGTTAATAAAGAAAAAATGCTAAAAGTTGAAGATGCACACTTAAAACATAAGAAGAAAAAAAAATTGGACACCAAGCTGGGAATCCCTTTATTATTGTTATAGATATATACTTAGTAATTCATAATATTTTTACACAATGTAATATTTCTCCTCATTAGATATGCCCTTAAGCCATGTTTCGAAGTTTTATCAACAATAGGAGGATGTGACTAATAATAAAAGGAAAATGAGAGGCAAAAAAAAGTGTATGGAAGACTTAACTCATGAGCTTAAATATAAATTTAGGCACTTTAATGAATAATATTTAATGAATAATATTTAATATTTTATTTTATTTCTTAAAATATCAACTGTTATTTATTAAAATATATAAGTTAATATTTAGACTTATAAATTAGATCTCTCAAACATTACTCATATAAAAATAAATGCAAAATTAAAAGATTACTATCATATTTAAATTTAAGGTGAAAATACTTAAATTCTATTATCTTAAAAGTGAAAAAAATTCACTTATAATTAATTTGACGTATGTCTTATTAAAAAACAAACATGCATGAAAAAATGGATTTACTCAAAAAAAACAAAAATGAAAAAAAAAAAGAAGTTTTAGCCAAAGCGATTCGACTATTCGAGTGTACGCTGCTACGCGTCAGGCCTGAGAGCTGCAAATATCAAGTCAACAACACACTTCGCGGATACCAAGATGAACATCCATTGGTGCAGTACACAAACACAACAAGACAACAGAACCGAGGCTTATCCATTAGCTAATTAACAAACCACAATATTTACGTTTTTTTTCTCGCAAAATATGAGTTTCTTTGTAGAAAGAAAATACAAAAATAATGAGACTTATATTGTTAAGTAGGGTTGGGAAAATGAGCCCGGCTCGCGAGCTCAGTTAAATAGAAGCATTTTATATGCAAAAGAAATAGGCTCACAAAAATTATAAAAAAAAGAAAAAGTTTGACCCGTTTTAGCCTACTGGTTAAACTGGCCAGCCTGACGGGCTCGCAAGGCAGCTTGTGAATTTTTTTTTTAAATACTAAAATTTTAAAAGTTTCATTTTAGAATTTAAATTTTATTTTAGAGTTTAAGAGTTTAGAGTTTAATTATTTAGATTTATAATTAAGCATGTTTAACTATTTGTTATGCTTAACTACTTAATTATATTTATATTGTTATACAACTGAAGTGTTATGACATATATATTAATAAATTTTGCACTTCATTTCTTCAATGAGTGTTTACGCCCTATAAGTTGATATATAGTTTCAAACCTGATTTATTATTGATTAAACTACAAAAAAGAATTTCAATTGTCTTTTTGATCAAATAACATAACAGTACTTACATCAATGTTATATGCCGTCATTTAATTAATAAAAGTTGTCATAAATCGATTTCAAATAGCATTTAATAGCTTTCAAGATAATTAAAAGAACAAAAAAGATAATATAATCTCGCAATTAACCGTTTATACTTTTTTTTCTGATTAATTAATAAATAAACGATAAAAAATAGTTAAAAATGACCCAACATACTTATTCACAACTTTATATTTAAAATTATAAAAAATATATCAAAATTTTAAATTTATTTCTTTTAAAAAAAGTGACTGGTCAATTTAAGCTCACCGATTGATCATAAACAAATTGGACCCTAACATAATTTTGGTCCGTCTCATTTAAACCCACAGGAGCCAAGCCTAATCGGACCGGATGAGTTTGACACCCTATTGTTATGAGTTCTAAATATTATTGTAGGGGTAAAATAAATTCTCCCAATTAACAAAGGCCAAATGGAATTGGATTAGCATCCAAAATCAAAGAGCCAACAAGACCTCGACAAGTGGCACAAGTTAATCATTTTTGGCACTTTTTAGGAAAGCGGAGTCTTACTAAAACTAGGGTGATATGACCCGAATTCTCATGTGCGGAAAAAATAAAGCAAGCGAGCAAATCGAGATTCAAGCAAGCAAATCAGCAACCCCAAACAAGGCTACTACACCATTACTCTCTACTACTGCGATTCGTTATGTATGTGTACCTGTCGCCGTTGCACATCTCGTAGAGCCTCCCGTTACCGGAGAAGATCACCACAGCCACCTTCGCGTCGCACAGCACCGAGAGCTCCCGTGCTTTCTTCATCAGTCCCTTCCGCCTCTTCGAGAACGTGACCTGGCGGCTGATCTTGTTCTCGATTCGCCTCAGCTCCAACTTCTTCTTCCCCATTCGAAACCCTAGAGCCCTCTCTCTTTCCGATTTCGTTCTCTTTCTTATCTTTCTCCAAATATCTCTTTTCTCTTTCTGTCGTTATTCTTCTTCGCAGCTAAAGAATAAAAAATATTAAAAAGAAAATCGGCGTGATATGTACCCCGAGAGCAACCATTCTTGTGCCGAAACGTGGCAATCTGCACGTGCCGCTCCAGTGGATAACTTCATCTCGCCGTTTTAACTTTTTCGTCGCACGTGACAACGAGATTCAAAAAGTTGGCCCATTGAACATTGCTATTCATTATTCAAGGTTCATGCTAATAAGTAACGTTCATCCCCAAAATTTAACTTGTCATGCAATTAAGTAAATAAATAAATTACCAAAAAAAAAAAAGAAAGTAAATAGATAAGTGTGCAAATTGAGAATAGAATAAACAACACATAAGTGAAAAGGTAATATTGAATGAGTGCAGACAAATTAAGTACTAGTAGTATTATTCTATTATTAAGGAGGACAAAAGAGTGAGAGCATAGGGAAATAAGTGCAGTTTTATGAAAACGTACACACACGACACTGCTTATATTGTTCCTACTACGCAGTAGATACTTTTAAGTCCATTACATGCCAGATCAATTTTTTTTTTCTTCCTTTTTTGTTATCGCGTTGTCAAATTAAATTGAAGGGGCATAAATTTTGCTGATGGATCAGTGGGTCTTCCAACTATGGTAACCATCCTGCCATGTAATTACTCATGCTTGGGCCTGCTGTCACCACTGATACTGGCTCAGGGTGATATCTGCGCTTAAACAAATTTCATTACTCAGACCCAAAAATTTATACGAATTTCATAATTAAAAAAGTTTAAGTGATTTAACTCTAAAAGGATGATTCAGAGTTATTGTAGGTGAAATCGTGAACTATTGAATAGGACTCCACTTATATTTTTGTACAAATCATATTTAGACACAGCATATGCAGGTCCTATCATAATAAATCCCAATAATGTGCACATATATGATGTGATGATGTGTAACATTATTGGTCCGCTTCTTATTTTGGGACAGCAGTAGCAATCATGTTTTCCCCAAACCATTATAATATGAGAAAGTTTAATTACAATTATATATGATTATGAGTGGAAAGCACGAGTGCATACCCAATTTGCAACGTTGGCTCACATTCCATTGGCTGCATTGGCTGAAAGAAGGCATCACCATGAGCCTGACCCGGATGCCGGACATATCCCATTTCATCAACACTGGGATTCAGTTGGAGTGGGATTTGGTACCCTTCCAACTGCTAATTAAACACCACCATACATTGTATATCAGTTTTCAACAGGACAATATCAGTTTGTGATCAATTTAAAGATGGGTAATATTATATTTTACTGCAATTTGTTTTAGTCATGCATGATTCTGGTCATTGATATGTTGATTTGAAAACAGGGTCCCAGAATTGTTTTAAACATACAAATAATGAATTACGTCTTAGGAATACTATACATGAAAAAATGTACTTATATGTTTCTATTCATAGGTTGGGGAGATGTTTCTTACCCTTTGTCTGAGAGACCTGTTGGCCTCACTAAGCAAGTGTTCCTACACAAGCAACACATATAAATAGGTATACTGGCAAAAGAAGATAATAGCTAAGGGTGGACAAAGAAAGCAAAATGGTTCACGTACCTTGCGTTGAAGATCAGAGAGCTGATCCAGCATGAATTGGGTCTGCGGAGGAAACACAGTTGCCAAATAAAAATACTTGTACAATAATATATGCAAAATGACTTAGTGCTAGTAACCATTTTTATTTCCATTGTCTTCTATTACTCAGTGCATATGACTTAAATAACGCTCTAAAATTGGGCCTAGCTGTGGCCTGCGATGTTGATTCATGATTGGGAACGTAGGATTATATTTTTCCAGTATTATTTCAGGAAAAATGTTTGGGTATGATTATATTTTTCACATGACTCATAACAACACATGTCAAACCTATTATATAGCATGACTAAGGTAAGATCTTTGCACCCCCAAGACCATGTCTAATTTCAGATCGTAATAGGCAGATATAAACGTTGGATTTCAATACCCTTGTTGATCTAATTTGCTTCAAGGACGAATCTAGCTGCCTTTCAAGTGACTCGAGTTCTTTGCTGCTTAGAGGGCCAAGATCTTCTCCCATAAGGTTCCTAACAGGGTAAGTAATAGTTAAATACACATCAAAAAATTAAAATTCTTAGTTGCCCAAGGAACAAAATATTCTTCTTGCTTTACATAGTTAGATTTCTAACACGTCACTGACCCACAACGTTGATATGTTAAAAATTTAACGGTATAGAACAAGAAGTAATTGCTCTCAGAGCATGTAAGTATATCTCATATGCATCATGAAAATTGTTATCAGCCACATTTGAAGGATACCAAGTACCACAAAGCATCATTTATTCAATTACCTCTGGGACCTTTGGAGGGCTTCATAACGTGCCTTCAGCTTCAAGTATTCTTGTTGACTGCTTAGTTCCTACAGTCATGGCAGCAAAAATCAATGCACTGACATAAATTAAGGGAACATGTACATACCAAGCCATGCATATACATAGCGATTCTGAAGTCTCCTCTTATCCTTGGGAATTGGCAGCTGCATTTCATACGCTGTTTGTATTCATGCTTAGTCATATACAAATTTCTCACAAATAATAGAATAACTTCTATAATTTCTTATCATACGTACGTACAAAAATAACTTCTGTGAGATGCTAGGAGCCTAGGACATATATATAATATTGCAAGATATATAAAAGGCAAAAGCATTCAATAAATTACCGAAAAAGATCATGTGAGGTGGTTCTAAATTTTAATTCATGCGTTAAAAATTCATCGACATGCATTATTTTTATTAAAAAAAATAATAAATTAAAAAAACACTCTGTCACTTAAATTTGAGTAAAACTTTGACTGATTAAAATAACTTTGATGCACTTGAGTATATTTATATTCTGATGCATTTACCCCTTTTTTCCTGTAGCTTAATGCATTTAACCGTTTTTTGTTGCGTTAGCTAATGCATTTACTTTTACAAAAACTAATTAACTTAGTTCCAAAAAATTTCATTGTCTAATTAATTGCCATTACTCTAACGCACTTTGTAACTCATGTTCTGATTTATTCATCTTGTTTAAAGGTTGAGATATCTGATACATTTTGTTTAATTGTCATTAAAGCGGATTATTAAAATGGTATACCAAAAAGCTCTGTATATTAGTAATAGAAAAATAAAACAAAACAATTAAAGTAAGAATTTTGCTAATAAGTGTCTTTCAGATAAGTGCACTTATTAAGAAAGCAAAAAATAATAATTTTATATTAAAAAAAGTAATACTTATATGTTTTTAATGATATTAAATGTTTTATAATATTAAAATATTAGAACATTGGTTAGTAAAACCAATTAAATACAAATATTGTTAAAAGTTTTGGTGGATCTAAAACATTTTGATTGGTCTATTTAAATTATCGCCATGGTAAATAATGATGGGTTTTACTAGGGTACTTGCTAAAGAATTAAGAAAGAAAAAATTTTCATTAGAAACACAATAATTTTAGAGTTTAAATACAATGAACATATTAAAAACTAAGTACAAAAATTTATATTAATAAATTCTTAATAGTCACTAGCTTTTCCCAATAGTTATTACTAAGAACGGGCTTTTGTTACAAAACTACAGCGTAAAATCATGCAAAACACAACATTTAATATACGCGTATAGATATAATTTTTTGCCATGCATAATACAAATAACATAATCTATCCTATCTATGTAAAATGAGAATCAATGGAGAATTGGAAT
The DNA here is from genome assembly GCA_003254905.1 of Nissolia schottii. NCBI lineage: Eukaryota > Viridiplantae > Streptophyta > Magnoliopsida > Fabales > Fabaceae > Nissolia > Nissolia schottii. The sequence goes on from QANU01034901.1 coordinate 157,135, forward strand.
AAAGTGTGGTTCCCTACATTAAGCAGCAAATTTTAAGCAAGTATTTCAGATATATAATATTAATGAAATTCTACTATTAAGTATAATTAATTCAATCTTGCTATCTGTGCACCTAAAAAATTGACACCTATGTACTATCCACACAAAGAAATAAACATTATAAAACAAAAAAACAAACACTACAAAGCAAAGAAATAAATATTATCAAACACATAAACAAACATTATTAAACACACGCGTGTTGTATAAATGTTCAGTGACAATGTTTATTTCTCTATTTTGTAATACTTATTTTTCTATTTTATAATATTTGTTTCTCCGTGTGAGTGGACACAAATGTCAATATTTTAGGTATTTTTCTTTTAATTAAAACCATCAAAGATCATGACGGGGATGATGAGGATATCAACTGCCAACTAATGTTTTGAACACCTTATGACCGTACGCAACGAATTACATAAATTAGAAGCAGTAATGCTAGAATAAAACAAGAAACTATTATGTAGTGATTCAATATTTACCCAAAAATCAACTATTATGTGGCATCATTTTGACTCTTAATTACTACCGAAGCATTTTGTTTGTCTAACATTTTTCAATTAGAAACTAGTAATACTGATAAGAGGCGAACTAATTAACTCAATCACCCTCAAATTAAGGGCTTTTTTTCTCTTATTTTCCTCGAATTATGTTAGACCTTAACATATCTGTTATTGATACCTAGATTTATGCTGTGCTTAAAGTTCTCAACGCCGACAAACAACACTTCTTGCTATGATCTATCTATTAAAGTGACTATTGGCAACTATACACAACAAGCTGAATCTTATATGTAAGTTACTAGTTGCAGGCAAAGGCATCTCCATCCTCTTATAAGCAAACTCGAAACAATAAACAAAACAAAAAAATGTAATTTCAGAGATCAAATTAGGCAAGTAAAATGCACAAGCACAGTAATAATTAGAAAAATAAATAGGATATATTGGACTATTCACCAGTACCAAGGCTTCCCGTGCAGACACATTAGCCTCCGGTGCTCCATAGTTACTTTTCTGGTACCTCTCTAGCGTTTTCAGCATGCTGCACCGTTCAAAAATAATGAAAAATTAATTACATATTTGCATAAAATACTAGTGCTTACAAACGGATCCAAGCGGTAAACAAGAATAACTAATAAATTAGCACACAAAATTATAAATAAAGTGTTTCAAACCATAAGCTCCCATATAACCAAAAAAAAAAAAGAAAAAAAAGAAGATCATAATGCTCCTTAGGCAAAGGGAAAACCACGGCGTTACGGAAACTTGGAACAAGACAAAAGATCTTAGGAGAAGTCAGTATTATTCTTTCAGGGCTATTATCAAAAAGCATCAAATGACATCAAACTCTGAATATTTTGACCACGAAAAGAGGTAACGGGTGACAAATTTCATATTCCACAGAAACGCATGCGAAGTACCAAAAGATTGTCAATTTACTCTGGCAGTCTAGTGTTAATCCTATTATTGTACCCCTAAAGTGTATATATAAAATTAAAAAATATTTTGTTCCAGAAGAGTGAGTAATACAATAAAAGATTTCAAACAGAAAAAAGGGCATCAAAGGGGATTTAGCTAGTAACCCATCAATTATATTACGAGGAGCACTGCAGTGCCACTTTTAAAGCCCAGAAAATAAGGGAATCGAACATGTCAACTTTGGGTACAATCAGATCTGAAAGGACCAAAATTGATTTTTAAAAGAGAAAAGGTAAGAGCAAGAACCAGCAGAAATTGCAAGGAACGAAGTGATTGAAAAAATCATTTATGGATAGAGGAAGAGATAGGGATCAAATCATTCATCCATAGAATTAGGGCGCTTCTGATTTTCTGATTTAACATAAAGTCTCTATCATGAAATGATCGATTGAAAGTGAAAAGAAAAAAATGCTGCCAGAAATTAAAGAAGGAGGAAGAGTGATTTAGAAGAAAAAGAAAAGTTGTTGACTCCAGCTGAAAGAGAAACACACACCGTTTTGCTCTTCGGTCATGGTTATGGCTCCCAGAACAAACCCCAGGTAACCAAGGGTTTCTGGCTTCATCACCCAAAAAAGCAAACGCAAAAGCATGTCAAGCCAACGTAGAAAAATAAAAATAAAATAAAAATAAAATTAAATATAAAGAACTAAATAATGGGAAGCTAAAAATTGGAGAAGAGAAAAACTAGTTGAAAAATAAAGAAACCCTAGGCCCAAAGACATGGTTGAGAAATTGAAAAAAAAAAAAGGAAAAAAAAAAAGAGAGGCGTATTAGAGAGTTAATGAGACATGCGAAGGGTGGTTTGAGTGATTGTTTGAACGAGTAAAAGTAATTGAGATCATGGACTTTCATGGGCTTTCTTTTCCCTCAAGACCTAAAATTACACGGAAAAGAAGCCTGAGCGGAGGCTCCGAAATTGTTTTTGGGGAAGTCGCTTTTTCGAACCAGATCTGATCCAAACGCAAATCAATTTGCGGAATATGGAAATCGCAGAGGCTGGTTCTGCGACCCAAAAGAGGGAAAAGAAAGAGAAAGGTGAAGGGCTCCGCCTCGGTAGAAAATAAAAACAACCAAACAAGAAAGAAGAAAAAATAAAATAAAATGAAATAAAAAACAATACAACAGTGATATATTTTATTTATTTGGAGGCCGGGGAGGCGGGGTTAATGGATGTGTTACCAGTTGCAGATCTAACATGAATACGATCGCAGAGAGACTCAGCCTGCTATAAACGCCGAGACATTCACCGAAACGGAAAAACTCATACAGTCATAAAAATGAAATCAACTTTTTCCTCTTTGTTTTCTCAATCACCCAAAAACTAAATAAACAATCTCAGCAAGCAAGCTACTCTGCTCGTGACCATCACTCAAAACAGCAAAAATAATCAAAGATCTGAAAGATCTCGGAACCATAATCAAATAATAATAAAAAATGAATAATAATAATAATAATAATAATAATTGGTGTGTGTGTGTGTGTGTATATATACAAAAGAAGGAGAAGAAGAAGAAGAAGAAAGGTCCTGCTGCTGCTTTTTGTGTGCTTGTATGTTTATGTGCAAATACAAGCACACATTTGAAAGTAAGGTTTTTCTCTATTTTATTTTATCTTTTTGTCATACCAAATTATTTATCCTTTTATCATATTTTAGGCATTACTACCTTGAGCTGCTGCAAAACTCGTACAGCTTTCCCCTATTGGAGAAGATGATCAGAGCAACCTCCGCGTCGCAGAGGACGGAAAGCTCGTAGGCCTTCTTGAGGAGGCCGTTCCTTCTCTTGGCGAAGGTCACTTGACGGTTGATCTTGTTTTCAATTCTCTTCAACTCAACTCTCCCCCTTCCCATTATGATCTCTCTCTTCTCTTTGTTATTACCAAATATTTATATATGGAATTAAAAATAAGCTGAATTTTTTTGTGTCTCTCTGTGTGTGTCTTCCTTAGATATGTACTTATATAGCCAGCAGAAGAAGAAGAAGAAGAAGAAGAGATGCTCTCTCCTCAACTCTTGAAGAGAATATTAAACATTGAGAAAAATTAGAAAATGAAAAAAGAAATTTCGTGTTGTGATTCCTTAGCCTTAAGAATTTCAGAGTAAAACCATCTTTATCAAAGCCCTAATGCAAACTCCAAAATAAAAAAATAAAAAAAAATCCCTATTCTCTCTATTTTGTCTCTTTCTCTCTCTCTGGCTGTCTTTTTCTCTCAGCTATCACCCACCCCGTCTGTTGTGTTTAACACACTGCTAACTCAATGACAATGACCCGGGTTTATGAGGATAATCATAATTAAAATTACGTAAAATTATTTAGCGCCAATTCTAGTATTTTTGTGTTTTTCAGTGGGTGAAGCACTACTCTGCTACACGTAAACTCTACCTAGTTATTTATGATTTATAATCTTAAAATTACACCTATTTCCTATTTTTATTTTATACGCCTCTTTGTAATATTAATTTTATCACTTTAATTGTGAGATTAATTTTTGCACATCGATAGTTTCAGTCACATAATTTTGAGGTAACGAACATCATATTAAATCACTATTTTATTTATTTATATATATTAACAATGATGCTTTACAGCTCCACAGGATAAATGTGCGAAACCAAATCGTTCAATGGTTATTGCAAGCTTAAAGCAATATAAAATAAATAAACAATTTTCAATCAACGGTTGTAGTTTTGTGAAGCAAAAAAGTTGATCCATCCATATTTTTTATATAATAATAACTACACGTACACCAAAAAATATACATCATATATACATCCTATACTTACATACATAAAGTTTATTTTTTAATGCCGGTAATGTTTGTGCACTTAATTAAATATAATTGAGAATATCATCTATAAGTTTGTAATGTTTGTGCACTCATGAAAATAAAGTTTGTGCATTATTAATGTTGTATGTATAGGTGTATAAAATTGGGTGTACATGTAGCATTTTTGTAATAATAAATGCTTAAATGATATGTTAGTGGATATAAATTAATTTTTATTTTTATTTATTTAAGATTAAAGTATTATTTTACATTATGCATTTTTTTTACGTCATTAGGCGTTTTTCTCTTAAGAAAAGAAATGTGTGTGATCATGTATTATAAAATCTATGTGGGTGAAAATTTTTAATTACAAAAAATTCTTAGAAAGAAATGTTAGAGTCTGACGTTGTTAGAGAGTTATGATTAGAAAGAATTTGAGAAAAGAAAAATTGAAAAGATATTTTTTTATATTTTCTTCCTCAAAACTGAGAAGAAAATATGAAGAAAGAAAATATTAATAGTGGGACTTATAAAAAATTTGCTCTTCACAAAAGAAGAGATCGAAAACTAAAGTGATATTTTATATCGTATTGAGAGTAATAAAAGTTTATTCAACATGGTTCCATTCTCTCTCTCTCTTTTTTTTCTTATTTTTACTTTTGGTCCAAATTAAATCAAGTAAGTCAAAGAAAATTCAAGTAACAGGAGAAAAAAAAACTTCTCTTTTCATTTTTTTTCTATTTTTTATCTGTTTTATTTGTTTTTTCAAAGAAAGGGTTGAGACTGAGTTATGTCACTCAATTCTTAGTTAGCTTCATAACCATTAATTTTAACTCCTTTTTTTGGAAAATACTTTAATTTTTTCTTCTTCTAATTCTCTTCACATGCACATGCACATTACATAATAATTTTTTTTTTTATCTTCAGAAAAGATTTGAACTTAGAATATCATGCATACGACTCAAACCGCTTACTGCTAGACCAATCCTAATGACTTATTGCATAATAATGTTTGAATGAAGGGTCTAAAATTAATCAAAAATTAGGGATGGCAAGATGGGCTCAGCCTGCAGGGGTGAGGCGAGCGGCTCACAATTTTTTGCACAAAAATGCTATATGCACACCCAATTTTATACACTCATACATACACCATTAATAATGCACAAACTTTATTCTCACGAGTGCACAAACATTACAAACTTGTAAATGATACTCTCAACTATAATTAATTAAGTGCACAAACATTACATGAATTAAAACACAAACTTTATGTATATAAGTACGAGGTGTATGTATGGTGTATGATTTTTAATGTACGTGTAGCAGAACTCTTTTTTACAGGGCGATCACAAAATTTGAACTCGTTTAAACTTTTCCGCCAACGCGAACTGACTCGTTTAACTCGCCAGCTGAAGCGGAATAGATCAACTGGTGGGCTGAAATTAAATTAAAAAAACTAATAACAAAAACAGCTATAAAATTGTATTGATTTATATTTGTTTTTGTACACTTTAGTTATTTTGAAAATATATAATTCTTTTATTTTATTATACATGCGTAACTTCTTTTTTTTTGTGTAGTATGTGTATTCTTTAGTTAAGTTATTAAATTTTGTTTACTTTTTAATTTTTGTTTTAGCTCACAAGTTAGCTCGCCAATTTACAAACTAAATAAAATGTAGAATAAACATAAAATTTTAGTCTGTATAAAAAGTTGATCCACTCCCATCTCACCCCTTTTCCATCCCTACTCAAAACTTTTCCACCAATCACCACCGCCCTGATGCGAAAGTGGGTTTGGATCGGACGGTGTAGAAAGAGAAGCATAAAATGATGGTAATAGTAAAATTGAAGAATAGTGGGAGAAACCATTTAAAGGGAGGGAGGGGATACGGGTAGGTAAGGATTGAAGGAAGGAATAGAGTGAGAGAGAGATTCATAAATCGTAGCAGTGCCACGTGTCGAAATTTGAAGGCAGAGAGGGGCCACATGATTTTACGCCTGAACAATTTCTAGTTCGAGCAATCATGTGACTTAACCTTAAGAAGAAGATGAACACTCCTTGTCATCGTTCGTATGTTGTAACTCCTGTATTTACCCAAATACCCCTCTTGGACTAAATTCATGAAATTTTCCCCGTCACTTTATTCTCCATACATCAAACTCACTTTAATGAGAGCTCAATGTTTTGAGGGAAATGAAAAAAGGTCATACAAAGAAAAAAAATTTTAATAGTTGGAATTTTGTTGCCGAAATTATAGAACTATATGCTAGTCTTTATTTCTTTCATGACTTATACAACTACCGTCCTTAAATTTGTATGAGTTATAGAAACAATTTTGAAAAATAAACTCTGATTATGTAACATTAATCCTATATACACATTATCTTGTCAATATTAATTAAAAGCTTTTGGTCAACCTTTTCATACTAGTTAGTTTCCGCGTTCTTATTTTCCATCGTCAAGTCTAAGTTTTGAATGAAAATTTGGAACACAAATTCAACACGTTTCTCTTGTGGAGTTGTACCAATTGTGCCATCATCTGCTACTTTATTAACCTATACGACCTTTTTTTTTTATTAGAAGATGAATGTTACGTGAACAACAAAAGATAATTTTTTTTTTTTACAAAAGTACAAGTTTTGTTATGTTTATTTTTTTTTTTACAATGAGATTCGTATTTTTGTGAGAAAGTTATCTTTTATTGTTCATAAATATATTGTCCATATCTCTTAGGATTAAAAACTTAGAACGGTGCATTTCAATCAAAAATAAAATAAACATTGGGGTGCTTTTTCATTTATTTGAAAATGCATTTTCTTATCTAATTGAGTAATTAGCTTTTTGTTTAAGGTTTAGAGTTTATGCCATGAACTATTGTGCATGGTTTAGATGGCTAGAATATCAGAATTAGAGTTTTTTACTCTCTTGCCCCTGCTACAGGAACTAATTTCCAAAATACTCCTGTTTTAAAACATATTTCATGACTACCCCCCTTTCAGCTGACGCGGCAGGATTCGCCAACGCGTTTGGCGAATTCAGGTTGAATTCGCCAACGCGTTAGGCGAATTTGAGAAAAAAAAAATTTAAAAATTTGTTTAATTAAAATATAAGCAAATATGTATGTATGTGGTATGGCAGTTAAACATTTGTGAAAATCGTCGGTTCTCGAGTAAGCTAAAAAAATTCAAAAAATAAATTGCAAAAAGACCATGACGCTCTTTATCGTGTGCGCGGGGGTGGGGAATCCATTAGTTTGGCCTTCGAAGGGCCCAACCTGCTTTGAACTCAAGCGCGCGAGCCCAACTCTCTTCTCAACTCTTTTTACCAAAACAACAACTACTAAAGGTATATAAACACTTAAAAAGTTTGTGCTCTAACCAATGTGGGACTAAAATATTTTGCACTTATGGTAAACTCCAAAGTCCTCTCTTCTTCATATGATGTTCCAACAATAATTGAGAAAGTGCAATAATTCTAACATGGAAATTTCATTGAAAAGTATGAAGTGTATTTTGTTTAATTTGGCATTAAACTTCCGCTTTTGTTCTTGGAGATTTTGAAATTCCCCGTCCACCATGTCCTCCCATACAACATACATACATATTTGCTTATATTTTAATTAAACAAATTTAAAATTTTTTTTTTCTCAAATTCGCCTAACGCGTTGGCGAATTCAACCACGTCAGCCGAAAGGGGGGTAGTCATGAAATATGTTTTAAAACAGGAGTATTTTGGAAATTAGTTCCTGTAGCAGGGGCAAAAGAGTAAAAAACTCTCAGAATTATGACCAAGTACGTATGACCATTTGAATAATCATTTTTCCACAATGTACTCTGCTTTATATCCCAATATGCATCCACATGTATTCGTAAAAAGATTCATACGAATATTTTCGAGCTAATAGAAATATATATATATACACATTGTATTGTTAAGATTACTATTGCAATACATGTGTATGTTTCTCTTGTTCGAGAAATTCAGAAGTGGTCTGGAACAAAATAATTTTACTGCGACCTATTCATAGCTTTCCACCTTGGTTTTGTGATAGTTAGGAAAATAAATGTGGCCGACAGAAGTGGATGGTTAAAAAAAGCCAAGGTGGAAAAATGTTGATGATGTGACAAATCATAAATCAACTAAAGAGAGACAATATAAATTTTTTTCACTCTTGTATAGTGAGAACAATTGATTAAAAGGAAAAAGATATTTGGCCCGAGAAAAATTTTCGTTGATGGCAACGAAGTAACTATGATTGGCCACAACCTCTATTTCCTTTCTTTTTCTTATTTATCTCTCTCATAATTTTAGCCACAAGTATAATCTGACTGTTACAATGCATTTCGTACATTGTTGTGCTTTTGGCCCTGGGGCCATACCATATAGGGCTGCTCCATCTTTAATTTCTCCAATAATATTCATTTTAACCAACTTAAGCTGTTAAGCTGTTGAGGTTAGTTTAATGGTAAAATATTTAGCTAGTTTACTTGAGATCGTAAATTAATCTCATTGCTACATATAAAAAGAAAAAGAAAACAACAACTTGACCAATGTTAATGGATCATATTTTCAAAAAATTAAGTGAAAGTGAGAAATCTACCTTATAAAGCAAAATAGAAAAGCACACACTTCGGGAACTTAACTTTCAACCTAGTTAACTTCATCACGACTAAGCAAACTTTTTTCTTCTTTTTTATTTACTTTTTGCAATGCTAATAATAAATTCCGATTTCCCTTATCTTATCTTATCACCGAAAATCAAAGTCAAACAAAGAGATTTTGATAAATAAGTTGAATCCGTGTTGCAATTGCTATTTTAATCGTTAACGCTATACGTAAAATTTAATCTTGACGTGTTTACTATGGTTTCCATTGACATCTTGCTACAAAGATTAACTAGCTAGTACTCTTGTATGATAAAAATTTATGCCTTCTGAAATTACAGTTTTCAGAATTATTACATTAAAATTCCGTTATATATAAGTATAATTTAATTTGTTGCCATATTCAATTTATTGCGGGCTACTAATATAATTACTATAATAAATTATAATAAAAGCTTTAAAATGATTACACCATGGCAGTGAAGGTACATTTACCGCACACTGACCAAGCTCATGGAACTAATTTAGAAGAATTCTTAAAAGGGTTAGAGAGGTCATGTTCTGCTTCACACGAGGTGGGGAAAAACGTGTACCCCCTATCAACTAGACATGTTATTACCTTTGCTGCCAAAACATGCTCTTCTACGATTATGGTTCTTGCACACCTTATTTTTTGGAAACCCAACATGATGGCTTCAATTCGTGACATGCCATATTTGTGATTTTTTGTGGTCATCTGAATTAGTTAACAAGCTTATTATATGTGTGTGGTGTTTGTATGCCCAAAGGAATATAAAGTAACAACTTTTTTTTTTTTACTTGAAGTAAGAAAATTAACTTTAGCTGAATATGTACTTTTTCGTGTGGCATTAATTACCATTCCTTATAGTTAAGTATGTTATAACTGGTTAACGAGGAACCGATATAGCATCATCTTATATATAAGTAAAACCGATCCTTAAACTCTGGCCATGTTTTTTTTTGGTACAAAAACTCTGGCTATGCTTGATGTTATAACTAATTTATAATCTTCCAAATTGTTGTGTTAATCAAGTGACTCCGTATTCAGCACTAGAAATGGACAGACCAAATTAAAAACAAATAAGGATGTCATTTTATAATAGTGTGATGATANATATATATCCACGGATAATAATTAATAGCATGCATTCAATGTCGAATAGCTTACGCCCAATAGAGACATAATAAAATAGGGCTTATTCTACATGTGTTTCTTTCCATAATATAAAATGAGTGCGACAAAGTAAATTAAGGAAGCATTCATAATGAATTGGGATAAGTTCGAATTACTCAGGAAAAAAGGCGCCTTGAATTGTACGGAAAAATAACTGAATTCTAACTAAGTTTAACTGACTCACTTAACTATAGGCAGTTACAAAATTGTTACAAAACACACGTGAGAAAGCACACATGTCATATGATATCATTCAACAATTACTAACTTTTCTTTTATGAAATTATCATTATCTAGGCTAAACCCGGGCGGCAATGGTTGCCAGAGGTGATAGCCGCATCGGCTTCTTATAAATTATAGGATTTTAGTCAAGTTAGACTAGATTAATGGAGATGATAATTAAAGCCTAACCAATGTTGATGGTTCCATGGAGGAAAAAAAAAAATAATGTGGGTGCCAACATTGTTATTTTGATTTTTCTTTTCATATATTTCATATATATATATATATACACACACACATCATTATAGTTTGGTTATGATACTACATGTTTTTTGTTTTCTTCTAATAGTAAAGATATTGCATTCATTATTCAAATGAGTAAAATATATAAAGAGGTTTAAAGGATAAAACACACTCTAAAGAGAATAATTTTTTAGACAGTTAATTTAACAAAAGATATGATAATGGAAAAGAAGAGACATAAAATTAAAATGAAATTAACCTACTAATCCTAAACACGATGACTAACTCAAGGAGAATTACTTATTGGTTGCTAATCCTAGCGCTCAATCATCACCAACACACACCTTTTCCTTGAGTCACTGTTAGATTCTCCAAAGCCCTTTTCTTAAGGGGAAGGAACATATGAGGCAATTTTGTGGCTATTACAGCTTAAGTTTTTCATCCTCGTTTTTTTTGCAGAGGGTTGGTCATTGCATCATTGTTACCTAAAGAGCCTAAAGTAGCCCTAATTTGGTGTCCTGTTTCTTTGGTTTTTGAATTTTTCAAGCATGACCCACAATTGTACATGAATGGGAACTTGAGAAAATCCTCTAGAACCACATATTCTCATGCCAATTTTTCAAATTTAGTATGTAGTTTTTGACAAGAAATCCTTGTTTATGACAAAGACTCTATCACCACTACTAGATTACCGAGAAGATGATCCGCCATCGTCACCCATAAAACTCTACCGGAGAGTCACAACAAGAGCTACAGTCGCGTCAGGGAATACCTCCAACGCGTCTGGTCTTGTGGCATTCATGGCAAGATAATAAAACAACGAGATAGATAATGCACGAAGGCAACTGAGGACACACAAGGGCAACTGAGGACGTGTAACATCCCGCTTTTTCCCTGTATGGAAATTTCGCGTAATAAATAATGATAAGTCAACCAGAGAAGCGATAAAATTAAATTATTATGTTTGACTCAGAAGAACCGCAGTTAAAATTAGGGTTTTGTGATCTCGCGAATTTTCCCGAGACTTAGGGCGGTTTTCGGTCCAATAAGGAATTTTTTCGGATACCTAAGGTGTCCGTAAAATACACTAATAGAAAAATAAATCCAAGAATAACTCAACCGGACTCAAAATAATAACAAGGTAAATTAATAGATCACGTCGGTATGTCCGAAATATTCTTAGGACATTCGCACGTGGACCAATTACGACAAAACAAGATCAAATGAGATCAAAATTAGCACCGGACAATTGGGGTATATCCCTTGCCACGATTGGCAGGGGTAAGATTTTTATATATTATTATTATTATTATGTAAAAATATAATAATATAATAATAATATTATATAAAAATCAAAATTGAGGCGGTGCACTATGCCGCCTCAGGTCCTGTGTGTGTGTGTGTATGTGTGTGTGTGTGTGTGTGTATATATATATATATAATTTATTTTTTCTCCGTTCGTGCGCTCTGCGGTTACGTCGTTGGATTCAGGAAAAATAGCAGCTTCAAGGTTCACGGGAGTCTTTTCTCGCAGCTTTCAGAACGCTTGAAAAGTGGGTAATCCTAAATCCACTGTCTATGTGGTTTATTATAATGTTTTTTGGTATGTTTATATGAAAATATGACGTAGTAGATTTTATGTGAAAAATATGTTTACTATGAGGTATAGATGATTTTAGGCATTTTTGAGGTTAGAGAAATATAACTATACTTGTGGGTAACCATAAACTCACTGTTGTGGATATTTGTGTTATTTTATGTGCTTATATTTGTGAAACTAATTTCGAAAATATTATGTGAAAAATATAGAGATTAAACTGTCAAAATGATTTTCAATAGATATGGGGTTAGAAAAATATAATTGTGCTGTTTGGTATTATGTAAACATGTTTTCAACGTTTTGGAGAACTACTCCAGGGACCAGCAGCACGCTGAGCGGTCTTGCTGGTTACGTGGAGTAACCTAACCTGAAGATCCTTAACTGTCGTCCCATGATTTGAATGACTATGTCNAGGTATATTGTGATGCGTCCCACACTGGATTGGGGTGTGTGCTTATGCAGAATCGTCAGGTGGTGGCATTCGTTTCTAGACAGCTACGGACTCATGAGGGAAATTATCCTACTCACGATCTGGAGCTTGTAGCTGTGGTTTTTGCTCTTAAGATATGGAGACATCATCTGTATGGCGTACGCTTTGAGGTATTTTCAGACCACAAAAGCCTCAAGTACCTATTTGATCAGAAGGAGCTGAACATGAGACAACGTCGCTAGATGGAATTCCTGAAAGATTATGATTTCGGGTTGAACTACCATCTAGGAAAACTAATGTGGTAGCTGACGCTTTGAGTAGGAAGTCGCTGCATGCGACTTGGTTGATGGTAAAAGTGCAGGAACTGATTGCGAGCTTTAGAGACCTTAACTTGGGTTTCACCCGTCAGCCAGCCAGTATTCGATTTTGGCAGATTCAGGTTACCAGTGAGTTCCGGATTAGGATTGCAGAAGCGCAACGAAACTGCACTGACGATGCCTGGCTGGATTTAGTGGAAGCCGTGCGAGCTGGGAAGACAAAAGAGGCAGCCTTTGAGCTAGATGGTCTCCTGCGGTTTAGTCAACATCTCTGTGTACCGAACGAAGGGGAATTGCGTGCGGATATCCTTCGAGAGACCCATAGAAGTCATTTCACCATTCACTCAGGAATGACTAAGATGTATCAGGATTTCAAGAAGATGTTCTGGTGGTCTGGGATGAAGAGAGACGTAGCAGACTGGGTAGAAAGGTGCGTGGTATGCCAGAAGGTAAAGATCGAGCATCAGAAGCCTCATGGACTACTGACCCCACCAGAGATCCCTGAATGGAAATGGGAAGGCATAGCTATGGATTTCGGCTCCGGATTGCCCCGGATGACTAACGGAGTGGATGCTATTTGGGTCATTGTGGACTGGCTTACCAAGTCCGCGCATTTCATTCCCGTGCGAATGAACTATCCTTTGGAAAAGTTGGTGCGGATCTACATCAAGGAGATAGTGAAGCTGCATGGGATCCCATCATCTATCATCTCAGACAGAGACCCCTGGTTCACATCGTCATTCTGGACGGTGCTTCAGAAAGCTTACGGGACGAAGCTATGCCTTAGCACCGCGTATCACCCACAGACCAATGGACAGTCGGAGAGGACGATTCAAGTTGTAGAAGATATGTTGCGAGCTTGCGCGTTGGATTTACCTGGCTATTGGGACGAGATGTTGTCCCTAGTCGAGTTTTCTTATAACAACAGCTACCAGGAAAGCATTGGCATGGCCCCTTTTGAAGCTCTGTACGGTCGGAAATGCCTATCCCCGTTGTCCTGGAGTGAAGGAGCCAAGTTTTGGAATAGTAATGCAGATGAGATCAGGGAAGCGGAAGAATGGGTCAAGAAGGTTCGGGAGAGAATTTAGACGACATAGAATCGTCAGAAGAGCTATGCGGAAACTAGAAGGAAGCCGTTGGAATTTCAAGAAGGGGAGCATGTGTTCTCGAAGATTACACCAGCGACCGACATTAGGAGGTCCCTGAAGGTCCAATAGTTGAGTCCGAGGTTTATAGGGCCTTTCCAGATTCTGCAACGAATTGGGCCAGTCGCTTACCGAGTAGCTTTCCCACCGCAATTGGCGTATGATAAGTCAATTTTGTACCCTAAGTTATTACTCTATAAGTGAGCAAATGCATACTAAAATGTGTAGGTTTAATACTTAATCGATATGTTTTTACACATAGTCCTCTTTTGAAAGAAATTAAGGAAAACAGCAAAATAAGGTATTAATTCTCTTTGAATGTAATATTTCTTTTGTAGTTTTTATATTTTGAATTACAGGGAATGAATGTCTAGGAGGATCATTGAAGATGTGAAGAGAAGATTTGGATCAACGAATGCAAGATCAAATTCAAATCCAAAAAGATTTGGTTAAAAGATGAGCTGAGAATTTCTGACACTGACTTTGCCATTGATTTTGAGCCATGATAGAGATTGAATCACGATTTTATGTCAACTACAAAGTTGTAGCT
>QANU01034901.1:172485-207225 GCA_003254905.1 Nissolia schottii
CTTAATTAATATGGGTTTTAATGCTGAGATCTTGGTTTTAATACCTATATTAACAAATGCTTAAGGAATTGACGATCGTAGTTTCTTAAGTAAATTGCATATTAGTTTGAGATCTCAACTAATAAACAACATCTCCTTTCATGAATAATTAACTAAGAAATGATGAGAATTAATCCTTAATCTTGAAACGCCGTATGCAGGATATTGCCTTTATCATCATTGTTTTACTCTCGTTCTAATTGCTTTCAAGTTTATCAAACAAAAACCCCCCGATTTACTTAACTATTGATTTGGTTCTAAATTGCTTCTTTGGGAAACGACCTAGGTTAACCCCCTTTACTACGTTCTCGGGGTTTACTTGGTTTATAAATTATTATTTGGCCGCGCACTAAAATCTAACGACGTTTTGGTGCTCGTCGACGTATGTTCACAACGTCTTTCACGTCTCTCAGTTGAGGAAGTATCATGCCTCACCCGATCATGTCCTTGTGTCGGATCAAATACAGCCAAGGGAGGATCTCTCTCTACCCATGACGCCTCGACAAATTGTGGACCACAAGACTCGCCAGACGAGGAATAGAGAAGTGCAAATGGTGAGCGTCTTGTGGGAGAATGGAGCATGTGAAGACCAAGATTTTTCTAAGGGGGTGGAATGTAACTCCTAATTTACCGAAATTTTTCTAAGGGGGTGGAATGTAACATCCCTTTTTTTTTCCTTAGAGAAATATTCGTGAAAAGAAATCGTAAATAATTCTTAGAATATGATTACGGAGCTAGGACGAGAAATTCTTAGGTAAAATGCCCCCAGAATATAGGGTGTGTCGTTGCAAGAAATTTCGCAAACGACCGGGCAGCAATTGTCCGTCGTTAGAATTTACGAAGCGTCAAAGGTATCTGTGAAAATACTCATCTGGAGACAAATTCACAAATGCCTTCAACCATGGCTATAAATAGCCA
Organism: Nissolia schottii; assembly: GCA_003254905.1. NCBI lineage: Eukaryota > Viridiplantae > Streptophyta > Magnoliopsida > Fabales > Fabaceae > Nissolia > Nissolia schottii. The sequence goes on from QANU01034901.1 coordinate 173,443, forward strand.
CTCCAAGGCAGAAAATTCTTGGAAAATTTCCAAGTCTAGCCGAAACTCTGCTCGTGTACTCCATGCTCACGCTGACTGGAGAACGATCAAAGCTTGGAAAAAGCTTGGCTCGCAGAGGACTTCTCTCTCCTACTTTCTTTGTCACGTGACCAACTCTAAGGAAGTGGGTAACTTAGGCTTTTACTCACTCCTTGGTGCTCTTGAGTTCTTGGTTGATTATATGTGAGTATGTATTTGTTTATGTTAGCTACTGTAATGGTTAGGGATGATCATGCATATAGATATTAGGTTAGGTTTTAGTGGGTTGTAATGGATGGAAATATGTAGAAATACCCTTGAGAAAGTATGGTAAGAAAGCAAGGAAAGCATGCAAAGAAAGGTGGCCAAACTCACAAAAACATGTTATGGTGCGTCTAGGGCGCTGAGCGGCCTGGGCTGCCACCAAGACCTATTGAGTGAGGAGCTACGTGGTGGTCAAGATTCAAGGCAAGGCGCTGAGCGGCCAGGAAGGGGCACTGAGTGAACTGCCTTGGACCCTACGTACATCGAATAAGGCTGACTCAGGACCTCAGGGAGCCAGGTTTGCGCTGAGCGGACAAGCCCTTGCGCTGAGCGTCAATGAGCGCTAAGCGGACGGGCTGTGGCGCTGAGCGGGCTGAGAACCCGAGGGTGTTGGCTAGCCTTACCCAAGGGGCCAAATGTTATAAGTAAATGGTAAGGCCATATAATTCCATCTGCATTACTGTAAGCCATTGAAGTAAGCTGAGAACAAGAAAAGACTACGAGTACCAAGTAGTGCATGCATCATGAGGCAGTGTTGCCACAGGACTTAGGTCAACCACATATCACTAGAATTAAATGAACTTATGTGCAAAGACGGTAATCTATTGTAGGGAACCAGTTAAGTCTAAAGATGGGCCCTAGGCCCGAAGTTATGACATAGTTATGTAATAGGAATCCCTTTCTTGGCACGTCATACCTGACAAGCCCCTCCCCGGCCGTGCGAGACGGACTGGGTTACGATTATGTTAAGCAGATAGAAATATGAACGCGGGTTTCCACCCAGATGGGAGAAAAGAAAGTAAAGAACGCTTGAGCTTTTATGCCATGACATTTAANAATACTTATTTAATTTAATTAAATGAGAAATAATGCTGAGCAAATTTTTAAATAAAAAAGTGATTGATAAAAGTGGACGAAAGGAATTATTAGTGATCTAGTATAGTTGTATTCAAGAAATGACATTTTATTATTATTTCATATTTGTATTGTGTATTCCACCATGCAACCATAACTCATTGTTTGGTTCAGAGAGAAAAAAAAATGAAGGAAATAAAATGAAGACAAAAAAAAGGAGAAAAAAATGTTTTTTTCTTTTGTTTGGATGGAAAGAGAAAATGAAGAGAAGAGGAAAAAAAATTAATGTGTAAATCACCTCAAAAATTTTCTCTCCAAATTAAAATGAATATAGAGGAAACAATTTTCAATGTTATGAAATGACACTTTTAATCATATTAAATTATTAATGGACTGATTATAAATAAAATGTTAAGGATATATAAGTTATTTTATAAAATTATATATTTTTGTCTTTCATCTTGTTCTCTCTTTTTTATCCCATCAAACAATAAGAGAGGAATTAAACTTTATTTCGTATTTTCTCTTCTTTTCATTTTCTTTCCTCCCGTATTCTTTTCTTATTCAAACAAAGTGTAAGTGAATTTCCAAAATTACCATCCTACGTGGTGGAGGATTGGAGCTATGTCCAACTCAACTTCACTCCAAAGAAAAGCGTATAACGCCCTAGATTACACTCCACATTCTCTGGATTTTACCTTTTTTAACCTTTACTCCTTAGGAACTTGGGGAAAAAACAGTAGACATTGGGTTGGGCCATATTCTTGCATATATATCATGCACTCGATCGTACATATGCAAGGGAAGGGGAAAAAATTGAGAAGATAAAAGAAGGTTAAGAATTAAAGAGGGACAAAACTGCATATGGCCATGCATAGTGAACCACTTATGAATTAGTATTGATGTGTTGTGTTGTGTTGAGGAGATGAGGGAACAGTGACGTGAACAACAATCTGAAAATCTCAGATAATTCCAAGATGGAAACATCAAATGGGGTCCAATTAATTTGCACAATAGTGTAACGTACCTACACATTATTATTATTATTGTATATTATTATAATGTGCATTGGGGGCAGGAATAGGATCAAATTGGCCACATGGGCTCCCCCTCGTGAGTGTGATTTTAAGTTGAGGGAAAAAACTGTGTGGTGGTGTGGTCCTAAATGTACTGTTACAGGGAACTAGCTTGTGGACCATACCAATTGGCCAATCAATTGGATATTAGCTTGATACAAAAGGTTCCTAGCTCTACTACTTTGATTGATTGAGATGCCCGTGTTTTCTCTCTCTTTCCTCTTATTGACAGTGAGGGGGAAAGATATGTTCTTTTAACCAGTGAGAAACTTTGTCAAGAACCTTTCTTTCACTGTTCAATAGCCTTGTTGAGGTAAGAGTATATCTTTGAATTCGCCTATTATTAGTATGGATTAAATTCATCTTTAGATTATAGAAATTATTATATTAGTCATTAAAGTTATCAAAAGTCAATTAAATTAATCATTTATTATCAATCAAATTAGTCAATATCAGAAATTAATTTAATTAGCTTTTAACAATCCCAAGAACTAATATGCCTATTTTTATAATTTAAAGATAAACTTAATCAATACCAATAATTCTAGGTACGAATTTAAAATTTTACTATTCTATTTATAATAACCTAAATAAATATGCTTAAGCAAGTTGAAAGTATGAGAATATAAAATACAAAAATATGAATCACTACGACATGAACCAAGGATAAACTGATATTAACTCTAAACAAACTCTGATGTATAAGAAGTTCTATTCAATTAAGCACATTTTATTTTTTAACAAATATTCTCATGACACTTATTAATTATTTTCTTATTTATTTAAAGGATGCGCATCACAGGAGAGCACTCGTGGAGCAAAAATCTCACTAACTCTCTGCTAGCACTAATTTGTGTGATGGTGACCACCGACCACCTTTGTACACGCCTTTAATTCAATTAAACCCTTTCTCTATGGCTCTATCTCTTTGCGGTCATCAATCATGGTGGGCCACTTGGTGTGCCCTTTAATTTGCCAAGCTACCCAACCATCAATACTTTAATTAATACCCAATTAAATATCAATAGTTTCATCCTCAACTCATGGAAGCGTAGGGCATTGAGTGCCCAAGAAAAATACTCCCCCTCTCAGTGAATAGCCATTAACTATTTTTTTAATAATTCAAATTACAATCAATTGTTTACAAATGTTTTGCACTGTACAGGTGCTTCTGAACTATGCAAGTATTTCTCATGCGGTCAATGCCCAAATCATTTCCACCGTTACTAGTATGCTATCTTATCGGCCACAGTGATGGCAGTCATATACAACGGTCATTCATACAAATCACTTCTAATCTTTAAAATTTGCATATAATCACATTAGTAATTTTTTATGTACATTCTCTTAATAAGAAAATTTACATGTTGAAACGAGCACGCTTCAGTATATGGTGAGGGAACATCATCACCAAGATGAGCAAAATCTGGAACGAGCAATTTGTACAACTTTGCGTCTTTGGTGAAAACAAGGAATGTAACAAAGTCAATGAGGCAAACTCTAGTTCTTTTTATTTTTATTTTTATTTTTTTATTACATTTATCTTTCAAAACAACTGCAATTGCCTCTCTGGCTTTTGTGACACTGAAAGTGGGAAGAGCCTTTGTTTGTGTTGGGCCACAAAAGGTTCTCATGCTATACGAGACCATCAAATTTTTCCACCCGGAATATGTATAGTACTAATTGGCATGAAATGCAACTAACCATATATATAGAGAGAGAAAGAAAGAGAATTAGATGCAAAAATCAAAAGGGAGAGAACTATGAGTACGTCTTCGTTCTTCAAAACTAGCTAGCATTTTAGTCTAATTAAGGCAATGCCATTCTAGCCTAGTCCACAATATGAACTATTTTGAATTAAATTAATTGTACGAGAGAAAGATAATTTAATTAGATTTCTATTAAACATTATAAATATCGAATAGATTATATAGTTGTGTGTGTATATATATATTTTGTGGTGTATTTTTTTTTCATTCATTGTGAAATAAATAGCAGTGGGAGAGTAATATANATGTATGTTTGTGAAGGAGGGTGAATTTATTTATAGGCTAAAAATCTAACGGCCAAAAATCGACGACAAAAATAAAATTACAATCAATCAAATATTTACAAGATTATAATTCAAATCAAATCATTTACAATCATTAACACACACATTATCATAATTTTTTAGGAAAAGAGAAATAAAAGAAAAATGATCCATGGATGACAGTATTCACCATAGGCAAAAGAATTCAAGACAATCAAGTATAATTATGAGTGTACAAAAGTGAAGTTTGTTTAAGTTTGAAAAAGCAGTGGATTTGAGCAAAAATTAGAATAAGAGAGGACACATGATGAAAGGAAAAAGATAGGGAGAGTTGAACAGAAAAAAATTTGAGGGGGCTGGCCCGTGTCTATGTGGAGAGGTGGGGGACCATACTAGAAAGCAGTTAGATGAAATAAATTAAGAAAAATATCCGAGAGAATTATTTAGTCAACTTATATGAATATCAATACTTTTTTTTATATTCTTAAAAATTGTAAAGTATTATTTATTAAAATTGATAGATTAATAAGTAAATTAATGAATTAAATTTACCAAACATTAATCATAGATTAAAAAGAGAATGAAATTATTTAAGGCTATTAAAATCTTAATTTAAATCTTAAAATTTTACAATATTATAATTTTAAAGATGTTATTTGATTTTATTATCATCAATTGAATCAAATAATTTTACAATTTAAATCATTCTATAATTTTGCATCTTACATTTTTATAAACTCTTCTAATCTTATATAACATGTCCTTCGAATCATCACTAGAGTCTAGAGACATGGAGGGAGTTGAATGGCGTGGGGCCCACCGGGAAGAAGGCACATATAGGGGTGTCAGAGACTTTGCCATTTTGAGGCGAGCACAGTCAGCGTCAGCCTTAATAACACGTGGACCTCATTCCTAATTTGGCAATCCCCCCTTTAAACAAGTCACGTCCCAAGTTACAAGTCTCCACTCCCCAGCCTCACCAAATGATAAAGAATTATGCTAATAAAAATTGAATTTATATATCGAACTAATTAAAAAGACCATTGTCTTTTATTTTGTTTTCCTCTGTGATTAAATACTTTTGAAAAAACCGTACTCGGTATAGCTGGATGAGGATGGGGATGTTATTGTCACGTCTCTCACTTCTTCTAAGATAGTGTGCTTAAAAACGACGGTCCTTCTGCAAATGCAATATGACAAATGTATAAATCAAAAGGACACTTGGTTTTTTTAATAGGACGTTTACTAGTGAATATAATTACAAATTTAATTTACAGCTTCTCCTTTACAGAATGTACGTGACCACTGTTCGTTGATATCAAATTGCTTTCATCATTGTCACGAAGACGATGTGGGAATTAAAGTTTGCTGATCATGGACATGGTATTAGATACGTACATATATTCTTTGCACAAATTATTATTTTAAGACTAAAAATTAGTGTAAATATCAAATTTTCTCTTTAGAACGGATCAGGAAACCACACTAACGTCATGTGATGAAATAACCCTCCTCTGTTCTTTGAAGCATGAGTTGAAGTCACGCGAAGTGTCTGACTAGTTGAAAAGTCAAATGATGACTTACATTTGGTAAAAGCTGGGGAAAAAAACCTCTCAACATCATCTATTCTCTAGTAGTTATCATCATCTATTCCCACATAGTTATCAAATTTTCGAGTTAACTCTTAAACTCTTACGAGTTTATGAGTTTATGTCTTAAAATTGAGTTAACTTACTTAACAACTCGAACTTGAGTAAACTTAGGCGAGCTCGGATAAACTCATGAGTTCACTATTTTAGTCAAAATTTAGTGTCTCAAACCTCAAAACACAATATTTTCTAAAAGTCACTCTTAATTAGGATATTTAAATAGAATATATTGACATCTTGACTTATGTTAGGTTGATTTATAACATTATGAATTTTGGATATGTTATTTTTTATGCGAGTTTAATTTATTTGATATACTTTATGACGTATGTTTTCTTAATTATGATTTGAAAATGACATTGTGACTTATATTTTACTTTATTATAATTTTAATATATTATATTAACGTATTATAAATATTTTTATTAATATTTTTATAATAAATAACCTCATACGAATTTATGAGTCAAGTTTACGATTTAGGTTTACTTATGCTTCACGAGTTTAGGTAAACTTGTGACTTGTGAGTTTAATAAACTTGATTCTCACATTATATAGAAAAAAAAAAACACTCAAATCTATACTATTGAAACTCATTCTCAATTCTTTAGGTCATAGTCCAATTTAAACTAATTCAAATCATTTAAGTTGATTTTAAGGCGCACCATCTTTTATAAATGTCATGGAAAAGTGCCGTGGTAACATTAACTGAAACAATTTACAAATCTTTTAATTAAATCACTTTAAAGTTCAATTCCTAAATTAGCTTAAAAGTTAAATCAAAAGCACGTACGTGTGTTTGAAAACAAGTGGAGACGATTATGTACAAGTTAAGTTAAAAAATTTAACATCAATACATCGTTTCTGATTAATGTTTGGTAATAATTAGTGTATACCTCGAATTCGTATAGTTGTTCAAACTAAAGGGAAGAAGTTGCGAAAGAGGAGGAACTCAATTTGAGAAATGATATGATGAGTATCATTTATAATAATTTTGAGATTAATAATTATGCTAGTAAAGGAATGAAGTAAAGCACATCCTCCATCTGCTCTAAATTATATATCGTTTTAGTTAAATGTATAAATATTACAAAATTTATAATTAAGAGTAGTTTAAGAAATAATTTTATTAAATTACTCTAATTTAAGTTTTTTTTTACAATTAAGAGATAGAAAATATTAAAAGGTTATTTTATTTAAGATTTTAATAAATTAAAAATATGTTTAAAAATTTTAACAATAAATATCACTTGAAATTATGAAAATGACAAATAATTTATTTAAAAAAATGACTAAAGTAACAAATAAATTATAAAAAAAGAATAATAAATTTTACACCTTAAAAATTACTCTTATCATAACATTACTCCTTGGTTGCATATTGCGCATCAACCTCCAACTAAGAGGAGAAAAATAAAGTTGTCACTATTAAAAAGTTTCAACTTTCAACCACCACACATGGGAAAAAGCAGAATTTCAAAAGCGACTGCATATGCCCCACTTGATGCAGCTCCATTATTATGCTGATGATCACAGACCCAACAACAAAAAGATTAATTTTTTTCCAATTTGGTCTTGATGCCTTCCTTAATTAGAATATCTAATTTGGATATAAATCCTGCGGCAAGATATGCCCATGGCTAAACATACTGTACATTTTCATGAATTAATCAGGATTCTTTGTCAATTAGTCATGCGTGTGTGAGAGAGGTACACGCATCTAATTAATTAAATTCTCTTCAGTTATTAAACACAGATATTAAACTTAGATATGAATACTAACTCTTAAGTTGTACCAAAAAAGTTCAATTATTAAGAAATACATTTCTTATAATATTTTTAATATTTAACTCTGCAAATCTGTGAGAACAATATCTCTCATTATTTTATTAATAAAAAACTAACCAGTAAGTTGTTGCAAACTAATTAAGATAGTTTGTTGACTGGCCCAAAAAGTAGGTGAGGCTCACATCTGATTGTTACCCTTGAGTGAGAGTTGAGAGTTGAGAGTTGAGAGTTGAGACTTGTGACTTGAGATCATCTTGAGTTAGAGAATATGTACATTTTACTGGGACAATCATTTTGGGAATTCTTTGAGGTTAAAGTGTTAAACAAATTTGTTCAATCTCAGGGATGGAACCACCTTATAACATAAAAATAAAATTTAATGGAAACTATAGGAATGTCATTGACCAGTCTATATCAGCCATGTGTGAGCTGGGTTAGAAATTAAGAAGCTACATGTTAGCCTACGCTATGTTACATCTGTTACAATTTGTCTCCTTTCATCTGCATCCATATAACCATAAAAGTGGGTTCCAGAATTCCCACAGAGCTGGTTGAAAATGATGACTGATTATTATAGAATTATATAAAATTGCAATTTTTGTCATCATTCATGGTTCCAAACTATATACTTAAAAAGAAACCTAATCAGCAGAAAATTTGTAGATATAAGTCACGTAAAATTGTTAACTTATAATTTTCTCCTATTTATTTGTTTTAGCTTAAAAAAAAACTATATATTTGCTAACTAGTTTCATTGCATCTAAATATAAGTCACGTAAAATTGTTAACTTATAATTTTCTCCTACTTATTTGTTTTAGCTCAAAAAAAAAAAAACTATATATTTGCTAACTAGTTTCATTGCATCTAACTTTTAACTTTAAGTCATGTCATTTATTATATCAGTAACCATTAACCAACTTATAGTATGTTTGAATTTTCGTTTGTAAAACTCCAAATTATGATTTGAGCAAAACTTATAGCTCGGTGTTGGTGCCTCATTGATTCCTTACTAATGAGTGAGGACTAAGTAGAGAAATTTTCTGTAGCTAATCCTCAAATTTTTTTTTTGGTAGAAGTTGTATTTCTGACGAACATATTAACATAAAATTCCTTTCATAACGCACCTTATTTAATGTCTATGAATTTTCACTTGAAACCTAAGACTAATTATATGAAGACATGGAGGATTGAGTTGTAAAGTGGAAGGTGAGATATGTTCAGGTGGCGACATTTATTTATGTGCATTAAAGTGAAGAAATAGTGGGGAATGGAGGCTTATTACACAACACATGGTGGCCGTATGAGTTTGTCAAATCCATTATATGAATGTCACTCTCAGCTTACCCGTAAATAGGAGCAAACAGGGGGTTCAAACCCCCACACACAACGAAATTGGAGAGTAACAATGAAAAATGCCACAATAATGCAAATATGAATCCAAAAATCCAATATGGTCCTCAATCTACCGCCTCAACCACAATGGGTCTACAAATACAGCTGGAAAACAACCCTTTGCAATGCATGCACCTCTCTCCTTTTTTCATGATTTTTTTTTTGTTACGAATAAATAATGTTTTAACAATAAAACTAGCGTATTAATTTTATCTTTTGATATTACAAATTTAAAATAACTTTCAACGTGCATATTAATCACATAAAATTTGCTACAGTTTTTGGTCATGGTTAATAGTTGAGACACTAATTGTTACAAAAATGAACTCACCAAATTTTAATCAAGTTCGAGTTATCGTCACCACGTACAAGAGTGGAGGCAAGTTTTCTTCCAGTTTTTATCACTCGCTTCACTACCAACAAAATTATATATATAAGAAAAGTAGAGTGTTATTTTAACTTTAAAGTTGGTGTAAACACTTAGTCTTTCTCTCATAATACATTATGAGACTTACATTACATGATGTGAATGAGGGTCACATGCATTATGAGAGAAAAATCTGGTGTTTATACCAATTTTAGTATTAAAAGAACTTTTGTGATTATAAAAAAAAGGGAGAGCCTCAGCAGAGGCACTTGATGATGCGTTACAAAGTGAGGTGCCATGATTGGGGATTGACGTGAATTTTCTTCACTTGTAGTTTCCCTTCATTTCTGAGGTGGTGAAGCCACTTGACAATGACTATGTCCATGGCGTGCTCCTTATCTATGTATGGAGATTTATTCCAGAGTTGATGTGTGTCACCTTTCTTATGGTAATTTTGGCTACCATATAGGGCTGCACACCATCTGGTTTAAAAGAAAATTAAATCCAAGTCAATTACCTAAAATTTGATTAACTTGAATTTTACATTTATAAAAATTGTTCTTTCTTCTTATCAACTCTCCATTACAAATTTCACATTAATACCTATTAGCAACACTTAGCCAACCAATCGTGATGTTTTGACATTGCTTACGCGCAACCATGTGGCTATCATCACGACATCATCCGCATCCGACATTGCACAGCCATCCAAATTTAGAACAAATGTTAGATTAAACAAAAATTCTATTTTTACACCAAGGTTACTGTAAAAAACTAAAACACCAACTTAAATACTCATAATACATGTGAATTAGTATTTTGGTGTTTTACACCACATTAATGTTAGAATAGCACCACTCCAGATTAAAATAGTTTAGAAACATAACATTATACAATCATTGACAATTTGAACAGAAATTATAATAAATAAAAATAAAATAGCATAACCTACTTTTAATTTATAAGTCAAACGATTATTGTGTTCCATAATTTTGAAAATTAAATTTGGGCCATTGTTTTTTCTTTTTTAACTATTTAGTGTTGTTTGCGGTTAGCATCGTGTACAGTTTTCCCCGTTTGTGTTTTGCAACGTTTTCTGTTGTTCACACCACCTGGATTAACATACAAACAGGGCCAGCAGGCGCGTAGCTACAAAGATGAACTAGATAGAATGTGTAGCATTACAAACGTTAATATAAATATAGAACAAAGGATAAATAACTGCCTACTATAGTAATTACCTACCATGATTTATCACTTGTTCTCATTTACACAAGACATGCATACAAATTAATCTCTAAAAAATATCCCACTCCATCGTGCCAGATTTCCAACAGGAGACCTCTTTAGTATAGTTATAACTCGAATGCTAGTCTCGCCTTAGAACTGCTTTCGAGACACAGTAAAAGATTAACACGTCTGGTAGTGTACATCGATGACGCAGGAGCACCAGTGACCCGCCTAAGTTTAGAGGAGAGAAAAATCAACATACTTGTGTACCCAAAAAAAAAAAATTCAACACATTTTTCAATGCAATAACGTAAGAAACATTGTCATCCTTTAGTGCTTTTTGGCTCCTTTAGAATTCAAAATGTATAGAATTGTGGATCTTAAATTAGGAATCTGAAATAATATAAACGGTAATACCTAGCTCGGTATTTGATTCAAATACCTCTCGAACTTTCGTTGTTTTTATCAAGCTGTATATTTTTTGTTTGGATACAATATCAAGCTGTATTTTAATGAATGCAAACATATCTTATTCCGGTTCTGATTAATGCAAGAATAGTAGCATGGGTTGTTCAACTTTCAACACAGCCAAAAACAAAAACACATAAAACATGGGGTAAAGAAGACAGAAGGCACAAAGTCAACCTGGGAGGGGTGACAATACATCGGTCCATTGCGATAACCAAAAACTCTTCAGGCTGAAAAGTCCTGTATACAAAAAAAAATTGAAATAATGAAGAATAAATAGTATTACATTAGGCATAAGTACATCTTTAGATTTAGTAAGACTAATTATTATACTATAAGGTTAACCAATACAGCATAGCCATAGTTTGTAACGGCTATGCGGTTACAAATTGCGTCTAGCTAATGAATATCGTTGCACTTTTGGGGATAACAATTGTGTACATCCACCTAAATTGCCCAGCTCCTCCAGTTATACTACAAGATGGTGGCCCCTTTTTTTAATGGGAAGTGGGTGACTTGGTGGAACGTTGCGACCTGTGATCAATGATCTGATTGATCTCTACCGATGATATGCCCTGATAAAATAGTTATTAGTATGTTGAGCTTGTCATCATGATTAATGAATATATTTTTTTTACACATCTGTAGGCATATTTATTAATTTATGAAATTTATAATAAAAATATAGGCAATAGTAGGCATAAAGCAGACAATACTAGTGGCCTGTACTGTGAAAAAAAAAAAAAAACACATTAAGCAAAGTATTACATCCCTAACCTAGCACAATTTGTAATTGTGATTAATGGTCTAATTCACAAGTATTGAACTTTATGTAGTCTACCTTCTGCTGTAAAAGTTTTTGACTGTCACTGAAGTATTGATTTGGATGGTTAATCCCTGCATCGCATGGCATGCCATGAAGAGCTTCAAATGTCAAGGTGCAAGCCAACTGCATATACAGTACCAATATAATCAGACATCAAAATCCCAATGTTAAAACTGACAATTGAAGTTCAGCAGCTTAAGCCGTGACCTGATAATGTCTATTCCTCACTTTGTCCATCACATCTTCCATTGCTCTACTATTCACCCCCATTCTGCTCAGAGCAGCTCTTAAATTCTCTTCACTGTTAAATTCAAATGGGCATCATTAAATATCAGGTCATCTCTACCCAAAAAATAAAATTATCAAAGAATGAGAATTAATAAAAACATTCATTTCATAAATCTACTTCAAAAGTTAAAATATCTATTTATCATAACAGTGACCTGAAATGTCGATAGGGGCAACCATGATGATCTCCAGTGCCAGGAGTTGATGAAATAATCTTTTGACAAGAATAGGGAGTATAATCCTGTTACATCCATCAAAACATTACTCGTTGAAATCGATCAAATGTATGCATACAACCACACAGGAAACAAGTGTCTTGTAAGAATAACTTTCAAAATACCAAATGGCAATCTCACCATTTGATTTGAAACATCCCAAAATCAGCAATTAAGTTCAAAACTTACAGTTCTCTTCCCTTCCTTTCCGTAATTATGCCGTATGTTGTATGCATATTCTTTCTCAAACTTCTCTAAACCAACCTACAAGAAGATCTACATTTAATTAATCATTCAGTGATTTGACAAAAGGAAAGGAGCATGAGAATGAGAATGATTTACTAGTGACATGGAGAAATAGACAAATTAAACCCAGAACTGATGTAATTCACTAATTCTCTTTCTATTTTTCCACTGATGTAAATGGAAATTATACTTAACTTCACATATTTTAAAAAACCAGAAGGAAATGAGTTTGAAAGTTTAGTTTTGTAAGACATAATGTACAAGCATCATACTTATACTTACCATTTTAGAGAACTCAGCTCTCCAAAATGCAAGTGCATCATCCAGATTCATGCCAACACCCTACTTACGACAAAAGATGAGTTAACACTTAAGACAAAGATTAAAAAAATAAACAGTAACTAAGAAGAAAAGGGATTAAGAAAACCTTTTGACCACCTAGAAAGAATATCCCCATAAGAAAATTTATTCATTTTAAGAGAAGGTATATCAAAATGTATTACTTTGACAGTGGATAATCATCACCATAATCCCTTGTTCCTTAATGTGGAGAATGCTCCATTAAACCTAAATGAAACCAGTTGAAGTTTGGAAGACCTTTACCACAAACTTCTAAGACCCAGCATATCACAATTATGAACAGCAATGGTTTAAGTTTTTTGAATTTATTCTGCATAATCCAGCCAATCATCTTCCCTTCCCCAACCCAGAGCAAGAGAAAGAGAGAAAAGAAATAAGGAAATGAAAAACTGTCAAACTGTAATCAAATAAGATACATGGTTGCTGCCCACCCATGTGTAAAAGTAACTGCATGTGATCAAGCCTCATTTAACACTTGTAAGTTTGTAACTGTATAACCTCAACAGTAAGTTTATTATGCTTGGATGGCACAAAAACGCAACCTTAAGAAATAGGCCTAGTTGCATCCTCCCTCCATGCTTTAAATGATGATCCTCTTTCAACTGCAAATAGGTGCTATAAATCAGGACAGATGTGACACAGCAAAATAACAATTTCAGGACTCAACAAGAGAAAGGTAAAAGATAGACAAAGAAAGAAGAAATTATACACAGATAATGGGGGAAGAAACACAACATGCAGACCATAATTTGTGACCAATCTCTAACCTTTTCAAATAGGTGACGCATGCACAAAGGAAATGAGCTCTTAGCAACTTGATCAATGTCCTTTAATGATATCTCAGCACATTCTCTTGGCTGCAGAGGTTCTCAATCAAAGAAATCATTGTCAATCCAATGTCATATAAATACCTAAGAGTAGTGATAAATGAAAGAATATAGTGCATCAATTACCTGAGAATAATCAGGACCCAGATAACTTGAACACAGGGCTTCCACAATCTACACAGAAACCCAGTCAATTTTTCATTTTTTTTTGAAAAGAAATTTTCCTAAAAAAAGAAGAAATAATATATTGACATACAAAGTGCACAACCACACTTACAGGAGTCAACCTATGTTGCTCTTGTTCTCTGATTGAAGATGTCCATTTTCTGCAACACTTAAAGGCAATTCTATGAATCTTAAGCCAAATAAACCCTAAAATGCCATTTTAAGAGAAAAAATTATCTAAGAATGCATATGAAAACATTTACTGAGATCCAAATGACCAATGAAACCTGTTTGTCAGGATGAGTGCCTTCGACAGCTGACTGCGGAATAGTGTGGCTACAAGTGAAACAACCTGGGAAGGAAGCAGAATTGAAAACAAACAATATTTAGAAGAACAAATACTCAATAAAGCAAGAACGAATAGACAGTAATTACAATAATCAACCTGATTCATTGCAACATATGCATATCCTTGACTTATAAATACTCTCCGGCCAGCTACAAGATCTGGAACTTCCTCGAATGGTACCTATATGGAGATGACGGGAACAATACACAAATAAAGTAACCCAGAAAATGATGAGAGAGATAATCTTAGATAAAAATAACAATATGAAATCTGAGGCAACACGGCAAGTGAGATGGATAAGAACTCTTGCTGTCTAGAAAGTAGGAAAGGACTTCTACATGTCAAGATGATAAAGTCCATCTTTTTCAAGATCTTCAGTAATCATTTTCTTGTCCCTGAGACCCCTAAATCATAACTACAGGTTAAGAGACTTATCTCTCTCTAACTCTCCTTTGTGTCACACACACACATCTTTGGAAATCAAAATGAGACCCATGTACATGTTATAACTACTATTTTCCTGACAGCTTTCATATAGTCCTAAATCCTTTTCAAACTAAGTGCTTTATTTGTGCTTTTGGGGTGGTTGGGGGGGGGAGGGGGCTTTCCCCGCGGTCATGAGTACAATATTGAATGGATCTTCACAAAAAAAACAGTCATGTCAACCCCGTTCATGAATTTATTTAGGTGTAATAGAAAACAAAAAAAAAAAGATGACACATACCTTGTAGAAGATAGCATCAGCTGCCAAAAAAGCAAATATAGCGACATTAGATTTAAATAAGCAATCAAAACCAGGAAATAAACATAATCTTTGACAAGAAAAATGAGCCACAACTTACAAAAAGAGTTTTCTTTTATACATAAAATGGCAGTACAAATAATTCACTTGAAAATTCCCAAGATATCTTTTTCAGAAATTAATTGATGAAGCTGGCACATCAGTGGTGGATTCACATATTAAACAGAACGCAAAAGAAAACATGGATCTTGGGTACCAAAAGACTAATTATATTCCTATTCATTCACCCTCCAGTATGGTGCATGCAAATCATTTTTGCAGAATAGAGGTACGAAATCATAAAAGGTAGTCATTTTGGGGGGGGGGGGGGGGGNACCAGTGGGTAAAGGCTGACCACGCCCAATGGAACGTGCAACTTGTCCCAATTTCTCTTTTATGCTCTGAAAGTTAAAAAATTCAGTTTATTAGGCATCATCTGTTCATAACAGAATCGATTTTGCTCAAGTCCACTTTATAGAAACATTTAAAATACAAGAATAAAGCAATAAAACAAATGGCATGTGATTACCTCAAATTCCAGATAGCTAACAGCCTTGTAAGGAAGGTCAAATTCTTCCATGATTGCTCTCTGGACTCATAAGCAAAGTACATGATAATTAGCAATTAACTTGAAATGCAAAAGGCATGTAGTGTAGGCTGATACTACCTGAGCTTCGGCACCTTGATGACGAAAACGGTAGCGAAAAAGTGCAGATTCCATAGAAAGGAACCATTTCCTCAATTCCTCCCTAGACATACACGTATTAATTTATTACTTTAGTATACAGAATAATTTAGAAATGTCGTTAGGATTTCTTATTACTGTAAGGTTTTCTGTTTCCTAATTTATTTATCCAAAGTCTGAGTAAATTGTCATTCAGGGTTAATATGTGCGTTTTATAATATGAGGATCAGTACTTAACTGCTTCTACCACAGACCACATACAAGAGTACTAATGGTCTTAGTCTCTCGTTATTACATTTCAGGAAATCTCCCATTTATATTGAGAAAGTGTCATTAGTCAAACTGCATGGTATTATTGTGAGAGAGCATACACAAAATAAGGAGAGAGAGCACTTACGTTCTGCAATAAACAAGACGGAGAACAAAGTGAGATATAATGTCCTTGTTCAGAACCTCCGATGCATGTTGATGTCTCATATTCGTTTTCCACAACTCCTTTACCTGTATCATATAAAGGAGTTTCACATAAGAATGATCCATAAAACGAAATCTAATAATTTGACGAATCCGGTGTTTTACCAATTTGTCCATTTCTTCTGGTTTCTTTCCACGTGACAATCCATCAGAAATTCCCTTGAGAACTGCAAGAAGAAACAATAGCCATCAATGATTAGAAATACGCATTGCAACACTTCAAAAATATCATGTGTACGTGGCAACAGAAATTGAAGAAACACGTACAAATAATGTGCACAATTCTGATACTAATTCAAATTCAATACCAGAAAAAGAAAGAACAAATAGAAGTTCAAATATAGCTTGCAAATTTTTACTTCACACAACAGAAATTGGAAAAAGCGATTGCAGATTTCGGATCTTCACTTCAAAACAACACTCAAATTAACGCACGCCTGCATAGCCAGATCTCAGCTTATTTACCTTTCACCTCTCGTTTCTTCAATATAACAAAAAAAATAAAGAATACCAGAGCACCGAAAACAGTTAAAATCAGATGAGATTACGCAAACCCTAGGTAGCAAAACAGCGAGCATTTGAAACACAACAGATCTTTCGAATCGGAAGAAGCAAAACAGAGTAAAGTCACACAATAGGCAGAAAAAACAGAAGAGATTTCGGAAGGTAGAAGAAGATTGACCTCGGAGGCGGTCGATGGCGAAAGACTCGAAGTCTTCGAGCCTGACTTCGAGGGCGGGTGCGGAGCGATAGAGGGGAAGGGTTGGAGCGGAAACGACGTCGGAGGAGGAGGAGGTCCTGTGAGACTGAGATCGAACAGCCTGCATCGTTTCTTTCTCTTCTCTTGTGCGGCGGCGAAACCAGAGGAGTTGCTTCTTCCCAGAATCTCAGTTTCTAAATCGCGCGCCAAATAATTGGGTCTCGGAGAGCAAAATGGCGGGAAATGAATCTTCCTTTTACTTTTCTTTCTTTCTTTTATTTTCTTGGGTAGTGTTGAGAGCAAGGAGAAAGGTCCAGTATTAAAAGAAAATGGAAGAGAGAAAGTGGGCTTTTTGTTGGGCCTGATAAATTAAGGGGCTAACCGTGTATATGTTTCGTCAATAACATCCTTTATGAAATAAAATTATATACCAGAATATGAAAAGATTATCAATTATTTGTAGGGAAATTTTTAGTTAAACCCTTTTAATGATTATTTATTCTGAATAAAAAAATATCTTTATCTAAGGGGTAATATTAAAATTTTAACCAGCCTTACATCATCATCATCAAGAAGTTTTATATTATAATTTGTATCATATTAGACGTGACAAACAAAATCTTAATCAGATAGCAATATTCAACAAACATTCACAAAATACTTATAAATAACTTGTCAATATTAAAAAATAAAATAAAAGATAACAACATAAATTATGCTTCTTCCTTTGGTACCCATATTTTTACAACGATATTAATACCTCTTTATATTTTAACGGTCATGATTTACTTTTAGATTTAAAATAATAAGTATTTAGAGTTAATGGGATACGTGGTTGATTCTTAGCCATATATAATCATAGGACACCAGTATCCTTGAATTTGATGAGATATCAAAATAATCCCCATAAATAATTTATATATATATATATATAAACATCCCTTTATATATATAACTCAATAATCACTTACAAAATTGTTGTGAGATGAATATTTTATTGAAGACTAAACTATTAATTTTGTCTTTCAAAGATATACACGTGGTATTGAATAAGTTCTTTAAAGATGTTAAGGTAACCCTAACAAGTCCACTAAAGACTTGCGTCAAATAAATCTGTTACGGGCTAAAGACCAGGGTCAGAGAGCTCTAACCCTATAAGAGGGAGAGGAGCTTACATTCTCTAAAAGGCCCAAAGGGCCCAACCCACTAAGGAGCAGAAGAGGCTCTCCCCACCTGAGAGAGGAAGCCTCATGGCGCTTAGAGGAGGAGAAGGTCGCAAGCCCAAAAGCTCCGAATCCCGTTCGGCCCAACAAGGCTAAAAGGAGGTAGCAGTGACCTCTCCTGCCCAGTCCGCAACCAACTCCTGGATAAGCGGGAAAAGATAAACCGGGGAGTGGATAGGCACACCCCCTCACTTTATCTCTATCTTACCTCTATCTTTGCACTCTAAGCTCATCTATAAAAACACAGGACCCCCACGTCACCAAGTACCTCTCATTCCCCTCTTAGAGAATTCTCCTAATCCTTGTGCTTACTGGAGCATCGGAGTGCCTTTGCAGGTACACCCCGCCGCCGAACTTTCTCCGAGAGAAACCTATTTGGAGCTTTTGTCCAAGCCTCCAAACCCGCTCAGAGCCTTCGCCCTCAGACTTAGAGCTTCCGTCAAGGCGCCTTTCTTACCCATTCAGGTAACCTCGTGCCCTATACGAATTACTTACGAACATTGGCGCCGTCTGTGGGAACCGTGATACTATTTCGTAAGTGTCAGCCTACCCCCCTCTACTGGTGCCCTGATGGAAGCCAACAACGTCGCTGCGAACCCCCCTCCCCCCAAGTCCGACAGGGAATCCTTCAAGGGGAAGTCGGGAACATGCAGCACCAGGAACTTGACCCTCGGGGTGGACTACTTGCATCCATAACAGGGAAAACAACGTAGATCGTCGAGAACCCAATGGACGACATATCCCATTCCAGGTAGTTGTTCCAAATTCTCAGAATAACATGGATCCTTACGAGGTTATCCTCGGGCTTCGAGACCTCATCAAACAGCAAGAACGACGTCTCGAAGCTTTGGAGCGGAGAAACAAACCCAGGAAAAAGAAGCGACGAGATCGAGATCAAATGGGAGACAATAGGGGACCTACCTCTTTGCAGCGTAAAGACCACCCTGGGCCCCAAACTTGGGAAAGGTCCCCTACCCCCAGCACATCAGGAACAGAAAGAGGACCTCATCCCCAGCCCCGAAGTGGAGGAAGTCCAACAGAACTCCTTCCCCAAAGCAACGACGCAGAAGTCTTCCTCGGCGACACTCCCCAGTCCCATCTCGGCATTACCAATGCACGAGCCACTGTGAGCGGCACATCCGACACAAAAACTCTCCGAGACGGACTTTAGATTCAGACTCTGAAGGTTTCGTCCACTCGGACCCAACTCAAGGCTCCGAGGAGCAACGAAGGAATGAAGGATCCGTTGTGAACGACAACCCGTTCTCCGACAAAATTTTTCGCATTAACCCACCAAAGAAATTCACGCTCCCTCAGACTACGAAAGTCTATGATGGAACCTCAGACCCACAGGAGCACCTCACGGTATTCAAGTCCAAAACCTAGTTGATGCAAGCACCCGATGTCGTCCTTTGCAGGGCTTTCCCACTAACCCTTGCAGGGCCAGCAGAGAAGTGGTTGTTCGCCCTACCTAAAAGGTCAATCACAAGTTTTGAAGACCTTCCCAGAAGTTCGTGCTACAATTCACCACTAGCAAAAGACAACCCAAGACAATCATTGGCCTTTTGGGCATTAACCAAGGAGAGAACGAGTCTTTGCGCAATTACTTGGAGCGCTTTGCCAAGGAAGCAAACCTGGTAGAAAACATCACCGTCAAACAAAGGTTGATGGCACTTTGTTTTGGAATCCCCCAGGGACCCCGTTCGTAGAAGATGTCCTTGGAAAAGAACCAAAGACACTCGAAGAATTTAACAGAAGAGCAGAAGTACACATTAACAGGGAAGAGGGAAGAAAAGCCCTACAGAGAAAAGATTTCAACCCGCCTGACAAGTCGAACCAGGACCAACCAAAGAAGGATTGGTGTCCACCAAACCCTGGCAAGTTTCGAAGCTGGTCTGAATTAACGACAACCCCCTCTCAAATCCTGAAGGAGATCGTCACGTCGTCCACCTTCCGACGCCTCGCCTCTTGAGGAACGTTCCCAAAGGAAAAAATTTGCCATTTTGTGAGTTTCACCAATCTCATTGCCACAAAATCGACAATTGCATTGACTTAAAAGAAGCACTAGAGGAGCTCATCAGAGAAGAAAAAAGCACAATGGCACAATTCGCCAAGAGTAGGGGTAAAAAGCCTAATAGGTGAAGGTCCCCTGACTCTGAGACAGACAAAAGGAACACAAGAAGAAGAAGAGACGAAGACCTCGACTCCCTTGATAACACCAACAGTGAAGGGAGTATACCCCTCAGGACTATTAACACTATTTCAGGAGGATTCGTGAGCGGGGGAGAATCCAAATCAGGACGGAAAAAACACCTCAAAGAGGTGGTGCACGTGTCCACCCGCAATCCAACCCCCCGAAGGCTAATCCCAATGCCAAATATCATGTTCACCGATGAAGACGGGGAGGAAGTCACACCTGACTATGATGATGCGATGATTATATCTGTCATCATGGTTAATGCCGAGGTAAAGAGGGTCCTAATTGATCAGGGCACCTCAGCAGAAATCCTTTTCCGCGACGCCTTCAACAAATTGGGGTTTGGCCCCTCAGATTTAAAGATCCATTGATCAGAGCTCATCAGATTTACAGGAGAGAGGATAGACCCAGACGGTTACACCACACAACATGTCACATTCGGGGCAAAGGCCGACAGCTGGACAGAAAAGGTAAACTTTTTGGTGGTTGAATGACCGTCAGCATACAACACCATAATCGGCCGAAAGACACTTATCAAGCTGGGAGCCGTGGTGTCCACCCTCTACTTAGCAATGAAGTTCCCTTTAGAGAAAGGGGAAGTCATCACAATAAAGGCTAACCAACTACTATCACGAAGGTGTTACCAAGCTAGCTTGGAGGTCGGTCAGAAAAGAAAAGTTGCAGAAGAAAGCGTGGGAGTCAGAAATGAGACGATGGTGGTAGACCTCGACTTTCGAAATCGACAAGAGAAGCAACCTCAACCCGAGGGAGAACTAGAAGAAATACAACTTGGTAAAAATCCAGGACGGACCACAAATTTTACATCTGACCTCGTAGAATGAAGCTTGACAGGAGGGTACTCTTTTCCCGACCCAGGTTTTCCTGGAGGGTTTTTAACGGGCCCAAATGCTAAACGGTACACAGTCCGATCGTCAATAAAGTTTTCTTACCTTTCTATGTTCTACATGTTACTCATACAAGGAAGAATTTTCTTCCCAAAAGAGAGGCCTAAGGGTCAATCAAAAGAAGATATTTCTCAACCAAAAGCCATGGCCAACAAAATATATATACATATATATATATATATATATATATAAATAAATTGATACCCAAAAATCAAGCTTGGACGCAAGCTTAGAGGTTATCAAAACAACCAACTTGCAACCAAAATGTCTGCACAAAAGAAGAAGACAAGGATGCAAAAGACACAAAATATCCAAGGATCTCATAAGTGCTACAGGTCAAAGTTTCTCAAATTCATGAAAATAAACATGAAAATACAAAAGAACTTCGCCTTAAAGTACAACAAAATAAAGAGAGGCTAATCCTCCTAGGTATAATCACTACTCGGTCGGGGGCTCTTCTTTGGCTCCAACGCGGTACTCCTCAACAATTTTCGACCCTACCACTACACCAGTAAGTAGCATTAAAACAAGAACGGTTAGCCCCAAGAAAAAAGTTATCTCGAGCACTCTAAGCCTCTCGCAGAGCCTCCTTGGCCTCCTATTTAAGGTTCCTTATTTGCTCATCTTTGCAAGTCATACGTCGCTCAGCCATAACTACACCACAAGCTAAGTCAGAAAAACTGAAGAAAAACTTGGCAAGCAAATTCAGATCCTAAGTGGTGATTTAAAAATAAAAAAAAAAGGACGGTGAGGAAAAGGGCCGGTCAAACAAAAAAAACCAAAAAAAAAAAGTCTCAGGCCCCAGGTCGGTCATATGATCGGCCCCCCTTACCCCCCACCCCTCTTACCTACCTACGCCCCTACCCCACCGAAAATCTATAGTCCCAGCTCCCATGGTCATATGACCCCCCTCCACATCCTCCTAATTATTTATCCCCTTCTTCCAAAAATAATAAAATAAATAAATAAATAATAATAATAATAATAAATAAATAAATAAATTCTTCATGTCGAAGAAGAAGTGAAAGAAATAAAATGGTGGGAAGTTAAGAGGATAAAGGGGTGAGGGAAATGTTTTAAAATTTTTTTTTTGAACAAAAGTAAAAAAAAAATAGGGGGGGAAGGAAAGGTTGGAATTTTATTTATTTATTTTTGAAAAAAGGTAAAGGGGGGGAAGGTAAAGAGGGAGGAAAAGTGAAATGGGCAGGGATATTTCTAAAAAATGGGGGAGTAGAATAAGTCAAATTATCTTTTGAAAAACTCTCATAGCAAAAAAGTCAAAGAAAATACAATGGGGGCAACAAAGTCCAACAAAAAATTGCAAATGGCATTGCTAAAGTATATGTGAAACGACCAAATTCAGAGAAAAATACGACCAATCAAGCAAGCTATGAGACCCCAAAAAAACAAAAGCACATCCCTCGCCAGTAAAATAGCAAGCTTGTGCTGGGGGCAATATTACGGGCTAAAGACCAGGGTCAGAGAACTCTAACCCTCTAAGAGGGAGAGGAGCTTACATTCTCTAAAAGGCCCAAAGGGCCCAACCCACTAAGGAGCAGAAGAGGCTCTCCCCACCTGGTTAGACCGGTCTAAAGAGAGGGAGCCTCATGCCGCTTAGAGGAGGAGAAGGTCGCAAGCCCAAAAGCTCCGAACCCTGTTCGGCCCAACAAGGCTAAGAGGAGGTAGCAGCGACCTCTCATCCCCAATCCGCAACCAACTCCTGAATAAGCGGGAAAAGATAAACCGGGGAGTGGATAGGCAAACCCCCTCGCTTTATCTCTATCTTACCTCTATCTATGCACTCTAAGCTCATCTATAAAAGTACAGGACCCCCAGGTCACCAGGTACCTCTCATTCACCTCTTAGAAAATTCTCCTAATTCTTGTGCTTACTAGAGCGTCAGAGTGCCTTTGCAGGTACACCCCGCCGCCGCACTCTCTTCGAGAGAAACCAGCTTGGAGCTTTCATCCAAGCCTCCAAACCTGCTCAGAGCTTTCGTCTGAGCCTCTAAACCCGCTCGGAGCTTTCGTCCGAGCCTCTGAACCCTCTCAGAGCCTTCGCCCTCAGACTTAAAGCTTCCGTCAATGCGCCTTCCTTACCCGTTCAGATAACCTCGTACCCTATATGAATTACTTACGAACAAAACCCTTTACCAATTTCAAGTGATATCGAGTTATATTCAATGTCTCAAGGAGTTGAAAGACTGGAATGGGTTCACATGTAAGTATTCTTTCCACTTATGACTTATCCGAACTGTCGCTATCGGTTGCTGGTTGGATTCGTTGTGCAATTTTTTTGTTTTCCAGCTGCATATGTGCCATGCCCTATTTTTTCAGCTATAAAGTTTTACCCATAGTGGTGTATATATACTTATTGATTCTTCACTAAGTGAAACGCTTATTGTTGCGGAAACGCCTTCTACACATACACCACGAAATGATTATGACTTTCGTTTCAAGGAAAATATATGCTTATTCTCTGTAACAGGAAAAAAAAAATGACAATTATTTTCATGCGATGCATTTAATTGTTGGAATCTTACAGGCAAATCACATTGGAATCCATCCGGCTTAGGTGTGGTGCTTCTTAACAAGTGCATCGATAAATATTCCATGTTAATTAGCGGTACTCAAAGGGGAACTTTCACCACAAGAAATAGCAAATAGAATATCATACAGCACTGCCCCCAATAAGGCGAATAGAAATTTGTGCATGCAACAATGCATTCGTTTGCTCTCGCAGTCAGCAGAGATGACGACATTATATAGACTGAACTGTTACAATTATTTTTAAGT
Source organism: Nissolia schottii (assembly GCA_003254905.1). Lineage (NCBI taxonomy): Eukaryota > Viridiplantae > Streptophyta > Magnoliopsida > Fabales > Fabaceae > Nissolia > Nissolia schottii. The sequence continues at coordinate 197,619 of QANU01034901.1, forward strand.
GTGTATTCAACAACTAATATTAATAAATCTAAACATTTTTTTGGTGATATACTTCCTTACATGGATGGTATCAAAATTACTGCCACTAAGAGCTTTAGAGTTTAATTATTGGCTATCCTAATAATTTAAAAAAAAAAGAATTTAATTGAAATGTAATTATATATCGACAAATTCGTAAACACAGTTGACAATCACACTCACTTCTTAAAATATTATTAAAGTGAAATGAATTAATTGGATAATTGTATAAAATATTTTACATTGTCAGTATATCAAAATTAAACTTTTAAAAGAAAATATTACTCACGCGGCAAACTCAAAGAGGCTTTGCTGTGTATAAAGATATATATAAAACTAATTACTTTTCCTCAACAATTTAAGTTTTTTAAAGAGATAGTTTTTGATAAGTACATGACAACTAATCTTTTATCAGGAATTGGTGAAAAAATTGCGGCCGCTCAGCTTTGATATAAGTAATTCTTTGCGTAGAAATTCAAGAATCAAATATTGATCACCGTAGGTAATGGAATTTGATACTTCTATTAAGAATCAAAATACACTTTCATTGCAAAAATAATGTGAATGTACATGATTAATGTACATAAGGGTCTATCCGATTGATGGCTGCTGACGCCATCCAAACCTCCTCAGATTATTAATTCATTCAACTATAAATATACACCTTATATGCCATTCTGTTTTGCAAGCAAGTCACAGCAATAAGCATCTTAGTGAACCTTGCCTTGAGTTGGTGCTAGCTAGCTATATTTCCTTTTCTAGTATCTTCTGCCCAAGTTTATTTCCTCCAAATTTATTGGACCTATTACCTGACATGTTGAAATCATTAATGGGGAAAAGCCTAAGCCTTCAACAGAACCGCAGGAGTCAAGTTGATAGTGCTGAGTCAGTGGATGGTACAAACTGCGATGTTACTAATCGCGTGGAGGAGGAAAGTAAGCAATGCAAGTGTGATCGCACCATTATTGAAGTTATAGAATTAGAGAGTGCTGCAGGAGTTGCAGAGCATGATGCTGCTGCTGAAGCCAATTGTTCTTTTGCTCATGCTGTAATCAACATGGCCGGGATGGTCATAGGTGAAGTTATTTTGCATATTAATCATTGCGTAACATTAAATATTTGAATGAATATATTAAATGTGTGCTTCAGTTTTTTTCTGTAAGTCCCATTTAATACTACCTTTTGAATTGAGCAATTTTGCATGTCCAACATCTCGACGTCTGGGAATAAGGATTGAAAAAAAAATGCATGAAAATATACTACTCCTTCTGTTTTTTTATTTAACAAATTTTGTATATTTTTAAATTAAAGAGTAAAAATTCATTTTGGTCTTTATCAAATTACTAATAAACCAATTTATTCCCTAAGAAAAAATAATGTTTAAGTTACTCATTGTCATTTTTAAATGTAAGTCAAGTTCGTCATTTTGTGCTTAACCTACGTTTAAAAATGACAACGACTAACTTAGACCTTATTTTTTATTAGGAACCAAATTGACTTATTATTAATTTGACACGAATCAAAAGGGACATTTATTATAAATTAATTGATCAAATACATTCATTTAAGAATGTACCAAATTAATTTGTTAAGCAAGGAACAAAGAGTATAAATTTTTGAAAACTCAAATAAAGTATGCTCCAATGATCAAATTAATTATAATTAGTCGAAATTTTGTATATTTTAGAAAATATAATTATTTAGTAGTATCAATTTACACACACACACACATATATATAGTTTTTAACTCATGGTGTAATATATCTTGCAGGTCTGGGGCAATTATCAACTCCATATGCTATAGAGAATGGAGGGTGGGCATCTGCATTCTTGCTTATAGGACTTGGCATGATGTGTGCCTTCACTTCTCATTTACTTGGCAAATGCCTCAAAAATAACCCAAAATTAACAAGTTACGTGGACATTGCACATCATGCATTTGGATCAAAAGGGAGGTTCCTAGTTGCAACCTTCATCTACATGGAGATCTTCATGTGCCTTGTTTCCTACACCATCTCACTGCATGACAACTTGATCAATGTCTTCATGGGGACCCACCTGAAGCTTCATTTGGCCAAATTGTCCTCACCAAAGATCCTTACAATTGGGGCAGTGTTGATTTCTCTGCCTAGTCTCTGGCTCAGAGATCTTTCTTTTATTTCTTTCCTTTCAAGTGGTGGCATTCTCATGTCTCTTGTCATTTTTGTTGCGGTTGCATTCACTGCAATTTTTGGAGGTGTTGGAGTCAATCATAGCATACCTGTTCTCAAGATCCATAATATTCCATCAATATCTGGAATTTACATATTCGGCTATGGAGGACACATTGTTTTCCCTAATTTATACAAATCCATGAAAGACCCTTCAAAGTTTACCAAGGTACATGCATGCTTAGACACAATAACATAGTCTCGCATTAATTGCCAGATAATTTTGATGCAATGTGGTCGATAAGTTATATCAGGATTTTAAATTGTGGTTGTGGATGTGAATACTATTGCAGTAGCAGTTCCTGTGATTGCGAGTATTGCAGTCATCTCGATGCACAATGCAGTTATGGTAGCGTGAAATTTTTATGTGATTACGCCATGAAATTGAGTATGTTGCAACCTGTTGCGACTCTAATAAGCAATTGCGAGGTGATGCAGCTATGGTAGTCGTCACAACCACAATATTGTAGTTACATCACGTGATGCAATCCGCAATTTAAAACTCTTAATCATGTGTTATAATTCACGTGAGAGTCCAATGTTTTTGTTTTTGTTGATATGACAATATATCACGGAATATATAAATATAAAACTCTTGATTATTTATGTGTCTAATATTTTTTTGTCTTGAAATTGCAGGTTTCTCTTGTGAGCTTCACATTGGTCACAGCACTATACACGACAATGGGATTCATGGGAGCCAAAATGTTTGGTCCTGGTGTAAATTCTCAGGTAACTCTAAGCATGCCACCGAAGCAAATTGTGACAAAGATTGCTCTGTTCGCAACAGTGCTAACTCCAATGACCAAATACTCCCTTGAATTTGCACCATTCGCTACTCAGCTAGAACAAAGGCTTCCGAATTCCATGAGTGTCAGGGCCAAAATCGTAATCAGGGGAATTGTAGGTTCAACTTTGCTTTTGGTCATATTGGCCCTTGCTTTGTCCGTACCATATTTTGAGCATGTGCTAGGACTCACTGGTTCCCTAGTATGTGTTGCAATCTGTTTGATTTTTCCATGTGCTTGCTACATGAAGATTTGTTGGGGTCAAATGTCAAAGGCTTTATTAGTCCTGAACCTGTTTCTCATCGCGTTTGGGGTTTTTCTTGGAGTGATGGGCACCGTTTCATCGTCAAAGTTACTGGTGAAAAGTTTTGAAGCAACTCACTCAGCTTGAGGCACTTGAAGATAGACAACTTCGGTTATAACACAGACTTTTATACCAAATAAAATTCGAGAATATATATACACACACACATATATTTGTATGTATGTACCAAATAATTCTAGAATTATGGATAACCAAAGTTACTGCTCTCTCTATATATCTTTCAAAAACAAAGAAATTACTGGTCTATATAGGTGCGTGTTTTTATTTCAACCTCATATATGGCATATATATAAAAAAGAATATGGACCTTAGGTAGTGTAAGTATTATTTTTTTTTTGGGTTACAGGACGTTTATTAAATGTTACTTTACTAACTTTATTTAAGATACATTTACATGTATAAAGATATTATATTAACTTTTTTGTGTGTCTCTAAATATGAGTCGTTAAAGTTGTCTAAACAATAATATTTTATATTATAAATTGAGCTGTCTTTATAGTAAAATTAAACTACAAAAGAAATTCCTTTTATCTTTCTCCATAAAGAAAAAAAAAATCTCATGTTTATATCCCTATTACCTTGTTTGATTGTGTTGGTTATGTCATCGGTATGCAAATAATCTTGGAAATTTAGCACTTACTATATACCTCATGGTTCTGATGCGCGCTGATTCTCACTTCGCGAAATTCTTGGCAAGAATATTGTTTCAGAATCTGTCAAACTGAGAGCACGCAAATGCAATAGCATGCATTTCAATTCGTTCCTAATAGAAATATCGCTAGCTAGCGATGAGTGGTCGAGATTCCCAGCTATCCCTTTTAATTGACATTGTTTAATTTCCTTACCGTTATTGTGTTATGAATGGGTTATGCATATATAGATGCGATTCTCCAATCACTTTTGATATATGTATAGTTGTATGCATACATAAACTAGGGAAGGTCTTGCTCGTGATATCTTAACGACAGTTAGAAACATAAGACATATATTCAACTCGGTTGTCTAATGCTTAGATTCCCACGAGTTATTATCGGTGACCAAAAGCTTGTCAGGCAAGATTTGCGAAGAGAAAAGTTGGTTCTATAAATGGATTGGAAAAAAATTAGTAAAGTATTATTCTATTTAGAAAATTACTAGACTACCACAATGTTTGTCAAAAATCAACATTATATTTCATCAAATTAGTCTCATGCCAAATTACTTAATTTTGGTCAAGTAGCATTACTATTATATGGATTATTTTTTGAGCTGAAACGTTTGACTCTTTTTACTAGCCTGAAGGTTTTTATATTGTAACTATAATAATTTTTTGTGTTTTTTGTGATTGTTTTTCTCTCACAATGTAAAATTCACACATGCAATAACTGTAGTTATCAAGTAGCTAGGTTACATGACCTCATGGTAGTTTTCAGTGAATACTGACTGTAGAGTGGTCATTTCACAAATTAAATAAAGTACAGAAATGATAATTACTATATATAAAGAAAAAAAAGAATGCCTAAACGTGGCTTCTAAATTCTAGTACCCTTACGTTTGGAGATATATGCTATACTCGTTACTTTGAAAATGTGCCATCAGGAAGTAAATTTCTTTACCTTCCGCCTTATTTTTCTTCATGAATAAGGGTTATTTGGATGTTCGTATCCCCCATGAGAAAATTAGAAACATTGATTAGTTATTAATATTAATTAGCATAATTCAATTTGCCCAAATAAAAAAAACAAAAGAATTACAAAAAACACACATGTACATATGACAGCAGCCTGAATGCGTTTGAATTTAATATTTATGCCCTCACCATGCAAGGATCTTCTTACTACATGTTACGGTCAATGCTACTGCGGACAGTAATCCGCATCATCGCATACCAGAGGAAAAAGAAAAAAAAAAAAAATCAAAGAACGTATATATCTTTGTCGTTTTTTAATTTGGTTAATTAATTTGCAACATGTAGATGTCGTTTATCCCAATTTCGTCAAAAAAACCACCTAACGTATACGAGAGTTGTATAAATATATATATATACACACACACGTATATAACCTAGGGCTGCTATACACAATTTCCTTTGACTCCTTCGTTAAATCTTTAAAATAATTCAACTACATTGAGGTAAAATTCACATTCAGGAATCTCCTGTGCCTTTAAAATGTAGCTTCCTCAGCTCTCATTTTTGCATACAAATACAAGTATTACGTACAACAATCATCATTACTAGTTCGTAATTAGCTCTGTGAGACAATGAAGCACATCATTAATGGATTCGTCCTTGCACTCTCCTTCCTTTTTCTGTTGGGTTTGGCCACGGCGGAGGAAGACGTGCTCGACACGAGCGGCGAAACCGTCACACCGTTCGACGAGTACTACATTCTGCCATTCAACTTCGCGGTGGGAGGAGGCCTCTCTCTCGCCACGGCCAACAACAAAACTACATGCCCCGTGGACGTCCTCAGAGAAACCTCTAAGGACAAAAACGGCATGTCGTTGAAGATCATACCCGAAGCTAGAGTTGGCTTCGTCCCCACGGGGACGAGCCTCACTATCTCCTTTGTTAATGAATCGGATTGCGCTCAATCGTCTGATTGGATTCTGGTGAAAGACAAGAATTGGTTCGTGGGAATTGGCGAGGCTGAGGACCATCCTGGTAGGGAAATAATGGCGGGGCAGTTTATGATTGAGAAGTACGAGGAGGGATACAAGCTCGTGTTTTGCCCACATTCTGACAATGACCACGGTTGTTGGAATATTGGGATTGGTGTTGATGAGAATCATAACAATCGTCTTGCGTTGGTTGATGAAGGTGCTTATGTGGTTGTGTTTAAGAAGGCCAATTGAGTGTGAAAGACTTGCGTTTAGTGTGTTTTCTTTTAAAGTATTTTGATTTTCTACCGCTGAGGTTATATGCAGTTGCTCAATTTGTAAACTTTCATTTGTTGTTGAATAATATGCAAATTTGTGTGTGTCTAAAAGTTTCCACTTTTAGACTACATTGCTAGCTTTAGAATCGAGCTAGTTTCAATCAATTCTAAAAATTCTATCTAAAAATCATACTTCGTTCATTCATATGAAGTTTAATAACATTTACACATTAAAGTGACATCAAAATTAATGCTAATAAATTGCAAATACAAACTAGTGTTGGTGGTGACTATACCAATTTTGCCATGTCTGGCAAGAATGCTTGGTGCTATAATTAATGATGGATAAGTAGTAATTACCAAATTGTTATCAGGAAGAGAGCTAAACCATTATGTAAAATACAAAAAAACAACAAAAAAGATGATGCTCAGGAAACGCTGCTTTTCGCCTTTGTGGCGTTGAAGATAGACCCCCGTCCATCACATTGAGCGTAATCTTCATAGCTGAGGGAATGCACCAGCCGGGAATCGAACCCGGGTCTGTACCGTGGCAGGGTACTATTCTACCACTAGACCACTGGTGCTTGTTAATTTTGGGGTTGCAAAGGATATTAATTCCTAAAAAAACGAGAGGATGACTGTAAACGCTGAGCCCGTCCAACGAGTTTCTGACATAAATGGAGTGGCTTAGTAAGGAAGAAGCATTGGCAGCTCTGTTTCTGTTTCAGAGGAATTGAGGCTGAAGAAGAAGAGGAAGGTGGAAGATGGTGGGTCAAGTGTTTTGTGGGAAGTGTGCTGGTGATGGAGTTCAACCTCAAAAAATTTCATTTAATTTAAAAATTATTTGATACTTTGTCATTCCACTTTACTTTATCAATATGATTTTGAAAATATCAATAAGATATTGATTATTAAATTGAAGATTAACCATACATTTTTTTCTAAAAATTAATATGGTGATCTTTAATATAATATCACACAATTCAACATTTGAATTGATTAAATTTAATGTCCACAAAAAGTTATTGAATGAAATAAGTGTATCATGACTTAGTTTTAGTGTCAATGAATCCTCCATCTGCATGTATATGTATGCTATACTCAGTGCTTTTTAAAATGGTTATCTTTTTAACGTCCATAAAATTGATCCAATTAATGTACCATCTGCAAATGCAAGTAAATTCCTTTACTCTCGTATTCCCCTTTTGCCTTATTTTTCTTCATGAATGAGGATTATTTTGATGTTCGTATCCCCCATGACCATGACAACATTAGTGATTAGTTCTTAATATTAATTAAAATAATTCAATTTGCCAAAAGAAAAAAAAAAAAAAAGGAAGAAAAACACACATGTACATACAACAGCAGCCTTAATGCGTTTGAATTTAATATTTGTCCTTGCCATGGAAGGATCTGACTACGTCTTACGAATTAGCTACCGTTACGGTCAATGTTGTCTAAAATAATTAATTTCCTTTGATTCCTTCGTTAAATCTTTAAAATAAATTCAACTACACAGAGTAATTTCACATTCATGAATCGGTTGAGTCTTTTGACTATGAATTGTGTCTTCCCCGGCTCTCATTTTTGCATACAAATACAAATATTACTTACAACAATCATTACTAGTTGGTAATTAGCCCTTTTAAGACAATGAAACACATTATTAATGGATTCCATGCACTCTTCTTCCTTCTTCTGTTGGGTTTGGCCACAGCAGCAGAAGAAGTACTCGACACGAGCGGCGACATAGTGGTACCGTTCGACGAGTACTACATCATGCCATTCAACTTCGACGTTGGAGGAGGCCTCTCCCTGGCCGCCGTGGCGGCGAGCAACAAAACTGCATGCCCTGTGGACGTTGTGAGGGAAATCTCTGAAGAGAAAAATGGCTTGCCGTTGAAGATCATACCCGAAGCTAGAGTCGGCTTCGTCCCGAAGGAAATGAGCCTCACAATCTCCTTTGTTAATAAATCAGAATGCGCTCGATCATCTGAGTGGATTCTGGTGAGAGACGAAGAGAATTGGTTCGTGGGAATTGGCGACGCTGAGGACCACCCCGGTAGGGAAATAATGACTGGGCGGTTTATGATTGACAAGTATGAGAAGGGGTACAAGCTCGTGTTTTGCCCCCATTCTGACGATGACGACGGTTGTGGGAATATTGGGATCACCATTGATGAGAATCGCAACAGACGTCTCTCGTTGGTTGATGAAGGTACCTTTGTGCTTGTGTTTAGGAAGGTCAGTTGAGAATCTCACGTACGAATGGGAGAGAGTTCAAGCTGAAATACTTGTGTTTAGTGTATTTGAATTTCTACCGCTGGGGTTATGCGGTTTAATAAGTAGGAGAGAAAACCTTATTGGTTTAAATTTGTAAACTTTCATTCGTTGCTGAATAATATGTAAATTTGTGTGCGCTTATCAAGAATGGTTGGTGCTATAATTAATGATGGGTAAGGTGAAAATAGCACTTGAATGTGTAGTTATTAGCTTCCACGAAGAGAAAACCACAAAAAACAACAAAAAAAAAGGGATGATGCTCAGAAGCGCTCCTTTTCGTCTGGAAGACGATAGTGATAGACCCGTCCATCACACTCGGCGCAAATATCTTCATAGCTCACCGAACTAACCCGGGTCTGTACCGTGGCAGGATACTATTCTACCACTAGACCACGGGTGCTTGTTGATGTATGTTTTGCAGAGTAGAATTATAGAACTCATGTTTATTACATATTAGATTAGTCCTACATACAACCCCAAAGCTACTAAATCTATTGTCTCTTCGTTGTAGTTAAGAAAGAGAGATGGGTCATTTACATTTCAGGTCCAAGTTCCCTTGAGGAGGGAAGTAGTAGATGCAGATGCTAAGTCTTGTCCAAATGTTTTGAGGAGATCAGAGCATGATTCATCTTCTTCTTCGGTCAGAAGCTGCAGACCCAACTCGTCTACAATATCATCAGAAGCAGATATAAGCAAGAACTCGCACCCTTCAAAGTTGAGAAAGTCAGGCGGATCAGCAGGGCTGAACTTGGCGGCATGCCCCAGCTTCCCCTGAAGCTGGGCAGGGAACACGGCCTTCCGCTTGTTCTTGAGACCCCAACCACCACCACCGCCACCTGCTGATGCCGTTTCCGGGTTCTTTATTTGAATTATGAATGAACCCTCCCGGTCAATGTTGAAAGACTCCTGTGGTTCGTTCTTCTCTCCTTGAGCAGGAAACTCTAGCTTGTAGATCAAATGCGTGTGGTTCCTTCTCTTCCCTCCCTTTCCCTGATCGTGCCTCACTATGCGGTATATGCCTTCTCCCACTGCCCGTGCATCACTGGTGCGCCTTGTTCCTCTTGTTGAAGTTTCATATTCCTCTGTACATTTGTGGTGACCATATATATATATATATATATATAT
>QANU01034901.1:209856-328287 GCA_003254905.1 Nissolia schottii
GGGGGGCGGGGTGGAGGTAGATAAAGAACTACACATATATACTATTATGGATAAATACATATACAAATTGCATGTAGAACATTTTGGGTGCCGTGGCCCCCCTTGGCTCTGCCCTTGTCCATCAGATGTCTCACACATCAATATTGTGAGCTAGCATTGTAGGTTATGATGTTGATGTGTGAAATATCTAATGAAGCATAGCAAGAAAAAACTCTTGCTCCAAGAACACCTAAGAAATTTTGTTCTCCAAGTTATCAAGACCACCAAAATCATGAAGACCCTAAATACATCAATGTCATAATGTTTTAATTTTATTGTGATGGATGTAATTGTTTTGGATTTATATATACCTGTGGATGCCTGGTTATTCTCATAATCCCGGTCTCCCAGAGATGTAACTTAGGCTTGTCAACTGCTGCAACCTCTAGAAGATTAAAGGTTGAAGGATATAGGAAAAAGAAGGAGATGAAGTTAGAAAGCCACACAATTTGATGAACACAAGGAACATTCTGGAGCTGCCAGAGCTGAAGTCCATCGTATCTGTGGTTAATAAAATACACCTATATCATATAATGCCAAACATGAGCAAACACAAGTTAGTTTGAGTCAACAAATCAATAGTATCATTGTGGAGGAGAAGATATATGAAATCTGTTATTGCAACTTAGACAAAATAGTGTTGTGACTCACAATGGTAGTGACAGCCAAAGGGAGTGATGTTCCTGCAAAAAGAACGCGGTAACCTCTTTCTCCGATGAATTTCTCGCCGGTGTCGCGGAAGCTTGCCAAGCCACTGTGTACACTTGCAAATATGAGAATCAAGATCAACATTACCACCTGCACAGAAAGAGAAAGAGAGAGAGAGAGTCAATTACCAACCAAAATCCATTGCAGCTTTCAAATCGGTAACCATCATGGAAAAATTATAACTTTGTCTCAATTCAGGTTCAGTTAGACTTCAGGGGAAGCAGAAAAGTTAGCAACTTTCTACACAAGTCAGTTCCTTTTCCAGAAATCTATTATTGTCCAAGCCATTTCAGAATACAGTGAGTAGGGTTTAATATCATATTCATCGATGTCACAGAAAATTTCCACAAACAAAAACAACCCATAATAATTGTCAATTTCTAAAAGCACAAGCTTTCCTAATTCTCAACTTAAGCACACAAACTCATTGCATTTCGTGTCATCAATTTCAAGTGTCAATCAGATAAGATAAACCAACCCATTTTTCTTTTTCCAATTTGAAACAGAGAATGAAAACCAAAAAAGAAATAAAAAGAAAAATCACCTCATGACTATCCGAAACTCTCGAAAGGGCATCAACAAAAGCCTTCCCGAACCCAGTTGAATTATCAATCCAAGCCACGTCAAGAACAAACAGAACCACTCCCAAAATTGCAGCGAAGTAAGCCCAGGAAGTTATTTTCTGGCCTTGAAGATCAAACGCGGCAGAGTCCTCACCCACCAAGCTTGAATCTTTCGTGTCCGCATCTCCAGCAGAAGCACGGGCAACGAGTTTCTGACATAAAAGGAATGGCTTTGCAGGGAAGAAGCATTGGCAGCACTGTTTTGGTTTCAGGGGAATTGGGGCTGAAGAAGAAGACGAAGGCGGCAGTGAAAGGGGTGAAAGGAGGTGGTGACGTGGTTTGTGGGACGTGTGGTGGTGATGGGGTATGGAAGAGAAGGAGGTTGAGAGCACAAGAGGTGAAACCATGTTTTGGTTTCAAGAAAGCAGCATGAAAATGTGTGTGGGCGTTGGAGGAGGAAAGCATCTAGAGATGGTTATGCTCGGGGGTTGGTGTTTTGGACTGGGCTGGAATGGAATGGAATGGAATGGAGTGGGGATGCAAATTCGTTGGGCTACACCTACACGTGGAGTTAAGCAATAAGGACACTTATACTTGCACTAACTCCTAGGTTCTAATATAAGTTATTGAATAGAAAAACGATACATATAGTCATTTGAGCCAAGTTCACACTTAATTAACTAAGCTGTTACATCAAAATTTTATTTAATAATAGATAATAAAAAAACAAAAATGTTATATATACACTCAATTTTATATATCCATACATACACTATTAATAATACACAAACTTTATTCTCATGAGTGCACAAACATTTTAAATTTATAGATGATGTTCTCAATTATACTTAATTAAGTGCACAAACATTACATGCATTAAAACACAAACTTTATATATACAAGTATAGAGTGTATGTATGATGTATATTTTTTGGTGTACGTGTAGAAGGACTCATGAAAAAAAAAAGTGCACCTATAACAACTCTTTTTAATACATTGGTTCCACGTTAAAAAAGTTGTGTTTTTCCGAATAAATAAATTCACACCTACCTAACGATCCGGGTGTGGTTCCCTAAAGTTTATGTTCAAATATCAATCTCAACAAAGAATTTATTAGGGAATTAAGCTAATAATAGTTAAATTATTAAGGTAATATCGTTCATCCTTTTTAATGGATAAATTATTTCAATGCACTATAAGTAATATGCAATTAAGGTTAATATAATGGTGAGAGATTTAAGTAACATGTATGAGATTTTAAATAAAAGGTTTCATGCATACTACTAAATTCCTTTCACAATAAACTAATTTTAGTGGCTTAAATTAACTAAGCCTAACTTGATTTTAAAAATTAGTTCTTGTGCAAAGTTGCTCAAATAATTATAAAAGCTATTATGATTATATCCTTTAACAATGTGAAATTTAACACACTTCTTCACGATAAGAATTAGGGATTTGGATCTTCTAAAGTGAGTTTGTCACTTTAGAAGATCCTTGTCCAAGAATTAAATATATATGTGCGGTTACTATTAAACCTAGGATAAACTCATAAACATGAATACCATTTTAAAATTGAGGGAGCCAAATTTTTATTTATTTATTTTGATTAATGGCCAGCTTACCACATTCATAAACTCAAAATGTTTAGGATTGTCATATCACAAAATGTGATAATGTCAATGATGTATAAAGAATGTTGGAGGTCTCAATTTCTCTGTTACAAGACCTTCTCCACCATTAGTGGTTCTCTACCAACTTTACATCCAACCGTTTTTCGTTAGCATTTTCATCTTGCAGGCCCACATTTGGCGTGTACAACTGTTCTCTCTCGAATCCTACTTTAAAAAGTAATTGCATACACATGATTTGGCATACTCATGATATACATAACAACCATCCTCCAAGTTTGGCATAACTTGGAAGAAGAGAAGAGTTACTACAAAACCAAACCAACTTTGAAACTTGGTGCTTCTCTCTTTTCTTTTCTTTTTTTCTTTCAAGGCTTACACACACATTCTCTTCTCTTCTGAGGTTGACAATGTCTGCTGCTTTGGGAGCTGTCTCAGCAAACAAGGATGTTACTTTTAAAGCTCAAAATTTGGATGAAGAGATAAAAAACAAAGGGGCCAACAAGGTTGGTGAGGAACCAAACCAGCTTCATTGCAGTGATGGTGTCTATGATGATGATGCTGAAGAAACTGAGGCAGATGAAGAAGAGGAAGAATCCAAGTTGGAATCTGGCAAGGAAATTGATGTTGGCCCTCAATTTTCTCTCAAGGAGCATCTTGAGAAAGACAAAGTAAGATTTCCCAATGTTTCTTGACTTCTTCACTGCTCACTTCTGATTTTGAACTGTCATTTGATGAAACCTTTTTTGTATTTTCAAGGATGATGAGAGTTTGAGAAAATGGAAGGAGCAGCTTCTTGGGAGTGTTGATATTTCTTCTGTTGAAGGTACTTACTTTTTCCTGTAACAATTCTACAGATGATTTTGTAACACATTAACTTGACTGGTGTTTGGTTTTCTGTTCTGACCCCTTAGAATCGATTTTGGGCCGTTAAAGTAAGAATTTTTTTTTACTTCTGGTGGCTGTCAGATTCGATTTTGGCCTCTCTCACCGAGAATCCAAACATGCACTATGTCTTTTAAATTTCATTTCAGCTCCTATTTAGTTTTTGCAAGACCTGAAATTCTAAAACCAATTCTGCTGAAATCCCAGAGAATAGAGATCCAGAAGCGAAGATATTAAGCCTCACCATTATATGCCCAGGCAGGCCAGACCTCATCCTGCCAATTCCATTTACTAATGATTCTAAGAAGAGTATCTTCATTCTCAAGGAAGGAAGCCAATTCCGCCTCAAATTCACATTCACCGTCGCCAACAACATCGTTTCCGGCCTCAAATACACCAATTCTGTTTGGAAAACTGGTGTTAGAGGTGAGACATGGGCCTCATTTTGTGTTTAGAGTTAGACAGATTAATTAAACAGCCATATCTCAATTGTCTTGGTTACATGGCTTTCATGAATTTCATGAAACAGTGGACAATACCAAAAAAATGCTGGGAACTTATAGTCCACAGCAGGAACCATATACATATGAATTGGAAGAAGAAACTACTCCTTCAGGCTTCTTTGCTAGGGGAACCTATTCAGCAAGAACCAAGGTAAGAAAAACTCAATCACATATAGAAAGTTGATTCACTACTTTTTTGTGAATACTATTTTGTTTGTTGAGTAGGAAGAAGGAACTAAGTTCTCTTGCTTCAGTTTGTAGATGATGATAAAAAGTGCTACTTGGATGCAAGTTACCACTTTGAGATTCAGAAGAATTGGCCTGCACCCCACTGAGATTCAATCCTAATTCCTAAGTAGTTTACTGGTGGATTTTACTTCCTTTGGCATCTTGTATCTTTCTGGGAGTTATTGAAATCCAACTTTTTGTTTATTGAATTCAGTTAGTAAAGTTGTGCACATGGATGCTGCATAATAGTGCTAACCCTCCCCTTCTCTTGTAAGGACTTTTTTTTCCTTTCATTCTAATAACTTGAATTTGCTTAATACGGTAAAAGAGAAATAATATTTGTATTTATTTTGTGTGAGACATTGTGCTGACTTACATTGTAATTGTCATTAGATGAGATTTATTGATATGTAAATCTCATTAAAATCTCATAAGATGTGAGTCAGCATAATGTCTCACACAAAATGAATCTAAATAACACAACCTATTTTAAGAGTGTGAAGGGTGAAAGGATGGGGTTGGCAATGGACCCCACGTGGATAAAGAAATAGATGCCAACAAGTATCTTCAACTACTGGCTGTGATTTCTGAAGCAAATGGCCAAAAGTTCCATCAATTCTCTGGTGGTCCAAAGGCTTTTCTGATATGATCACCACATGCTGTTTACTAATGATTGATATCAGAAAAAAAGAGGGTAAAAGCAAAATTTCCACTGGAATTATTTTGTCATGAAGACATGAACCAAAATTTTATGTAAGTGCTTTGGGATTTTCTATTTTCCAAGTTCTTGAGTAATTTGTCATCTTAGATATGTGTAAATTAGATGCGTGACTTTAATATAACTCCAAAAAGATATGTACCTTTCTATTGTGTATCAACTGCAATGCACATGGCATTTTATGTTAACCTCATTGTTAGTTCATTGTGCTCGAGTTATTGTTCTTCAAAGTTTCAACAAATAATCCGACTTCAATTAAAACAAAAGTGAACCTAAGCATTGAACCACCAACTCCTCATTTCCACCTTCCCCTTCACCTTCACCTTTTTTTTTCCCCCTTCAGTTTTCACTTGTTTGTCTCTTGTATTGTAGATTGCAACTTGCTCATTATGGATTTATGGTACAAATAACCACTCTCAGCAACAAAAGAAAAAATGAAATAATAATAGCAGTGGCCTAATAGAATTATGAAGTTTGACCATTTTATTGCCAATTGAGTGCGGCATGTTCTGCAAACAAAGAGGATTGGTGTTTCCATATACACTTTTTCTTGCACTCCTTGTAGATATTCTTGGTGGGCATCAAAAGTTTTGATCCAAGGGAAATAAGGACATCCCATCAAGCTTCCTTCCTTTCCAAGTAAAGATCCATAATTACTAAAGTAATGATCACAAAAATCGTTAACAACACATAAGCAACAACAGTTAGCCACTAATCAATATAGGGAATATTAGGAATATTTCTAAGGCAACTATGTGGGCCACAGCTTTACATAAAGCCACACAATTCTATGTTTAACTTTGGGAAAAAGATTATTATGATCAATTATGGGAACGAGAAGCAAAGTGAAATTACACATAAATTTAATTGTGTAGGTACTATGTAGCATCACCCATATCAGTCATACTATTCTTCATTTCTTTCTTTGTTTTCCAAACATTTTTTTCTTGTTTCATTTTAACAGAATAGATATTCAAAGACTCGCAATCAGCAAATAAGAAAAGTAATGAAATTACCACTCAACTTTTCTATTGCCTGATGTCAAATGCCACTCATTTTTGTATAATGTACTGTACAAAGCCTTTTAGACAAAAATATATACATGCCATCTCTAGTTTCAAAAACAGAACTTAAGCAAACAACAAATGGCAACCAATGATATCTCTCTGGAGAGAGTAGATTAGTAGTCCGGAATCACCAGTAATCCAACAATGCAAACTTAACTTGTATTCCAATCTTACCACCCTCGTTCACAAGTTTAGCAGCTGTTACCAACCAATGACCGGGAGCATCGTGCGGGCCTCGCACAACCTCCGCTGTCTCCACATATTTTAGTAATTTACCAGAGCGTACTGGCACAGGTGGACCGTCTGGATAGATGCCGGAGTTAAGCGCAGCTGGAGGCTGCTTCTTCCGTGGACCGGTGACACTATGCTGAGTGAACGAAAATGTTGTGCTCAAATTTGTGAGGAAAGATGATTTTCTTGAACCCTCTGGTGCACCGGCCCATTCTGACTTCCGGATACTGCAATTGGGTATATGAGTGAAAAGAAGGCGCAGATGAAGCACATTCCTTGGCCAACTCCCTTTGCTAAGGATTTGTGCACCGGTTACAATATAAACACCATCTGAACTGTTCAACCAGTTAGGGTCATGCTTGACCACTGAAGTGCACACGTTTGAGAATCTCTTCCATCTGATGGGTTCCAGAAACTGGCCACTGGATTCATGATCGTCAGACCCTCGCCACACGGATGATGCGCTCGTGGTTGAGGTGCCAGAAGAGAGGATCATCGTATTTGGGAGGCTTGAAAGATGTTGAACATGTAATGCAAGTCTATCACATTTCCTTCCCTCCAAGTACAAGCGGAGGCCAACCACCGGTTTTTGTTCGGTTACTACCTGGCAATTTGCATACAATAACATAATTAGCAAGGAGTATAGTGTGAATTTTAAGAATAAAGGGTCAAGAACTCAAGGTAGTTACCAATACCGAGATAACATAACTGGATAAAAATAAAACGAGGGTGAAATCCCCACAAAGCTATGAGGCGCATATTACAAAGAGACACTGAAAGAATAAGCTCGTAGTACTAGTATGATCTTCTTTACTCTTAGATTTAAGGATTATGACATGTTGGAACTGAGAACATTTCTGAGTTGTCTCCCCTAAAACATCAAATCCCAAGAGGAAGCCAGAAACTCACATAAAAGGCTAGATACCAGAATGATCCACTATAAAATATAGATCATCCAAATTCACACTTTTCATATGTCGCATTTTGCCACATTCAGGGTGTTTTTGGTATGGGGTTAAAAATGGGAGTGAATTTTCATGGATTATATTCATGATTAGTAGATTATTTAGGGGATAAGCATAACCTAACTGGCTAATGTGTAATATTTTAAGGGGAAAATATATATTTTTTTGCCATTTATGTGAGCACTACACTCAACTAATTTGTTTTTCTTGTTTATTCTAGGTTTTTTCCTTTCTTTCTTGTGTTCTGCTCTGCTTTTGTATTTGTTTCTTCATTTTCTCTATTGAAATTTCTTATAAAAGAACCAAAGTGTATCCGATAAAAAATAAGGGTTACAACTAAAATATCCGATAAAAGAATTAAGTAGTACAGAAACAGTATCAGGTTATAACCCAGCTAGGTTTACCGCAATTTCACAAGCCAAAAGTGACAGCAGAAATTCCTGACACTATTAAGCAATAATTTTGTCAAAGTAAATATTAAACTCAAATATAAGAGTGAAGTTGAACACAAGCTACACTAGCTTACTCAAACAGAAGGGTTTGGTTAACAGTACCGGTGTAGAGCTGATATGAAGCTTTGGACCCATGAAACTAAATTGCAAGGAAGGGGAAGAACTCTTTTTCTGCTGATGCCTAAGAGGTAGCTCGCAAAACATTGGTGCCCATTGCCTGGGAATTTGAAACTCCAAGAAATATTGTAAATCTTCAAGAGGAGGCTTATCTGTAGAGAACAAGTGAATCAATTAAGTTTTGTGAAACCTTAACAGTAAAAGGAAATTAACAATGATACTATGCAAGAAATGATGGCTTTGAAACTTCATGTATCGAAAAGTAAAGCTCAAAAGGATAACTTAAGCACCCAAAACACAATAGATTTTAGGGAAAAGTCTATTTAACACACTTCAACTTTACACAAGGTGCTGTTTAGTTCCTAACTTTAAAAATGTGCAAGATGGTCCTTAGATTCCCTAATGTCCGTGAAAAGTTCCTCACAACTGATGTCCATGGAAAATTTGATGGAAAGCTGTCATGTCATGTCATGTGTTTGGCCAGGATTTTATGGTTACAATTTCTGTCAAATTTTGGACATCAGCCAAGAAGACCATTTTGCACATGTTGGGAAGTTAGAAGACCATCTTGGATCTTGGCCATTTAAAGACTAACACATCGTGAGAAGTTAAAAGGAGTAAGAAGTAAATTGAAATCTTCCCTAGTTTTTATGTTGGAGCTCATCTATATCACGGTTTATCATTTGAAATGAATAATAGATAAAATCTTGATGTGGATAAATGTAGTAGAATATAATATTACTGTACGAGCTGAGAAGAACATACAACGTAAATACAAATTGATTGCATGGCTAAGATAGCCGCTTCCAGGAATTCCAGTCAGAAGTGAGGAAATAGGAACAAACTTGAACAGGATTGCTTCAGGATTAGAAGGCACTGTCTGGAGCCAATTTGAGTGACTGTTCTTGAACACATCTCCTCCTCTCTTTGAGCAAATAATAGTGAGGCCCTGTTCCAACATAAAGCAATATATTCACATCCTAGATTTTTTCCATTTTTTAATTTCAAATGGCAAATATTTCCCATTTGGGGCTTACATCTTTGCTCGATGTTTCTGAAATAGTGGTGAACTGCATTGTGTTTGATTGCATCACACGATTAAAGACCTCAGGGACCTGTAAGAATAGAAAGATTGCATCAACAAAAATGTAACAGATAAGTTAAAGTTAGAACTTAAAAGATAAAGCAATATACCTTCTGTTTGCCATCTGCTGTCTTCCTCTGTAGTAAAGTAGGACTTCTTACATCTGAAAACAAAAAATCTCCAAGATCCTCTAAATGTCTTCTGAGATCACCAGGAGGAATCTTTGAAGAATGTTTCTGTTTGACACATATCACGTCTTGACCACCAACAGCCATACCTACAACTATGTGCGTACCATACATCTGAACGAACCTGCCTAACAAAATTGATTAGCATCATATACTCATCAACATATTAACCCAAAATCATACACCATTCAAACTGCGAACACCAATTTACATCAACAGAGATTGGTGCTATCAAGGAGATTTGGAGTCTATAAAGGTAATTTGAGCAGTGCATCGAAGGAAAGAAGATTCAACATTCTTTTATCAATCAATCCATTACAAAGCAGACTAATTTTTCTAGGATGGTCTCAAAATGACGAGAGCATAAAAACCAACAAAAAATCGAATTTAAGACACCCAATATCATAAAATGTTATAGCAAGTGCAAATAATATAGTTATGGTGTCAAGATTACCTAGACAATGCTGCTGGATCCCATTGAGCTGGAACAGACTTCTTCACATCCTCATGAAGCATCAGTGGTGAAGCTGTTAGGTGCAAATAGTAGAGCGAAATGAAATAGCCATCAAAAGCAAGATACTTGGTGTCAGCAGCATCCCGGAACCAATCACCACTCAAATCAAAGAGAGCATTAAAATAGCCAGAAGGGATTTTCCCTTGCACTGCCGATTTCTGATTAAGCAACTCAGACATCTGCAACGATTAGAAAAAAAATATAAATATACACGCGCGCACGCGCGCACACACACACTCACACATAACTAACACTTAAAACAAAGCACAAAAAATGAAACAAATCATACGCATATCTTAAAATAAACACACAGTAACACAAATCTTTCTAATCTCGCTTCTTCTAAAACTAAGAGAGAAGAAGGGTGAAACAAGGGACCTGGTTGAAGTCAAGTACATCAGATTTGAACCTTATCCGATCCCCTTTATCACAGCGAATATCCTCAGAGACCCCTCTAATGGTAATGGCAGCTCCACCAGCTCCAGGGATCAATATATCCCTCTTGTGCTGTTCATCAAGCACCACCAACCTCTTCCTACCTCTCCCAATTCCCTTCGCAAACTTCAACCGAAAATCGCTGGCCAAGTCGAAACCTTTCCCAACACACTCCAAAGCCCTAATCTGAAACTGCACACCCTCCTCCTCCTCCACCGCCATACCCCCCAAATCAAAATCAGAACTTTCCCACAGAAAATGAACGACCCACAAACAGGAACAAATCAAAAAAAGGGGAAAAAAGACAAGTTAAGTAAGGGATGCAATAGGTTTTAGGTCCTAGTTCACCGACTAATGGGTTGGCGACAAAGAAAGGTTTGGAGTTTAGGTGCAAATGGGTATCGGTTACAGATGATGGCGAATCCAATGAAGGTTCCCGGAAGATTGGGCGGTGGATCAGTGAATCTTAAGTAACCTTTTTTTCTTTTTTTCTTTTTTTCTTTGAGGAGGAAGCAAGGAGGCGCAAAAGGTGGGTAGTAATTGGTCCAGTGTTGAATTTTTGACTCTGTCAAGATAGCGTCGTTGTTGATTGTTAAAGAGGGGAAAGGAGGAGAAGTACGAAAGCTGTTTCTATTTACACAATTTTAACACTGTTTTTAAGCACATTTACAGAAAATTAATGGAATAATATAGGAATTGATTTAGAGGTTAAAGCAAATACATTAATATTAATAATTGATTATTAAAAAATAGTAATAGTTTTCTTTTAATTAAAATTATTTAAAAAATAATTATATACAGTTATTATCATTATTATTGATTATATTTTAATAATTAAGACGCGGTTACTTTAACATTTAAATTACAAACTAAACGACCTATACCCTGTTAGTAACATATATGACTATAAAAAGTTGATATGATTTACCTAGTTTGTGAATGCAATTAAATATATATGAAGAAAAAAGTGTTTTTAAACAGGAATTTAGAAAAGCAAAATATCTATCAATCAACAATCCAATCTTCGAAAACACAGTGCCCGAATGTCAACTCGACTTTTGTGGTCTTGCTGTGGTTGCCATTACGACAACTCTTTTTCTTTTTCTTTTTCTTCATTGAACTTTTTAGCCTATGCTTGAAACTTGGGAGGACAGTGCGAGCGGAAAACGGCAAAAAAAGAAAAAAAAGAAGTGAATGAAAAATATATTTAAGAGGGATTTAAAAATGAAAAAGAAATGTTAAAAGAGGGATGGAGTGTTACTTTTGTGTCATTCAAAGTCTTAGATTCTTTTCCCTTTAAATTGGAGAGTTTTAACACATAACTGCTTTATGTACGTTCCTAATTTATACACATCTATTTTGTACGGTTTAAATGACAATTAATACAGTATACTTTTTTTATTTGGAAACGACACACTATCATGCTAGTTTTCTCACGTAATCAATCTCGAACGCACCTCAATCCCCAAATCATTTTCGTCATCGTTTTCACTCATCGTTTTTATCTATTCATCCCTGTTATGTTTATCATCGTCATCCTCGTCATTCTCTCATCCTCTCATCATCGTCATCCTTCTCATCCCCTCATCCTCTTATCATGTGAAAGTTGATTAAAATGGAATTAAGATGATAAAATGTTAGTTTTTTTTTTAAATGGATGAGATTTATCTTTAACAATGGCGGTAAGAGTGTATGTTGCATAATATGATATTTGATTGAAGTGCACAAAATAATATTGCAGAATATGACGACGTGCACAAACATTATATGACCTTATGTACGAACATTACACACTTGTGTACAACAATGTGATTTTACTCAAATATAAATGAATTCACAATCTTTATACATTTTTAGTGGAGAGACTTTATATAAATTAGTTTACATACATGTGCACACACACTTTTATACATTCTACTGCATAAACTTTACATATATGCATATTACTTAATGCATAGTTAAGTAATATTGCAAAATATGATATCAAATTTCAGTGCACAAACATTATATGACCTTATGCACAAACATTACGCACTTGTGTACAACACTGTGATTTTATTCAAACATAAATAAATTCACAATCTTTATACATTTTTAGTAGACAAACTTTATAAAAATTAGTTCACATACATGTGCAAACACACTTTTATAAATTCTGATGCATAAATTTTGCATCTATGCATATTACTTAATGCATAGTTAAGTAATATTGCAGAATCTGATATCAGATTTTAGTGCACAAACATTAAGCATTTGCTTACAACACTGTGATTTTACTCAAACATAAATAAATTCAAAATCTTTATACATTTTTAGTGGACAAACTTTATAAAAATTAGTTTACATACATTTGTACACACACTTTTATACATTCCAATGCATAAACTTTACATATATGCACATTACTCAATGCATAGTTAAGTATTTTTGCAAAATATGATATCAGATTTTAGTGCGCAAACATTATATGACGATGTGCACAAACATTATATGACCTTATGCACAAACATTACGCACTTGTGTACAACACTGCGATTTTGCTCAAACATAAATAGGTTCACAAAATTTATACATATTTAATGGACAACCTTTATAAATGTTAGTTCACATGCACAAGACTTCACAAACATGCACAAAATTTTACAGATTTGCATAAAATTTAACCTACAGTTAAGTATTTTGTAGAATCTGATATATGTGATTTGAGTGCACAATCTTTTATATGACTATGAGAGTGAAGAGAACGACGGGAGATGACAGTGACGAGAGTGAAGAAAGAACGAAGGTCGAGAGTGATGAGAGGCGAGAGCGACGAAAGAGAATAGAGAAAATGGAAGATTGTGATATGATATCATATTCTACGTGTAAGCATAAAGCGTGACTTCACGCGCGTTTTGATGAGAGTGGGAGAGAGAATGAATGGGGCGATTATGTTGAGGGACACACTGTATCATATGTATAGTATATGGTTTTAAGGTGTACGTGTGGTAGGGCTCTTGTTAAAATTTCTTTAGAATTAAATTGATAAATGCATTGTTGTTCTATGTGACTTTAGAAATAATGGTGTGAGATTTAATTAATTTTTATTGACGTGAGAGATTTATGCCATGTTTAGATTAATTTCTAAAAAAGTATTTATTTTAAAAAATAACAAGTATTAAAATATAATTTAATAAAACTTAATTTTTAAAGAAGATAAAATATCATTTTTTTTAGTTTGAAATGTTTTACTTTTAAAAAAAAGTGAAAGAAGGTGTGATTTTAAAACCACATTGTAATGGTAAACTAAACCTCTTAAAAAAATTATACTTAAAAATATAATTAAACTAAATACTTTTTTAAGTCAATTCAAACGACCTTAATTATTTTTTGGTCATTTAATGATATGTGAATGAGTGATAGTATATAATAATTATTTTTTTCAATAATGAAATGAAACAAAATTACTCCGTAAAAATGACTTGATAAAAAAAATACGAATAAAACAAAATTGCCTTCTATCTTTTTTAGAGATAAATAAAATAGTCAAAGATGATTGACATCATTGTCAAAGACAAAGAACAATATTGTGTTAATAATAAAAGAACAATACTTTAAAAAACAATCAAATTAAAATGTATTGCATTTTCTTTTATAAATAAAATGTATTGTATTATGAACAAAATCTTCATTTTTGTTTTCCACTAAAATATGTAAGGACAAAGTAGTGTCTAAGCATATAAATGACGATAATTTTAGTATTTAAAATGAAGAAATATTTTGATCTAGACACGTGAGTTTGGGAAGATTAAAAGGTCTACATTTTATGGCTCATTCACATAATTTTGGTCAGCGACCAAACGAAGATTCCGTCTATATTATATTTCAAGGCATACCGTTACCTACTACACACTTTTTTAATTCTCACGCCTAATCCATGATGACAATGGACAGCAACGTGCTGCATCAAGGAAAGAGGCCCCATTTAATCACATCTCTCTCTCTCTCTCTCTCATATTCTCCCTGGCGAACACGGGACTCACTTAGAAAAAGGTGTTTGTCCTAAAGAAAGAAAGTTGAAACTGAAGAATCGTCATTAAAAAGGAGTATTTGCTAACTTAAAAATGATCGAACTTGACTTCGGTCAAACTTATAAGCGTCCCTGCAATTTTGGCAATCTGTTAAATATTAATCAGTTGACATCAGTTGATTTCTGAGAGTATTTTTTTTAATATCCTATTTAGTCACAAATTTTATAAATATTAAACTCGTTGGTCAATATTCCGTGTCCCAAAAACAAATAGTTATGTTGTTCAGGAATTATTTAAAATAATATTATAAATGTTTAAAAATTATTTAACACAAACAAATCAAAAGCACAAATAGGATATTAACCCATGTTTTTTTAGTCTCTACGGTTTTCTTTGATTTTAGTTTTAGTTCCAATATTTTATTTATTTATTTTCAGAGTATAGTCCTGATAGTTTTAAATATTTGATCTCTGCGATTAAATATTCATCTTTATAGTTTAAATATTTAAGGTGTTAGTCCCTATAGATCGATCCTTGCCCAATGATCCATCTTCTCCTTTGTAGCTAAACCTAAGAATAGTTCTATAAATTGATAATTATAAGGAGGTAGAGCTTCCAGTAGTTTTACCCTATAACCGCCTGAACTCGACAAACTGATCTCTTAATCAGAGAAACTAAAAAGCTTAAGCTTAAGCCTTTGGCACTTGGCATCACGCAGTGTCTCTGGTTGTGAGGAAAACCTCAAGAGCGCACACGGCAGACTTGGCCAGATCAAAATATAAAAGAATGGTTAGGAAGGGGAGAATTATAAAAATGCCATGAAGAATAACTCCCATGCTGTTAATAAAACACATTCTGTCAGCTCATGAATTATAAAAATGCCATGAAGAAACGCATGTCAAATTAGAAGGCACTGATCATATTAGGTCCTTAAATCAGTTCACATGGTGTCAAAGAGGAAGAACTTAGTCAGTTCATCAGAACTAAAAAGGTGCAATAAGTGACATTCTATCCATTTAAAATCATAGAAAGATATCCGAGCTTACAAAGTACACAATGCTAATCAGAATCTCCACATTAATGGATCCAAAGCAAAGCAATGAAGGGATTGGATCAGCATACATATATAAGATACTAATATTTCGCACTTAAGCCCCATCAGGCTGTAGAAAGGGGTTGGCAATCTCATCTGTACCATCAGTTGGGGACACAAGCATGACAGCAGTTCCTCTACAAACCTGCAGCACACCAAAAGAAGTCAAGTCCCCAGGTAATACACATTCATTGGTACACCAAAACGAATCAAACTATAATAAGACATGAAAGAATAAATAAATAAATAAACTACAGCTGCTTATTTAGACATGTGAATTTCCATATATTTTTTTGGCAGGAAATGCTTTCATTTTATGATAAGTACTTTTATTAGAAGCACAAATTAGTGGAATTTTAAACTATTAGCATATGCGTATAGAGAAAGGTATAGCTTCCATCTCAATGAACTTGGGTATATTGCCGTGAAATGGTCTTATTAGCTTTCACCCATTTGTTTAGAATACAATTAGAAAACCTAGAAAGGGATCAAGGGAGAAGGAAATGACAACTATATAGATATGAGAAAATGAAAGGTGCTACTTAAATTTTGCAGGTGGCTATTATTGATCTCTTCTATCAAGCACGCCATTTACCATAGCTAGACTCAAAATATTATTAACTAAGGGAAAGGGTAAACATAATAGCATTGGCAGCAGCACAATGGTGGAGTGGGAAAAAGAAGATTGGGGATTCAAAGGTGACAGGTCAAAGTGCCCTCTCTATATTTCATTATGTATAATCAATTGGCAAAACATTGGTTTGGTATTTTTGTTTTCTCCAGAATATAAAAAATAGGAGTTAACCCCTGAGTAAATAGAAACAACAGAAATAATGATTTCCCCTTTTCACAAGTTCAGTTGTACTAACTTATAAGATCTCATTGATTTAATTTGACACAGTTTATCATTCGACAGATAATTTGCCGCCCCTTTTCATTATTCCATCTAAAAGTTTTCAGCTGAGGTTTCAGTAAATTAGTTAGCACATCAATGCATGAAATGTAGATTTTCAGAAAGGATTAGCAAGACTTTAT
This sequence comes from Nissolia schottii, assembly GCA_003254905.1. Lineage (NCBI taxonomy): Eukaryota > Viridiplantae > Streptophyta > Magnoliopsida > Fabales > Fabaceae > Nissolia > Nissolia schottii. Next base: position 226,320 of record QANU01034901.1, read on the forward strand.
GAGCCACAATGTGTAGTTTAGACAATCATAAAGGCGTAGAAGAGAACTTACAATTAAGCCAAGACGTCTGGTCTGATTAGTAGTCTTGAGAGGATCATCAGCATCTACAGCACGAGACAAATGCAATGTTTCTTAAAAAATAAGATGAAATTACATGGAAGATAATTTTCAAGAACAAGCTAAAATATTATTTTAGTAGTGGAATTTACAAACAAATATAATGCTGATGGTGGAGGCACGCAAGCATATGACCAATAAAATCTACATCAGTTCTTGTAGCATATATAACCATACAATAATAAGTATAGCTGCACTGATGTTCTCATGTCCATCTAAGAGTATGTTTCAAAACACATGTTCTGAACTAAACCGAACAAATTCTGTACAGAATCTCGATTTGCATGTTTGATTAATTGAAGATGAAAGAAAAAATAAGGAAAAAGATGTTGGATTCAATCAGCAAATTGATAAAATAAGTGAACCCTGCTTAAAGTGAGAACAATGTCAATATTTTTCAATCCAATGCTTATATTATTCAGCACTAAAAGTTCAGTGATAAATCTGCGTTAAAAATTTTTGGTACTAGTATTACCAAATACAGCCAGGTTATTTCAAATGGACTTCTCAATCAATTAAAGCTCAAGATATTAACATCTTACAACTTGACCATAACAGCAGTGCAAATGATGCCAAAACAAGTCATTTAATAGCTCATTACTCATTCAACCTTCACTCTCATAGTCAGTAAACACCCGTTTTCTTGATTTTAAAAATTTTGTGAAATAAGCAAAGGTGTTTTAATTTGGTGCAGTGGAAAAATAAACCTAATCAAGCAGCTTCATGGCAACAAGACAAATCATACACCTAAATTGCTTCATCCATAATGAGGCAAAAGCTCAGTGAATAAGTTATGCTTGTACTCTTTGCCCCTAGCCCCAAAAGAAAAAAGATAACATATTTTGGCAGGGTTGCAGCAAACTTCATCAAACATGATGTAAAAGTTGCATTCAGAATAAAAGTCATGAACATAATAACAAACCCATAGCTACTGCAGTACATATATGATATATCATTAAATTGATAAATAGAGAAACAAGGTCCTACTAATATTTACCTCTTAGAAACTCTACAGCTTCATCTAGGACAAGGTTAAGTAACTGATCATAACCTTTTAGAGTCCCTGTCACTGTAATCCAAAAAAATATAATATAATGACAATATATAGAGGAGTTTGCTGGCATTTTAATTCATGAAATATGCACTAAACTCAACTCAGTAATGAATGTTGAAAACTTTGAGTTGAGTACTTGTAATTTAAAATCAAACAAACAGAAGTAATTTAAAACAACAAAAATAAAATACAAATGACCAAACTGAAATGATTTTAGTATTCAGGAACTAAATTACAAGTAAGCACTGTCCTTCTGTAACCAAATATATTGACTTATTCTAATGGAATAGAAAAAATAACAGATGTATCACTCTGAATCCAGATAAATCTCATTCAACAAAAGATCCACATAACGATTTTCATTGTTACTGGTGCCATCAAGCATTATTAATACAATCATTTAACTAGAAGTGGTACTTGTTTTATGAAAAGCCACAATTGATGTAGCAATTTTTTTTTTTAATCGCCAATCTCTCCTTTGGGATCCAAAACAAACACTTTATGTCATTTATCAAAAAACTCTTGGTGCTATTTATCATTTACCTTTAATCAACCATTGGTATTAATTTTAGAGCAATTTGAAGGAATTAAAGTAGTAAGGTTGAATGAACATCAAAGACAATAACAGAGATTAACATTTATTAACACAATGTCATTCCTGAGTGATCCTGAGCCCAAATTCCACCGAAAAGGTTCTGCCTTGTCAAAGCCCCCCAAAACCAAATTTTCTTGCAAAATTCACAATCTATTATAAGCCAGAATCAATGTTGTGAAACCTTTAAAACAATCAGTCATACTTTGAATATGCTGAGTCAATTGAAATATATAATTTTAGCTCCTATCTACACATATAAGTCAACTAAAAACATTTCCAATCACACAAAAAAAAAAAAAAGGACATTAATAAGTAATTCATCGCCCAGCCTTATAAATAATAACTCAGTCACACATTTTTTAACATAAGAATATATAAAAAGGAAAAATAGGGGTAACCTTGTCTGCCACCAGTGAGCTTAACTTGAACACCTTTGTCAACAAACTTCGCTAGGTCCAGAACAGTTTCTTTTCTTCCCGACTGTAAATTTTAAAACGAAAAAATGATAATAATTGAGACCCAAAAGAGCATTTAAACCAACATGTAAATGGGCAAGTATACTTTTTGTGTTTAAACCAAAATAGGGTTTCTCTTTTTTTTCAATAATTTTGACAAATTATTAGGTTTCAAAAAGGGGGGAAGGGTAGCAGGAAAAACATACCATGCCTCAATTCAACTTGGATTTGGAGTTTCGATTAATTGGTGTGTCTGTGTAAGTGCGTCGCAAACTGAAAGAGAAGTAAGAAAGCAGCAAAATATAACAATGGATTTTGATGGGTATAGAGGAAGAAGGTACCAACCTTGGTGCTAGAGAGAGGAGTTAAGCTCGCAGTGCACACTATAATCTTGTCTTTCTTTTTTTATTTATTCCCCTTTTTGTAACTTTTCGGCCCCATTTTAATTATTAAATTATTTTTTACATTAATTATTAAATACAAAAAAAATCACCATATACTAAATCAACTTAATTCAAGTTTAACTGTAAGAGGTTAGTTAACTACAACATATCAATTGAGTGAATTATTGATGTTTAAATATTCTACAATATTTGAATAAGATTTTTTAGATGAGAGAAGACTCATGAAAAATTATATCTAATTTTTGAGTATGTATTAACACTATCAAAATTGACATGTGATATAAGAGAAGAGTGAGCCAATGATTTAATAGGGCACATAATGTTTTAGTCATGTAAAAAAATAAGTTAACTCAGAAATTAATGTGTTCCACATTTTATATGATGATAGATTAATGTTAGATTTTAAAGTGACTAGCATTATCCCGCAAGATTGTAGAGATAGAAAATTGGAGCTTCCGTCTAGTCTGAGCCGAGTTGAATGTGATAAATGACCCGTAATGAATTTGGCAAGGAAAACTATTATCCAGAAACGTAATAAATTTTGATTGGAACCACAGAAATCATGGATGGAAAAAACAAAAATGAGATGTTTATCCTACTTGCTACACGATTCGAGCAACCAATCTCAGGCAGAAACTTTGGTTGCTTAGCAATTTTCATCAAGAATATCACATATACTGATTCATGTACACAGCTCGTTATTCTTTTAGGAGCAAAAATGCTTTGGAGAAGAGACTACTCTATTCAAATCCAAGGTATGCCGCAAGTTTCAATGAGGCCTCAATATGATACATTGAGTGCAACTTGGTATTCAATCAGAGGGCACGCTTCAACACTCGTTGTAATGCCCTCTTGATACCTTCCTGATCAAGCGATGTAGTGAGATGGATTTCCTGCACCTACATCACAGGAATGAAATTTGGAGAAATTTAAAAAATTGCTATAAATTTTGAGCTAAGGGTTAAGGCATCATGCTACAAAGAAATTTACCTGCCTTCCGACTCGAGCAAGGAGACTAAACCGTTTGTAAGTTGGAGTTGTCTGCGATGACAAAATTTCAGGAAAAATATGAGAAAGCACATATAAATATGCACAACTTAGATTATCCTATAACAGCTTTGAAACTCACATCAGAAAGCCAAAGCCTTAAGTCTTGTGAGACCACTCGATTTTCGAAACCTTGACGCCTGATTCTCGCAGCATTTATACTGTGACAGCATATTATCACACCATGGAAAATCAATCAGACACTTTGCATATTATAAAATATTTGTTTTTTTTGAATCACTGAGAAATTTACAGATCAAGAAAGGCAGAGTTTTCATTCAAGCATTCATGGGAATGAAAAAGAAAGAAATAAAAGGAAAAGGGAAGCAGAGCAGTAATGGAAGAATACCCATCTTCCTGTAATAGCTCTTCAAGTATTCTTTCAAGGCCTGGAAAAGGCTGAATACTGCAGCTACATCCACCACTCGAAGAATTAGGATAAGCTAAACCATCCTGTAACATTGAATTATTGGTAAGAAAAATTTCTGATTGTTATGCATGCCAGTGAATGTGTTTCACGCACACACCCCCTTCTCTCCACATAAAATCATGTACACAGACATACATATTGATACATATGTATGTTATGGAAGTTCATACAAATGTACAAACCTGAGGTATTACATTGTTCAGATTATCTAGAAGTGGATCTTCTTCTAACTGTTTAATTGATAGATAAATCCTTGATTTTTCTCTGCAAGAATTTAAATAAGCTAAAAGGTGATTTCAATAAAGATACACAGGACCCAAAAGAACCATTTGAAGAATTGATTTGTCTAGCCTAACTGAATGAAAATGAACAGAAAAGACCTTCAACAATATCAATTGAGAGCTCACCGGTCAATGCTGATAACTTTGACCCTCACTTTATCACCTTCTGATAAGATGTCGCTAACATCACCAACAAGATCCCATGACAATTCCGAGATGTGTACTAGTCCAGTGAGATGATAAAGACCTGTATCATTTGTGATGTCACTAGTGACTTCTTCATGATTAAGTGTAAATGAAACTAGAAACATGAGAACTTTGTGTAATAGTTACCATCAGGGAAGCGCAAGTGAACCAAAGCACCATAGTCCTCAACAGAACTAACTCTTGCTTCAAAAATGTCCCCTGCCTTGACCTGTTCCGAATATCTAGACCAGGCAGCTTCCTTTTCAGATAAGATCAAGTTCCACTTAAACTCATCTACTTGAATTACCTAAGATTACAAGCAAATGTATTCATCCATAAATTAAGATTCAAAGCTGCCAGTGAAGTGGTTGCAAAAATTATAACCTAATTCAGCATAAGGCAAAGGATTATAGCATCAAAGCGATGCAGGAAGCACAAAAGAATTGCAGATACAAGCGATAAGAGGATTAATAATTTGTTACATTTCAAGGTTAATGTAAATCACACAACTGTTGTAGGGATGTCTAAGGTTAATGATTCTTTATTATAATTATTAAAAGGGATTAGTAATTCTTCTACACTGCATCTTCCAGACTAATAGTCAAAGAACCCTTAAATGTAATTCCGGGTTCAGAGAAATGTGAGCTATAAATTGACATGAAATGCTCATAACTAAAAAAACCATGAAGCCCAGTCACTTAATGCATTTTTTCAGTGCCAATAATCTTTAGTCTCTAATGGAAGCCTGCATTTAGTTGGCTTGCCAAAACAGGTCTACACCATGCTCGACATGTAAATAGAAAGCAATTATAACATTTAAGGCGGGGAAAGTGTCTGGTTTTCAAATAAAAAATTACCTTCACAGATATGTGTGAATGGAGTAAACCTTCGGCAATCTCTTGGATGGTTTTCTTTGGTTCTATACAAAAAGGACCAGAAGTGATTGCAGCAGACATTTTTAAGATCCAAAACAAATTTTAAACACTTAAACACATGCTTTTGTGGAGAAGGAAAAGAAGAAGAATGCAATAAACTCTTCCGATGAACATATGGACTACCTTTACATGAATGCAATGGGCTCAAGAGTGCAAATGGGAGGAACCCCAGAAGAGAATAAAATCTAACTATCAGGCCTCTACCATTAAAACTTTCAATAGTGCCATTATAGATGAATCCGCCATCTTTATAAGCCTTTGCAGCCTGCCAATCTGCAGATATCTACTTTTCCAGCAGAAATTTAATTATTAGAACGCGGCGGTAGAAAATTGAGAGTAATACTAAGACTTAAGTAAAAGTCACAACTTATATTTTCAAATAGGAAATGTTGTATAAACTGTTGATTGGACCGACTCCACTTTGATCTTCCAAATGCTTATTGAATTTAACGTGATCATGAGCTAAGTAAGCACAAAGCACGGATCAATTAAAAATCACACCACTGATCTCTTGTGATTCCAAATCACCATGACTGAAGGAATGAACAATAAAAAAGAAAAGCATGAGAGAGACCTGAGAGTGAGGAGTGGCTTCAGAGGAAGGAGGAGGGTGTTGGAAGGTTCCAGTTTCTAGAAAGTGTCTATTGGCAGAGGCAGTGAGCTTAGTAGCAGTGTGAGAGCAGCTAGGCATTTTAGCAGTGAAGTTGTGGGCATGTTCTTTCCAACTTGAGAAAGGAACATAAGAGCGTTGTGGTTGTGAGGTGAAAGACCCAAGCTTTGCTGTGAACACCGGCATTGTATTGTTTTGACTTTTCATGTGTTCAAAGTTTGAGATCACTTGGAATTTCAGACTCTTCAAGGAGACAATGACAGAGTCAGCGAATCTATCGTACCACTGACAATAAGTTTTTCATCGTGCAATTTGGATTTTATTTTGTTACTTTCCGAATTTCTTTTACATTTTTCTTTCCTGCTTAGTAACAGTTGTTTCTTAATTTTTAGATAAATATATTGAGTCAACAATTTATTTAAAAATTAAAAAATTATTATTATTAGTGGATGGAGATAATAATAAATAAAATGTTTTTTTTAAATAATCAAAGAATATGTATAAAAAGATAAAATAAGAGTATAAATTATTTTAATAGAATATTTTTGTAAAAGATGATTAAATTGTCTTTTAAAATACTTCATTTAACTATAGTAATAAAAAAATATTGCACAAAAATAGCTCCTAGACTAAAAATGGTTCTAGAATTTGTCCAAATATTTTTACTTATTTAATTACCAATCAAGGTAAGGTTGATGCATTCCATTTTCAGACTAAACATCTCAATTTCAAAGTTTTAATCATCATTGAAGTAACCCTTTATTAGCTCTTCAGGTGCTGAATCATGTTCAGTCTAGGAGCAGTGAACTTATTAATGGTCCAACATGACAGTTCATCTGTTCATCTTTAAGCTTTCAGGTTTTGAATTGGAGGAGGCCTCCTAATCTTGGTTGCTTGCTCAAAGGAATATGCAATTTCAATCAGCTTTGGCTCTGAGCCTTTCAGTCCTCCAAAGCAAATTCCAAATGGCACACCCTTTTCATATCCTGCTGGAACAATTACTCCTGGATAACCTCCAATAGCAAGTATATTACTAGAGGAATAAAAGGGTATCACCACCGCATCAAGTTTATTCCTTATCATTAGTTTCTCAAATCCATTTTGGGACAGTCTTGTTAGATTTGATAATGCTTCATTCAGTGTTTTCCCCATTCCATTTGTCTTCTGAGCTTCCAACATGAGAACTTGGCCGTACTCATCAAGTTTCTCCTGCCATTTCCATACCATTGTTAAGTCAGTATTGACTGTGTCATGCTACACAACTAGAATTTGCACTAGATTAAGTTCTACCAGAACATGTCATGTTTATAAAGGGATAAGGTGGAAATGCATAAATCATGAGTGCAAATAAAAAATATTAAGTGTCAACTCATGATTGTGCTGCTTAAGTCGAGCAGTATGATTCAGGCAATGCAGTTCCATAGCAATTTTCATAGACAAAAGTGGCCTTCTCAAAAATACTCACCAGTTTTGAGTGTTTCTTGTTGAAGGCTATCACATCAGCCAAGCTTCTCACCGGGGAAACAACCAAGTCTCTGAGGTATGCATTCAAGGATAGTTTGAATTCATGCATCAGAGCAATCATTTGACTTTCACCACCAAGGATTTCAGCAATGTTATCTATCTCCAAATGGTCAACTAAAACTGCACCTCGTTGTCTGAGTTTGAAGGAAGTATATGAGACTAGCAAGAACAAACCATTAGAAGCAACATTTCCCGCAAATAGTAGTTGTTATTACCTTAAGGTTTCTAGGTGTAGCTTAAAAGTTTCATGCAGAAAAGTGTCATTCCCAAATCTGTAGAACAATCTCACAACTCCTAATCTCTTTCCCCTTAGTCCATCTTTCCTTAGGAATTGAGCATAGCCACCTTTTGGGACATACTTTGAGGCTTCAATTGTTGCCTTATCATTAGTGTCCATGCCTGCAATAGTTTCAAGAACATGAGCAGCATCTGATACAGTCCTGCAAATGGGTCTGCAGCAGCCCACATAATGTTAATCATTTGTTTTGCAAAACATCTTTTATGACTTGGGAAATTTTGATTGCAAACGACCTTGATATAGGGAAAGCAGTTCNTTCCATACCATTGTTAAGTCAGTATTGACTGTGTCATGCTACACAACTAGAATTTGCACTAGATTAAGTTCTACCAGAACATGTCATGTTTATAAAGGGATAAGGTGGAAATGCATAAATCATGAGTGCAAATAAAAAATATTAAGTGTCAACTCATGATTGTGCTGCTTAAGTCGAGCAGTATGATTCAGGCAATGCAGTTCCATAGCAATTTTCATAGACAAAAGTGGCCTTCTCAAAAATACTCACCAGTTTTGAGTGTTTCTTGTTGAAGGCTATCACATCAGCCAAGCTTCTCACCGGGGAAACAACCAAGTCTCTGAGGTATGCATTCAAGGATAGTTTGAATTCATGCATCAGAGCAATCATTTGACTTTCACCACCAAGGATTTCAGCAATGTTATCTATCTCCAAATGGTCAACTAAAACTGCACCTCGTTGTCTGAGTTTGAAGGAAGTATATGAGACTAGCAAGAACAAACCATTAGAAGCAACATTTCCCGCAAATAGTAGTTGTTATTACCTTAAGGTTTCTAGGTGTAGCTTAAAAGTTTCATGCAGAAAAGTGTCATTCCCAAATCTGTAGAACAATCTCACAACTCCTAATCTCTTTCCCCTTAGTCCATCTTTCCTTAGGAATTGAGCATAGCCACCTTTTGGGACATACTTTGAGGCTTCAATTGTTGCCTTATCATTAGTGTCCATGCCTGCAATAGTTTCAAGAACATGAGCAGCATCTGATACAGTCCTGCAAATGGGTCTGCAGCAGCCCACATAATGTTAATCATTTGTTTTGCAAAACATCTTTTATGACTTGGGAAATTTTGATTGCAAACGACCTTGATATAGGGAAAGCAGTTCCATTATTTGTACATACAGATTCAAGCACCAAGATCAACATGGGGTTAATGCAATTAAAAAATGTGGACTCAGTGTCAAATCAACAAATCACCTACTTCACTTATTTAAACTGTGATCACCACATGTCAACACAATTTGGTTGTCTATACACCGTGTACACAATAATATTTTTCTACAGAAAATAGATCGATTGTCATAGACTTACCCAATTGTGTCCTGTCTTGGGCTGATTGGAACTACACCTGCTCTACTTGTGAGACCAACTGTTGGTTTGATGCCCACTACTGAGTTAAAATGTGAAGGGCATAAAATGGAGCCAGCAGTCTCAGTACCAAGGGACACCGCCACCAAATTGGCTGCTACTGATATCGCTGATCCGCTGCTGGATCCACAGGGATTAGCCATTGTGTATGGATTCTGCGGCAGACAAATGTCATTGAGCGTAATCATTCAGCCAATTTCAGTTAGATACACCAAGTTATCAACTAAACAAAACTTATTGACATCAAAACATTTTATATGTAATTGAAGATTACGACCGACTTGGAACTGATTGAATATGAAAAGAGTGGAAGGTCTCAACCTTTCCCCCTCCTCACACTACTTGCATGTATACGAATGTGCAAGATCAATTCAAGCACAACACTCCTTGTCAAATTAAGTCTGTAAGGGTTGGTAATGTTAATTTTTGTTGGGCGTTCTTTCATATACTAGTTTTAGAATTTGCATTTACTTAATATATCCTGTCCCCAAAATCAATGGATACCAAGCTCATAATAAGTAATGACGAAAACATGTTAAATTAAATTACCTTTCCTTGTCCCCCTCTGGCACTCCAACCACTGGGTGCTCCAATTGACCTGAAATGTGACCACTCGCTCAGGGTGGCCTTCCCTAATATGATGGCCCCAGCTTTCCTCAACCTGATGACCACCCCTGCATCTCTAGCCACCACTGACCCCAGCAATGCAAGAGACCCTGCAGTTGTGTTCATCTTATCCTTGGTAGCAATGTTATCCTTCACCAAAATGGGTATTCCATGCAAAGCAGAAAAAGAGGACCCATGATGTGCCTTATTAGCCCTTCTCTCTTGGTCAGCTTTGTCAGCTTGGGCCAGTGCATCTGGATTCACCTCCAAGACACCTTTGAGGACAGGGTTCAAGGTTTTGATTCGTTGGAGGTAGAACTCAACAAGTTGCCTTGAGGTTAAGTGGTTCCTTTGGAAAGCTAGTTGGAGGTCATGCACAGTTGCCTCCTCGACTGAGAACCCCTTACTGGCAGAGGTAGTTGGTAGCAAAGAAGAGAATAATAATGTGACTAAAAGGATCAGAAAAGGGAAACCTCGTACTATTGCAGTGGAAGCCATTGGAAACACACTCTTGGCTTCAAAGTAAAAATATACAGCATTCTGTGCATGGCATGGTTTGTATTATATTATGGTTCGTAGTAGAGTGGAGGGGGAAAAATCCAAGACCGCTTCAATGTGATTCAGAGGCTGTTCCATGAATCCAAATCACAAAATTGTGCATGTGACATACATAACCACTCGACTTTCCAGAGTGAAAAGGACAGGAGTTGCACAAACAAAACAAGAATCGTTTACTTGCTAAGTTACACGTCTATCCTTGCTATATTTTGCTCATGTAATGTAGGCCCAGTTTTTATTTGTGTTTTTGTTTCTTTTTTTTTTTTTTGGGGGCGTTAATTGTAGTGAGGGAAGGGTATCCGATACTACTACCGGACAAGATTACAATCTACATTAGCATGTTAAGAGAATTCATCTACTTATAGCAAGAAAAATGTTAAGCTCTAGTTCAAGTCATAGGGAAATTAAGAGTCACAAAGCCGATATAGTGATATGTTAAAAATACAAACATGAATGGGAAGGGTCGCCACTCAGATTAACAATAATTAAACACTGCATAAATTAAAATAAAAAAATCACGGTCTCTTCCAACAACTAAGGACCAATAATAAGAATGAATAGCAAAGCCAATAACTAATAAGAATGAAAAGCCAATTTGGTCTCTTCCAACAACTAAGAGTTACCTGAGTGTTAGACGATTCCATAGAATAAGGGATAATTGTATATAAAAAGTCTCAAACTTAAAACTTGTTTAAATAATACTAAGTTAGTTACTACTCAAATCAACCCTGATTAAATATATTTTATCTTTTAAATAGACTGATTTTACTCGTTCGCTATAAAGAAGCACGAGAGAGAGTTTAGCAATGTGAGAGTTATGCCTTCTCACCCACGAAATTATAAGTACCGCCCTTCCCACCCAATCAGAAACTCCCTCGCATTTCCCGCCAAAAATAACAAACTATTGTTTCCCGCCATCAATGGCTTCTTGCACCACACGCTTCCGCTTCCTTGCTCTTTCTTTCCTCCTCCTCCTACTCCTCGTCTCACCCTCCTCCTCCACCAAACCTCGACGCAGCCGCTCCGCCCTCCCTCTCTCCCTCGTCAACAACGTCACCGGCTTCCCTCTCTCCATCAACAACGTCACGGTGAACTCTTCCTTCTACCACGACGACGACGACTTCGACTTCGACTCCCTCGTCAATAACTTCGTCAATCCTTTTTCCTACTTTCTGCTTTCCGCCAAAACCACTCACCGTAGCGGCTGCATAACCTTCCATCGTATCTCCATCCACAACGCCACCGTGAACTCTTCCTCCGACACCGACTTCCTCCTCATCTGCATAGCCGACTTCTCCAGTCCCTACGTTCATCTTTCTGCTAAAATCACTTGCCGCAGCGGCACCGGAACCAAACCCGCCTCCGCCGCCGCGTGTTTCCCGGCGAGACAGATCAACCGGAACTGGTTCTCCTCGACCTTCTCCGACGAGGTCTTTTCTTTCAAAGATGCGGGCGGCTCCCTCAGTGGCCGCTCTCAGTTGACGCTGTTCGTGCCAAGGGGGAACCTCAGCGATTTCTCGTCGATCCTTCGCTGCCACCTCGTGCCTTGCAAGATCCCATGGAGCGATCTTGTGACGTTGGAAGACGGAGCGCTGATTCGGACCTACGAGAGAGGGTTCGCGCTCAATGTCACCAAGTGCAGGAGCTGTGGCATGTTGCCGGTCAACGGCGTGGTTCATGGCATCCGAGAAGTGCTCTCGCCCTCCAAGGAAAGGGGGAAAGGAGCAGAAGGCTCGTGTCGGGTTTCCATTGCGGCAGCAGAAGATGAGGCTGAAGCGTCTTCGTTAGGGTTTAATCGATATGGTGACGAAAACCCTGATGATGATGATGATAAATGATATTGTTTGTTGACATTTAGTATTCTTGATCGCTGAGAAACTAGGATCTTCCCATTCTGCAATGCCCTGAATCTGGTATTGTGCTATTGTTTGGCATTGAGCTAGTGCTGTAAATGCATTTTGATTTTATGATGTGGAGCTTTCACTTGATTTGAATGTGCACCTGATTCTTGCACATTCCCCTGATATGAGGTAGTGAAGTGTAGAATAAAATGACTCTAGATTTTTTTTTCTGCTGGATGTTAGCTTGATATGCCTCCTCTTCTTTTGCCCCACTTATTTAATTGTCAATTGCATTGATGCATTCCATTTTTAGACTAAGCAGAGAAATTTCAATGCTTCAATCATCATAGAAGCAACTCTTAATTAGCTCCTCAGTTACTGAAATATGTCCATGGCAATTGCAGCACACAATCCATATTATTGTAATGAACCTATTTGATACATATGTTTAGCTCTAAGCTAACTTTTCAATTGGAGCAGGCTTCCTAATCTTAGTTACTTGTTCAAAGGAATAAGCAATTTCAATTAGCTTTGGCTCTGAGCCTTTCAGTCCTCCAAAGCAAATTCCAAATGGCTCACCGTTGTCGTATCCTGCTGGAACAATTACTCCTGGATAACCTCCAATAGCAAGTATATTACTAAAGGTAGAAAAGGCTATCACAACCGCATCAAGTTTATTCCTTAGCATTAGTTTCTCAAATCCGTTTTAGGACAGTCTTGTTAGATTTAACAATGCTTCATTCAGAGTTTTCCCTCATTCCATTCGTCTTCTGAGCTTCCAACATCAGACCTTGACCGTACTCATCAAGTTTCTCCTGCCATTTGCATACCATTGTTAAGTTAGTATTATCAAAGGACAAAAACAAATAAATATACAACAATGCTAGATAGCTAGAATTTATGCTATAAATGATGTTTCAAGTTTATAAGATTATAAAGTGGAAATATAAAAACCATGGGGGAAAAAAATATATCCACCCACTATAATGCCACTTGAGTAGTATGATTCTCACAATGCAGTTTGGGTTGTATAGCATTTGTTTCATAAATAAAAGTGGCCTTCTCAAAAATATTCACCAGTTTTGAGTGTTTCTTGTTGAAGGCTATCACATCGGCCAAGCTTCTCACCGGGGAAACAACTAAGTCTTTGAGGTATGAATTCAAGGATAATTTGAATTCATACTCCAAAGCAATAATTTCACTTTGATCATTAAAGATTTCATTGATGTTATCTATCTTCAAATGGTCAACCAAAACTGCACCTCTTTGCCTGAGATTAACGGAAGAATATGAGACCAACTAAAACAAACCATTAGAAGAAACAACTGACACAAATAGACAATAGTAGTCTTCATTACCTTAAGGTTTTCATGTTGCATATAAGTTTCATGCAAAAGAGTGTCATTCCCAAAACTGTAGTACAAACTCACCACTCCTAATCTCTTTCCCCTTAGTCCATCTATCTTTAGGAATTGAGCATAGCCACCTTTTGGGACATACTTCGATGCTTCAATTGTTGCCTTATCATTAGTGTCCATGCCTGCAATGGTTTCAAGAACATAAGCAGCATCTGACACAGTCCTGCAAATCGGTCTGTACCAGCCCACACAATGTTAATATTTGTTTTGTAAAACGTCAATTTGGATTTGGAAAATTTTGCTTGCAAATGGCCTTGATGTAAGGAAAGCAGTTCCATTACTTGTAGATAGACATTTAGACACTGGCATGTGGTGATTGCTATTCAAATAACTGCACGTGGATTTCAGTGTCAAACTGAAATATTTTCTTCACTAACATTGTAGTTTTATTCTCAATTAACATCAAATTCAATATTTACATGACTGAAATTCACACTTATTCAAACTAAGATAAACATATCAATTTGAGTGTCTACGTATATCACATTTTTTTTTATATAGAAAATGGAGCCATTGCCGTAGACTTACCCAACTGTGTCTTGTCTTGGGCTGATTGGAACTACCCCTGCTCTACTAGTGAGACCAACTGTTGGTTTGATGCCCACTACTGGGTTAGAATGTGAAGGGCATAAAATGGAGCCATCAGTCTCTGTACCAAGAGACACTGTCACGAGATTTGCCGCTACTGATATTGCTGATCCGCTACTAGATCCTCAGGGATCACCCACTGTGTATGGATTCTGCAGCATACAGATGTCATAGGTCATTCAGCCAATTTCAGTAGCCTATGATCAGTTAGATAACTAACTACTTGCATTCGCACAAACTAACACATTTTAGCATCAAAATACACCAGAATAAGTTATCAACTAGTATATCCAACTCCAAGATTATGATTGGCTTGACATAGATTATATGAAAAGAGTGGAAGGTCAACCCTTCCCCCTCCTTACACTGCTCAGCATTTAGTGGTCAAAAGTACTTGTTATCATCAAAGTAGTATGTATACGAATGTGCAAGGCCTAGCCAAGCACAAGCACTCCTGAAATATTTATTTTGTACTGAATATAGTGGAATTATACTTTGTAAAGGTTGGTGTTCCTGTGAAGTTTAAGGAAGTAGTTTTAGAATTTTCATTTACTTAATACATTCCCAAAACTATCTCCTAAGGATATACATGTTATGAGAAAATTTTAAAACTGAGATATAGCTACTTGAAAAGCAAGACCAAGCTCAGATTAAGAAACAACAGCAGAACATATATTTAAAATACCTTTCCTTGTCCACCTCTTGCATTCCAACCACTAGGTGCTCCATTAGACCTGAAATGTGACCACTCACCAAGGGTGGCCTTCCCCAATATAATGGCCCCAGCTTTCCTCAACCTGGCAACCATTCCTGCATCTCTAGGCACCACTGACCCCAACAGTGCAAAGGACCCTGCAGTGGTGTTCATCTTATCCTTGGTTGCAATGTTATCCTTCACCAAAGTGGGCATTCCATGCAAGGCAGAAGAAGACCCATAATGTGTCTTATTAGCCCTTCTCTCATTGTCAGCTTTGTCAGCTTGGGCCAGTGCATCTGGGTTCACCTCCAAGACACCTTTGCGGACAGGGTTTAAGGTTTTGATTCGTTGGAGGTAGAACTCAACAAGTTGCCTTGAGGTTAACTGGTTCCTTTGGAAAGCTAGTTGGAGGTCATGCACGGTTGCCTCCAGGGGTGTCCAGCGGGTGGGTTCGATTCGCCAACCAGCCAACCCGACTTAACCTAACCCCGACTCTCTTTGAGTTAGGTTAGGTTGGATCGGCGGATCATCGGGTCAAATCCGCCCGACCCATCACTTGTGTTGGGTTAGGTACCAAGTCTAACTTATCAAAACTGACCCGACCCGCCATTTTATTTTATTATTTTATATATATATATATTAAAAAACAAAAGTTTTTTTTTCATTTTGTTATTAGATTTATTTTTTTTACTTAATATCATTTTATGCATCAAAAGATAATATATATTTTTTAATTAAAAAATTTATTTTTATTATAAAAAATTAATTTTTTTTAAAAAAAATATATTACCTACTAACCTGACTCAACTCAACCCAGCCCAAACGGGTCACAGGTCTAACGGATAGCCATTCAAGAAAATAAAATTTGACTTGATCTGACCTACTAAAGTTGGGTCAAGTTCAAAACATGATCGAGTCCGACCCGACCCGACCCAACCTATATTCACCCCTTGCTTCCTCTATTGAGAACCCCTTACTGGCAGAGGTAGTTGGTAGCAAAGAAGAGAACAATAATGTGACTAGAAGAATCAGAAAAGTGAATTGCAAGAAAGGGAAATTACCACGAACTGTTGAAGTGGAAAGCCATTAGAAATATAGGAAACAACACTCTTACCTTCAAAGTAAATACAACATTCTGTGGTTGGCATGGTTGATTTGTATTATATATTTGGTACGTAGGAGAGGAAAATAAAATAGGCAACACCACTTCAACGTGATTCACAAGGTGTGCCAGGAATCCAAATCCCAAAGATGCGGTTGTGTTCATAACCACACTTTCAAGACTGAAGAGGATAGTAATTTTACAAACTAACAAAATGGTTGACTTACTCAGCTACACTTGTTTTACTTTGTATCATATAATGTAGGCCTTGTTGTAATTTGCTTCTTTTTTTTTTTTTTTTGAATTAATTGGTAACAAGGGAAGGGTCTCCAGTATTACTCTAATTATCGTTCACAATGTATTATTTTTCAAGACAATTCATCTTCTCATAGCAAGAAAAATGCTCTGCTTTACTTCAAAGATAGTGAAAAAGATAATAGTCCATAAAACAGATATATTGGAGTGTAAATAATACGAGAGCATCTAAGAATTATTCGTTGCTTTTGTAATATACCCATGTTATTGGATTTGGTTGAATTATTATTATTGTTATTATTTTGTATTTGTGGAAGTTGTCTTCTTTTGACGATAACATGTGTAGCACATGGTAGTCATATATATATGAAGCGGATATTTAAAGAAGATTAAAAGATGCTATATATTTAACTTTAAAGAAGCTAGCGCCAGCACTGATAGCATTTAAGTTCAGAAGATTCATGATATAAACATTTAACATAAACGAAAGTCAATCATGCGTTGACCTTTCAGCTTTTAACTTTTTGATAGTGGAGGAAGGCGTACTAATGTTCCCCTGATATGAGCTAGTGAAATGTAGAATAAAAGTATTCTAGATTTTGTCCAATTTTTGTGCTGATTGTTAGCTTGATATGTCTCCTCTTCTTTTGCCCCCACTTATTTGTCAATTGCATTGACGCATTCCTTTTTTAGACTAAGCACACTGATTTAAACCATTTTGTTTAAACAAGGGTTTAAATGCATAAATAAATGAATGGGATGAAATTCTTGAGTTCGTTAGCTTAATATGAAGTTTATGAGAAATTGTGAGTAGGATGGAGTACTATGAAAGGTGGATCTTGGAAAAGAGAACGATTTCTGCGTCTCAACCCAAGTTCTCTTGTGGGTGATTCTCTCCTTGGCTTAGAACTATGTTCTGTAATTTGCGCCTCTTTTGCTGATGCTGAGCTTGGGGATATTGCTACTTTATGTACTTATGTATTTATGACCTTCTTTTGGGCCATAATTTACTCTAATGTGAAGATGTATTTAGCTCTGCTTCTTGCTTTTGCTTTGTGTATGTTGTCTCTGATGTGTTGGGGTGTATCTTTGTTTTTTTTAATTATTTGGCAGCAATTTGTATGCTTGGTGAGCTCTTCTTTGTTTGAGGGGTTGCTTATGAACCTTTAAGTGTTCTTCTATGTGTCTTTGCATATGGTGGCTTGCTCTACCTTCCTAAATATGCATTTCTCAACCTTTGTGGTTGTGTGAGGGCATGTTGATTCTTGATGGCTAAACCCAAGCGACTTATCCTGGTAGTCTCGTATGTTTGCATTTGTACAAGGAAGTTCTCCTCTGTTGAGGTTGCTCAAGACTAGGATAGAGTCTTCTGAATTGGGTTCCATGTGCATGCAACCTCAAGTTTTTTGTGCCTGAAAATGAGGTTTTTAGCATTCACATGTTAGGATCTTCACTAGGTCTCATTGGTTGTTATTTTCAGTTCCAACCCCCAACTATGAAGTGCACTAGTGGGTGGACAATAAACACATTAAGCGCATTATGAGTTACCCCTACTGTCCTAGATGATTCCTAATTCATGTGATGCTTAAGCAACAATGAATGATGAGTATATAAAGATATGTATTTAATTCACATTATTCTATTTGCATATTCTCTACTTGGGCTCTTATCATTTCTCTTATCATGCAAACATAAATGACATGCACTCATGATACATATGATCAAATATAATGATTTTCGCTCAAAAAGTCTTTTATTCATGACTTTTGACGTTGGACTTTGTTTTTAGGTGAATCATGATGTAAGACAAATGCAAATATTATCATATGCAAAGTATTAATCTATAAAAGGCATTTATAGAGGTCATGTGTCTAAGAAATAAATAATTATGCGCCATATTTTCAAAGCATATTTTAGAATAGTATTTTTTTCACCTACTTGGATGTTGCGGCGTCTCTAAATTCTATAAATAGCAGTCATTAGTTTAGGATGGTCTCCTTTCTCGACATCATTTTTGAGAGTGTTGTTCCTATCTCTAATAACAAGACGCCATGAACACTCAGCGTCTCTGGATTCCTGATGTGGATGACACCTTTCTCACAAATTTGTTGTAGAAACTTAGAAGCATGCTCCCAAGTATTAACTTTAATTGACGTGTCAAGTGAATGATTTCATTGTCAATGACTTTGAAAATTCTTTTCAACCTAAATTCTTTATGTATTTGAACAAACAAGTTAATTTTCATAACAAATACACATTTATAATAATCTAGTATGAATTCATTCGATTTCATGTATAAAATATTTGGTACCTTCTCATGAGTTGTTGCTTGAGGAGCTTCACTTCTCCTCTCTCTTTTTATTATTATTTATTTTGGAGGTCATTTGAACACATTAATACAAAATGTAGAAATTATTCTCGTAATCCTTGCTAGCATGGTCAAGAAATGATCATGCATCACAGTTGTAAATAGAGCTTTATTAGCTCAAAAGCAATAGAATATGTATGTGTTCTATTTTTTTTAATTTATTTTTAGTCACTATGTTCTTTAACTAGTGATAACATGTTTAAATGTAATAATAACATTGCAGCAATTTTATATTTGTGTCACAACGCAGCATGTAATGAAGAGTCTTACTCCTTCTTTTTTTTTTAATGAAAGGCTCTTACTCTTATATTGAGCATGAAAATAAAGACAAATCAATAAAATTTACAAAAAGCTCAAAATTAGGACAAGGAAATGTAACATGTAGCTCGAGTTACTAGAATTGTAATGTAGCAACAATTATAATAGAATCAATTTTAGATTAAGATAGGGAATGCAAAATTCAAGTAATAGGAACTAAATCCAATGACTAATGCATGTTCCTTTGATTGACGAAATCAAATACCATGAGTTTTCCACGAAAATCATTCTCAGATGTTGTCTAGCTTTTTGTATCAACTCAAGTATCACACTATTAATTTGACCATTTGAGTTCATTACCCAAAGCCGTACCGTTCAAGTTTAAGACTTTTAAAGGATGCGGTTCATTCAATGTTTCTCCATCTTGTGATTTTATTTTTATATATTCCTTTTGTTGCAAAATATAATATTGTTTTCTTAATAGGGGCAACACATGTAATATTGAAGTATGTGCAAACATACATACATTGATGACTGAATCTCATGATTATAAATACGATAGGATAGTTAAAGAACATTCTATATGTCATCAATTTTAATTTCTAAGCATATTGTTGAAATGCTTTAATGTTCTACATAGAGTTGTGCATTTTACATGTGATCAATCTTACATGTGAGTTTACATAAAGAAAGAAAATTTACAGTTACATTTAAAAAACACTTCTGCATTATTATTTTTGAATAAAGATAAAGAATAAAATATTTTGTTAACACAGACCAAGAGATAAGCTTTACTGATTTTCAACCAATTTCATTGGATCACTTACCCTCTTTCTTATCTTCACTTTTATTACTTTGTACTTCTTCAACAATGAAAATGTCACAACAAAGCATAATTAATATATGTATGTATGTCTAGTAAATCAAGACTAACACCTTAGATAAGAAGGAAAAAAAAAAAAAAAAAAAAAACTCTAAAGCATGAAAATCCCAATGCTTACTTAGTGAAAGCATGTAAATCATTTTTTGGGATGTATAAGAATTCAAAGTCATCCAATCCAAACTCTCTCATAGTTCTCCTCTTATCCTTTGTGTGGGTCCACCAAGGACATGTGTGAAGACCTTCCTATGCCCCCTCCTTGATGTTCACACTAAGAACTAGTTATTATAGATTCTCTTAAAAGTGTTCTTAATTAGGTATTACAAATGGGTCTGCAACACATAGAAATTTCAATGCTTCATTCATCATTGAAGCAACTCTTAATTAGCTCCAGTTACTGAAATCTGCCCATGGCAAATGCAGCACACAATTATCACGCAAACCATATTATTGTTATGAACTTATTGATACTTATGTTTAGCACTAAGCTTTTAACTTTTCAATTGGAGGAGGCTTCCTAATCTTAGTTGCTTGCTCAAAGGAATAAGCAATTTCGATCAGCTTTGGCTCTGAGCCTTTCAAACCTCCAAAGCAAATTCCAAATGGCACACCCTTTTCATATCCTGCTGGAACAATTACTCCTGGATAACCTCCAATAGCAAGTATATTACTAAAGGTATAAGAGGGTATCACCACCGCATCAAGTTTATTCCTTATCATTAGTTTCTCAAATCCATTTTGGGACAATCTTGTAAGATTTAATAATGCTTCATTTAGTGTTTTCCCCATTCCATTTGTCTTCTGAGCTTCCAACATGACATCTTGGCCGTACTCAGTAAGTTTCTCCTGCCATTTGCATACCATTGTTAAGTTAGTATTATTAAAGGATAAACAGAAATCAAATATATACAACAATGCCACATAGCTAGAAGTTATGCTATGAATGATGTGTCAAGTTTATAAGATGATAAAGTGGAAATATAAAAACCATGGGAAAAAGAAATATAAATAATATCCACCCATATTATGACACCTAAGTCGAGTAGTATGATTCTCACAATGCAGTATGGGTTGCATAGCAATTTTTTCATTAACAAAAGTGGCCTAAAAAACACTCACCAGTTTTGAGTGTTTCTTGTTGAAGGCTATCGCATCGGCCAAGCTTCTCACAGGGGAAACAACTAAGTCTTTCAGGTACGAATTCAAGGATAATTTGAATTCATACTCCAAAGCAATAGTTTCACTTTGATCATTAAAGATTTCATTAATGTTATCTATCTTCAAATGGTCAACCAAAACCGCACCTCTTTGCCTGAGATTAACGGAAGTATATGAGACCAACTAAAACAAACCATTAGAAGAAACAACTGACACTAATAGACAATAGTAGTCTTCATTACCTAAAGGTTTTCAGGTGTTGCATATAAGTTTCATGCAAAAGAGTGTCATTCCCAAAACTGTAGTACAAACTCACCACTCCGAGTCTCTTTCCCCTTAGTCCATCCTTCCTTAGGAATTGAGCATAGCCACCTTTTGGGACATACTTTGAGGCTTCAATTGTTGCCTTATCGTTAGTGTCCATGCCTGCAATGGTTTCAAGAACATATGCAGCATCTGATACAGTCCTGCAAATCGGTCTGCACCAGCCCACATAATGTTATACATTTGTTTAGCAAAACATCTTTCATGACTTGGGAAAGTTTGCTTCCAAATGGCCTTGATATAGGGAAAGCAGTTCTATTATTTGAACATACAAATTTAGACTCCAAGATCAACATGGGGGTGAATGCAATTAAAAAATGTGGGTTTTAGTGTTGAATCAACATATTACTTCATCCACTTATTTGAATTGTGATCACCACATGTCGATTTGGGTGTCTATACACTGTGCACAAATAAAATTTTTCTAGAGAAAATGGATCTATTGCCGTAGACTTACCCAACTGTGTCCTGTCTTGGGCTGATTGGAACTACCCCTGCTCTACTAGTGAGACCAACTGTTGGTTTGATGCCCACTACTGAGTTAGAATGCGAAGGGCATAAAATGGAGCCATCAGTCTCAGTACCAAGAGACACTGTCACCAGATTTGCTGCTACTGATATCGCTGATCCGCTACTAGATCCGCAGGGATCACCCATTGTGTATGGATTCTGCAGCATACAAATGCCATAGGTCATTCAGCCAATTTCAGTAGCCAATGATCAGTTAGATAACTAACTACTTGCATTCGCACAAAATAACACATTTTAGCATCAAAATACACCGGAAATAATCCATAACAAGTTATTAACTAGTGTATCCGAGATTATGATTGGCTTGACATAGATTGAGTATGAAAGAGTGGAAGGTCAGCCCTTCCCCCTCCTTACACTACTCAGCATTTAGTGGTCAAAAGTACTTGTTATCATCAAAGTAGTATGTATACGAATGTGCAAGGCCTAGCCAAGCACAAGCACTCCTGAAATATTTATTTTGCATTGAATATGGTGGAATTATACTTTGTAAGGGTTGGTGTTCCTGTGAAGTTTAAGGAAGTAGTTTTAGAATTTTCATTTACTTAATACATTCCCAAAACTATCTCCTAAGGATATACATGTTATGAGAAAATTTTAAAACTGAGATATAGCTACTTGAAAAGCAAGACCAAGCTCAGATTAAGAAACAACAGCAGAACATATATTTAAAATACCTTTCCTTGTCCACCTCTTGCATTCCAACCACTAGGTGCTCCATTAGACCTGAAATGTGACCACTCACTAAGGGTGGCCTTCCCCAATATGATGGCCCCAGCCTTCCTCAACCTGGCAACCACTCCTGCATCTCTAGGCACCACTGACCCCAACAGTGCAAAGGACCCTGCAGTGGTGTTCATCTTATCCTTGGTTGCAATGTTATCCTTCACCAAAATGGGTATTCCATGCAAGGCAGAAGAAGACCCATTATGTGTCTTATTAGCCCTTCTCTCATTGTCAGCTTTGTCAGCTTGGGCCAGTGCATCTGGGTTCACCTCCAAGACACCTTTGAGGACGGGGTTTAAGGTTTTGATTCGTTGGAGGTAGAACTCAACAAGTTTCCTTGAGGTTAACTGGTTCCTTTGGAAAGCTAGTTGGAGGTCATGCACAGTTGCCTCCTCGATTGGGAACCCCTTACTGGCAGAGGAAACTGGTGGCAAATAAGAAAATAAAGTTGTGACTGAAAGGATCAGAAAAGGGAATTGCAAGAAAGGGAAATTAGCACGTACTATTGAAGTGGAAGCCATTAGAAATTTAGAAAACAACACCCTTATCTTCAAAGTAACTACAACATTCTGTGGTTGGGTTGTATTCTATATACGGCTAGTAGTAGAGTGGAGGGGAAAATAAAATATCCAACACTACATCAACGTGATTCACAGGGTGTCCCAGGAATCCAAATCCCAAAGATGTGAATGTGTTCATAACCACACTTTCAAAAGTGAAAAGGATAGTAATTTCACAAGTAAAACAAAATCGTTGACTTACCCAGTAATACCTCTTGTATTTTGCATCATGTGGTGTAGGCCAAGTTGTAGTTTGTATTTCTCTCTTTTTTTGGTGCTTTTTTTATTTGGAATTAATCGGTTATAAGGGAAAGGCATCCAACATCACTATCATTATCGATCGATCGC
Source organism: Nissolia schottii (assembly GCA_003254905.1). Classification (NCBI taxonomy): domain Eukaryota; kingdom Viridiplantae; phylum Streptophyta; class Magnoliopsida; order Fabales; family Fabaceae; genus Nissolia; species Nissolia schottii. Next base: position 249,853 of record QANU01034901.1, read on the forward strand.
AATATATATATTATTAAGACAATTCATCTTCCCATAGAAAGAAAGATGCTCTGCTCTACTTCAAAATGCACCTGGTAGTCCATAAAACTAATATGTTGAAGTGTAAATAATACGAGAGCATCTAAGAGTTATTTTATATGTTATGTTATACCTATTATTATTATTATTATTATTATTATTTTGTATTTGTGGAAGTTGTCTTCTTTTGACGACAACATGTGCAACACATGGTAGTCACAGACACATACATGAATAAAGCGGATATTAAAAGAAGATTAAAGATGCTATATATTAAGTATTGACTTTAAAGTAGCTAGCTCCAGCATTGATAGCATTTGAGTTCAGATTCATTATATAAAGGCAGCATACAAACCACATAAACATTATCATAACGAAAGATAATCGTGGGTTCACTTTTCAGCTTCCAACTTTTTGAAAGTGGAGGGGGGCTTCCTAGTTTACTGTTGAATGTTTCAACAACAGATATCTCTACCAGAGATTTTAGCAACAGAAGTTAATCAAGAAACCACTAAGAAAGAAAGATGGTGAGATCAATTCACAATTAATAAGTAAAAAAATATTTTAAATATTAAATAATTTATAATAATATAGATACTTAAAAAATTAACAAGTATTGACACATAAAAATATCTTAAATATTCTATATATTTTAAAAAAATTAAAAAATATTAAAAATTAATAATTTAATATCAATAAAAGTATTAAAATATTATTATAAATATTTAATTCTACACATGTCTGTGTAAAATTTTAAAATCTGTGTCACCGTGTCGTCTCCTTTGCTTCTTAGATCACAACCAAAAGAATTGAAACTACTATTAACAACGAACCAACGTGGGATATTAACTCAAATGCTCATCTTTTTCAACATTTTCTGCTAAAACTGCTTCCTCGTATTTTATTTTTATTTTTTGTGAATCTCAGGTCTTAGAATGATTCGTTAATGTCAATGACCCAAAGTCCTATAGATAAAGACTCTTGAATCTTGACAATGGAGCAAACTAATGCAAAACTTGCCACAAGTTTCTAATCCAGTAACTCATTGTTGCTCATAAAGATTAAGAATGAAAGAATATATAATTTTTTCTTCAAATCATATGAACAAAAAAACACAGAAATAATATTACATTTATTTACCAAAGTATATTTTTATCTATATGTTGCATCTGTCATAACCAGAGGACCATGATTGTTGTACTAATTTTGCAAGCTCACTGTCCTCTTCATTAAAAAACGGCTCAAGTTGATCATTTACACCATGTTGGTCCTTGGTGTCTTGATAAGTGGGCATGACAAAACCATCACAAGTTAGTTGTACAGCTTCCCTAGGCAAAGGAGTTCCGGCAATGAGCTCATTAAGTGTGTTAATCTCCTTCTCATGTTTCTTCTTCAATTTATCCAATTGCTTGTAGGCCTTTGCAGCTTCTTGCTCTGCATTCATAGCCCGCTTCTGCAAAAATACATCTTCGAGTCAGACTCAAATAGTGAAGTCTCTTTACAATGCATCATATACGTAGCATGAGATTTCTCACTCTCACTACACACAGCATGAGAATAGTGGCGATGTAAACTATTAAAAGTACGCGTTGATTCTTTTAAAACGCTAAGTTGATCACAAACATTGAAAATACACTGATTCTTTACTCACCTGTGCAGTAATAACACTTTCTTCTGCTTCTTTAAGCCGCACAAGCAGTTCACCTGCAGCTTGCACTGCTTCAGCAGTATCCTTCAATTGGGCCCGGAGCCTTCTATTTTCATCCCTTAGGATTATTCTCTCTTTTTCTCTTTCTGCTTTTAATGCAGAAATTTCTGCTGCAAGGGCATTTATAAACTTAGACTCCGCACCTCTTACTCCTGCTCTGGAAGCTGCTTTCTTGACATCCTCAATTCCGTCCTGGATCTTTCTATGTCTTTCAAGCAGTTGAACATGTTCCTCTTCCAAATCTGCATATTGTTCTAGAACTCGTGCATGGCCTTCTATAGCCATTTGCATCGCTTTATTCAGTTCCTCAACACACTTCCTCTCAGCATCCAGTTCCTGCTTCCTCTTTTCAGCTAGTGACTTGCTAGCTTCAAGTTCAGCTTTCAGTTCTTCAGAAAGAGAAATCCACCTGCTATCTGCCTCGGTCCATTGACTTCTTTCCTGTTCGAGTTTTATTTTGGTACTCTCATTAAATACTGGACTTGCATTTGCCAGAACGCTACCCTCTGCTGAATCTGTAGTGGCAGTGAGGTTTGCTGCCAAACCAGGTTCAGATGAATGAGTCAGTTGCAATAGCGGATATTGACTTCCTGCTGATGTGGATGAAGAGTCTATATAAAATTGGAGCTGGTTTCTTAAACTTTGTATCTCTTCCATCAACACTTCCTTCTCCCCCAATTTGTAGAAATTCTGGTACTCTTGTAGCTCATCTTGTACTCTTTTTAACTCTGTCTCCATCTTCAAAACTTCTGGATGATGTTCATAATTCTCCTTTAAAAGCTGTTGATTGTGGATAGTAGGTAAGTCCTAAATACAAGCACCAAACATAGTAACCATACAAAGGAAAAGAACTTTTTTTCTACCTTATGTTCATGTCTGAGGGAAACCAGCTCTTCATCCATGAACTCCTCAGCAGGTAAAACACCATCCATGAGGCTCTCAAGGCGAAGAATTTTTTCTTCCCTTGTCTGTGCTATTATGGCATTGCATTCCTGCTCATGCTTGTACTGTTGCAACTACAAATATGATTGAAAATAGTCACAAGAGATGGCAAAATAATGGCTACAGATGGTTGTTAATGAACAAACAGAAACCTACCAAGCGATTTAGCTGCATTATCTCAGAAGTCTGCTTTGCACAAAACTCTTCAAGTGCCATTTCTCTCCTTATAGATTCTGCCAAAACCTTCTCTACTGCCTATATCACAAGAGAAAGGAATTACAATCAATAAAGTGAATTCAACCTAATTGGAAAATGCAGCTGCGATTCTTACACTCACTTTTAGAATATGCTTCTTTGGCTTATCAGCAGACTCAGGGCAATCCACAGGTACCAACTCCATGTTTGAGCCATTGTATATCTCAACGACATCAAGCTGCACACTGCTTTTACAGTTGTTACAGCCTAACACAACAGAATCTTCTTCTATGGCATTATCATCAACATAAGTCTGCACTGCGGCATCAACTTTGTTAACTGGAAAAATTAGCTTGGACTCCCTGGGTTTCAACGACAGCCTCAAAGATGACTGTCTCAAAGCTGCACCAGCACGACAATGATGGCTATCAATAATTTCAAGACCATGGTGGATGCTTGCTGCTAAATTTTCAGTTTTAGTAAGGAAATTTGTAGCTGTCTGGCTAGAAGAGGCAATAGACACGCTTTTCTGATTAATAGGTTTTGGGCCTAAATCACTTTTGCCTTCAAGAACATTCTCAGAAGGAGATAACTTTAATGAGGTCTTCAGACTTTTCCTGCTACTGCTGATTGTTGGTGAAACACTGGGAGTTGGGGATTTGAGGATGGGGGACAAATTGCATTGAGCTGTGCTGAGGTTAGGAGGGGGGTCACAGTTCATTGAGGCACTAGGAGAATCAATGGGTGCATCGGGGGCTGAAAAGCCAGCAGAACATCCACCAGAATTGGGGAGAACAATCATATGATCCTCAACACCTCCCTCATCAATCTCCATTTCTTCATCACCATCATCATCAACATGAGGTAGTGATCGCGGGCAGATTAGGCTAGACTGCAATAAATTCAAACTTCTTCTGATCCAAGCTGCTGAATGACCTCCACTTCCATCACTTGGACTGTAACCATTTGCTTTAATTTGATGCAGCTCATCCTATTGATTTATTACACTTAACAAGTAGTTCAAAACAAATTTCATGTGCTGAGGAAAAAAAATGACTGAGCACAATGTAATGGATATATACCCTGAGTTGGCGTATGACTTCCCGCAAGTGGTTCACATCATTGTGCACAACTTCATTAACAACTGCTTTGTTCTTGATAGCTTTGGCACGTTGGGCAAATCTCAATGTACTGAAAGTTTCACTCCTGCAACTGCAATACTGAGACATGTCAGTCAAAATATAAAGAATACCTAAAGATCAAACTAAAAAACTTCAAACCACCAGTGGTTTACATCTACCTTTGTGCTGGGGAAATAGCACAAACCATTGCTAATTTTGCATTTCCTCCAAGAGACTCCTGCAATAAAAATGTCAACCTGGAATCTCTATATGGTATATGCCGCTGCTTTCCTGTCTGAGAAACTTCAGCTAGAATGTTTATCAAATTCCTGCAGTCCAACTTAACGTCAGTAACTATTTCAAATGTTGGGAAAGAGACTGTCGTTTGGCAGCCAGGAAGGTATTAATAATAAGATGAATGAGTATATATTTCCAGAAGAAACTACTCTAACATCTCTCAAGAAATCTTTAATTCCCAATGATACCCACATCTTTTGCTCAGATGATGCTAATATATATGGTATGAAAGGAAATTCTACTAGTTAACTATATGAGCAGCAATGCATTATGGTAGTGAATGGTAGATTGCAAACAGTGTTGCCACTTGTCAAATAGTGGCTATAGTGGAATAGCGTAGCGGATTTAGAGTTGGGCGCTAAGTTATTTAACAATCTATAGCGGTTATAGTTGCCTATAGCAGAAAAAATAGCGAATTTTTGGCTAAATACTATTTCCACTATTGTTAATGCTGATTGCAAATGCAAACAAGAGCAAGAAAATAGGGTTGCAGAGAGACACAGTGTAGAGGTGGATGAGAAAATAAGATAATAAGTGTCTTAAAAAGAAAGTTGGTAACACTTATTGACAAAAAAAGAAGATTTGCCCCAGTTGGTTTGTTATGCAAGTAGAAGACCATCACAGGCTCCAGTGAGAAATGTGAAACAGCTGGTAGTCCAATACCATTGTTTGATCCATATGTTGAACCCAGTAGTGGGAAGAAGTTGTGGCATCAAATTCTCAATGCTAACAACTATCCTTTCTGAGTTCATGTTTCAGGGTACAACGGTATTTGGGTAATTGGGTGATTTCAAGGACTCAATGTGGTTTAGAAGTTTGAAGTTTCAATGAAAAACCTTAATTTATGATGCACACCAGATGAACGCCACTTCATTTTTCAGGATTCCCATTTTACTCTCAGTTTCTATAAATTGACCATCCATAACGTTTGTTATTCAGGTTTTCTATTTAAATCTATTCGCATTCGTGATTTTGTTTCAACTCCGATATAAAATCAATGTCATACATATGCATACTAAATCATACCCCAGCTGTGAAAGGGATCTATTGATATTGCCAGCTTCCTTCAAACGTTCTCCTGCTGCACCCGTCAATTTTTGTCGTTCTGACCCAGCTAGATCAACAAGATTGATTCTACTAGTTTTAAATCTGCTTATACCATCTGCAGAGCTCTGCAAAGTGCAAACATGAATTTACATCAATAATTATCGTTTTTCTACAGTTCCGTTGTAAGGCAGATAAATATCTTCCCAACAGAAGTTCTTTCGGGAAAAAGGTGAAGAGGAGCAAAAATTCAGGATTATTAGTTCTAAAATTTATCTAGTTATAGACCGTAACCGTCTGGACTTTCTAGCTACATACACTCCATAATACAATTTTATTATTGTACATAAAAGTTGTACTGCTCTATGATCTCCAGGACATAAGAGAAGAGTGCATCACCTTACATCGAGATTCAACAACACAAGTAAAAACAGTGTGTGAGCGAGAACTCTCAGAATTTATACTGGTAGCACCTACTCTCCTATTTGACAAGCCCTGCATAACGAAAGGAAGAATAGTGAAAAACACATAAAAGAGAAACAAAGAAACGAAAGGCAAAACATGATATGTTGAGCCCAAAACCATAAGTTCTCAAAGAAACAATAAAATCGAATCCACAACCAAAGTGCATAAATAAAAGATAATAATCATAAAAAAAAGTACAAATTAAATCGAAAGGTAAAACTTAACAGTTACTAACATAAAGCAAGGCCAAGTCCCGCTGGAAAAATATTCTCACCACAAATACTGGTCATTCAATAAATCATGCTTCAGAGCATCAAAAGTCAATCTGCTACAGAACACTAATTCTACAAAAAAAAAACTTAACAGGATACTCACAATGAGGTCATAGAAGAAAGAAAATCAAAATTAAATGTATCCTATAGGACTAAAAGTTAGCCGGCTACAGAACACTAGTTCTACAAATTGAACAGCAAGATACTCAAAATGAGTTCATAGAAGAAAGAAAACACTTGTTGTAATACAATTTGCGTGATACAGTAAGTATGATAAGTCACACCTTTATTAAAAGCTGGTTCACATCCTTTATAGTATTCACATGCTCCTCTGTAAGGTTTTCAACATAGACACCAGATTTGACATCTTCTCTGATCTGGACAAACAACATAAGACTGATTCCAGTATAAATAAGTCAAAAATGAATGATGGAGAATATAATGTTTAGAGACTTTACCTGCAGGTTTCTTTGATTTGGATCTAACAGATCTGTTATTTGTTCATTGTATATCTGCAAAACAAATTTGTGTGTCAAATTTGAGCAGGACAGAACATGGAGAGGAATAATTTACAGTCATTAAAATTTAACCTCAAGAAAAGAGCAGTGGCACTGATACTTGAGCTGCTGGTCAGAATGCTTAGCTTGCTCCTTCTCAGTAAACACAACAACAAACGTCATGACAGCTCATACATTCATCGAAGGATTTAATCAGGAAAACAACTTAATACTTACTTCATCTATGCGAGCAAAGAGTCGCTCAAAAACACGTGGTGTAAGGCCTCGTTGATCATTTGTTAAATTGTCTTCAAACAAAGAATTGGCCGGCCCCCAGATGGTATAAGTTTTTCCACTTCCCGTCTATAGAAGTGTGAGAATTAATATTAATATAATCATAAATAACAATAACAACTTAAGGGGAAATGGCATTGGGGAAAATGGTAACAAACCTGCCCATAAGCGAATACAGAACTATTGAATCCAGCTAAGCAATTCTCTACAAGTGGCACCCCAACAAGCTCAAAAATATCTAGCTGGAAAACAGAAGTGGCGGCATTAAACAACTGAGGAATCGAGTAACATGTACTTGTGATCCTGACAACACAAAGCATCAGTTGAATTATATAAATAGAAAGTCTTGCCTGGGTAGCACTAGTGTCAGCAACATAATCATATGTGAAATTCTGGCCGTTGATTGACAATGAATCACTGGAAATCTTCTGAACTATGGAATCTCCTTCGTCATTGTCGCAGCGAGACGGCCTCATCCTCACAACCACCTAAAAAAATCCAAAATAGTAAGTAAACTAAAAACCAAAAAATATCTCAAAGAAAAGTCTAATTTCTTAGTCAACATCTATAAACCCCGAAAAAAAAAACGTTCGGGAGTGGAAAGGAGATACCTTGACGCCGGCATCGGAAGTGGCGGGGACTGAATTGCCAGAAATGGGGGCGTCGAGGGCAAGTTTGCGCTTGAGAGGGTTGGCAGAGGGAGGCCTAGGAGGCAAGGGGCTCCTCAATTTGGAATTGGGGTATACCGAAGGAGGAGGGTCATTCTCCTTGGAGGGTTTGTGCCTGCGAGATGGCCTGGGTTTCTTGGCGGAAGAGGAGGTAGGGTTTGAGGGAGAAGGGAACTCTGCGGGGGAAGGAGTGTGAGTGTCCCGCAAGATTGCATTTCTTGGGAGCATGAAATGCTTCATCACTGCACAGAAATGGGTTCTAGAGAGAGAAAGATGAGAGAGAGTGGGGTTAGGGTTTGGGTCGGGGAAGACGAGAGAAACTGAGAAAGGAAAGATAGTGAGAGGCAGAGACAGTAGCAAACTAGCCGTTGGGATTTAAAATCCGGCACGTGTGACCTGCGTGATGAGAGATACGCAAACCATTATGGGCCAGCTATAAGCCCAATTATAGTCTCAGTGACCTTTGGGTCCAACCTCGTTGCGTGAAGATGTCTTCGATCAATTCCAAAAATAAACTTCCGGTCCGAAAATAAAAAAAACCTAGCATCTATAATCCTACCGAATGGACTTTGTTTTATTTTTAAAATTACCTTTTGTATTTTTGGGGGTTTAATAAAAGGGCTTTTTACTTTTTATAAAAAATGTACCAAGGATATTGGTTAAAGATCAAAGTGTTAACATTAATACTTCTTATTACATTTTAGACTTATTAATTTTATTTTTTAATAAAATCATACCACTTTAAATTCTTTAACAAGAGTCCTTAGTTAAACTCTTAATAAAATTATATTAGATTTTCACTTTCTTTGTAAACTTGCCTCCAAAAATCATCAAGTTTTACAAAACATTACCTCGACTTCCCCTCTTAACACTAACCTCCTATAAATTTTAATAAAATTGTTCTTGTAGGATATGGAACCTAAAGTATTCAAATTATGGGGCATTAACATATATATGGATATAGGGTTTGTTGAATCTCAAAACATGGGTCGAAAACAGATTTAACAATTGTATGAGTGAAAAAAAATTGAAATCACTATAAAGTGGGGCAATTTCATAATTTTCAGAAAAAAAAATTTAGGGGCCAAATATCGCCATCATGAGAGGTGAGTTTAGGGAGGGAACAAGGACTGAATGGAGCAGAGATGGAGCAGCGTTTGACCATTAATGTTTGTCCTGAAATCGCCATAGACATTGGCAATTTCAACCCTTGCACAACGCCATTTTATGAAGCGCATGTTACCGAGGGGGAGACTGTGAATGCTTCGTTTTTGCACTCATGAACGAACCATTATTCACATTCCACACTTCCTCATCACTTCAGTTTTTTCACACAGCACAGCAACACTTTCTCCTTACTTCTATTCTAATTTTTCAGTTTCACTCAAGTGCATTTTTTTTTTCAGTTCCACTATAGTACTGATTTTTTTCGTTTCACTTCAGTTTATTTTTTCTTTTCATTTCGGTGCTTATTTCTTTCCTTTCATTCCAATTCTAAATTTTTTTCACAGTTAAGTTCTTGATTTTCTCCTTTCAAACAAGTTGTAACGAAGAAAAGTGTAAAGAGTTTATATGTATTTTAGTGAAAAAATAGTATTACGATGATGAGACCTCGGAAGGAAGATGATACTGTAAATCCGTTGTTATACATCTCACAAAAAATCCTTCAGAATGATCAGGTTCATATTTATCTTATATAGACATTATTAATGTTATATTTGATTGGTCATGTGTATATTCATGTCTATATTCAAACATATTTTATTGTTATATTAAAACATAGTCGTAAAAAAGTGAGATATAAAGTATGCTCTACACTTGTCTTAGTATGAAGATCTTGTGTACCAGAAATGTCTAATAGATTTAACAAAAAAATAAACGCAGTAAAATAATAGTTGTTATTTGTTTATTTTTTAATCCTAATTATTATTGTTACAGAATGTGTGACGATTGCGGACTAGCGGGGTTATTGAGCCACCAAATCCCCCTATACGGTTGTATTTGGAAAATGCCGATTTGTTACATGCGGCCTTGTTACCCCAAATTGGAGTGAAGCAAGGACTTATTTCCACGCTTGTTGCACGGTGGAGGCCAGAAACTCACGTTTCATCTTCCACACGGTGATAGGGTCTGAAATCACCACCCTCCTAGGCGTACTGAAATCGCCACCCCCTGGGTGATTTCAGAGCCCCTGACACCTTTTTTTTTTTTAAATGGTACTAAAATTGTCATTGCTTGTGGCGATTTCAGTACCATCGCCCATACGTTTGTAAAAAATTTACCATGTGCATATTATAGGCATATGTTTAATTTGAGTGCATATATCTGTAAAAATTTCTCAAATTATAGTTGACCTCCCATAGATTTAATTAAAAAAAAATTGTGTTATTTATAATTATAGGACATAGAACAATGTGTCAACCCACACTTTATTTATTATTAGTATAACATTTGTGTATCACAAAGAATTATTTTGATATGTGTGTTTTTATTTTGAATAGAATATATTGATTTGTTTTAAAAAAGGAAATTGAATTATATTTGTTTTAGCTGTCAAAGGATTTAAAATTTGAATTCAAAATATTTTGGTTGAGGAATGGTATAAAATTTGAATTAGAAAACATGAGATTAGTGGACTAGGAATGCCGAGATTTGAATAAAAGATAAATTAATGGTAGAATGGTTAAGTAAAATAGTGATAGAAAAAATTCAAACATTTAATTAATATAGATAAAATGAAATTTTAGCAGAACTCAAACTAATAAAACATTTCATTCAATAATAAATAAAATATAAATTAGTATAATATCTTAAGTATAAATAAGATTTTTATTGTTACATTAGCTCGCTTGTATTACTTGTAATTGTCCAAATAACTAACACTAACCATATTTATCAATAACATGGCTGCTCGTAAAAATAAAAATAAAAATAATATGGCCTATTAGCTCAGTTAGTCAGAGCGTTTGTGCTTGCGACTTGCCCTTTCCAAATTTAAGTCTTTACTCAAATATTTGAACAAACCACTTTTATCAACTTCAACTTTCACATTTGTTTGTTCCTCAAAAAAGTCCACGTCAATTTAATTTTATATTAATCAACTTATTTTTTGAAGATTCAATGATTCGTTTTATTTTTATTTTTATTTTTTTAAATATGGTTCATAATTCATTCGTATTTACAAATGATTGGTTGGATAAGTGGCAAATAAATTGACCCACACAAGAATAAGAACACACCTTCGATTCGATTCTTTTTCTTGATAAACGCACATATTAGAGAGGAATTAGAGAAATTCGTGTGTTTAATCGTAACAATTATTTAAAAGTGTGTGTGTCCTGCAAAGTAAAATTCATCTTTTATTGTGCCAGCCGAATGATGGATTAGATTTGTCATGACACAAAAATTTAGAGAAATTAATGTTTTAGGCCCAACACCAAAACCTGGAAGAGTAATAACGCCAGCGACAACTAAAAAAAGACATTTCTTCTCGACGACCCACAAAAGAAACGAAAAAAAATTTGTTATGAGACAAGATTTATTAGTCCTCCATGCACGAAAAAGATCACTCACTAATACAAAACATTATCATGTTACCACCATTTATTTTATATCCACACCAGTCACCAGCAGACAGACTACAAATACTCATCGCTTAACACGGTTTAAGCATATGATATCCCACAAAAGCCTAGCTTTACAGGGACGAGGAAGGAGCGAAATCGAGAAGCTGCTTGGAACGGAGCCACGGCTTCACCACCACCTCCGATTCGTACACTCTGCCTGCTCCTTTCTGCGTGCCCAAGATCTTCAGGTAGTACTTGATCCCTGACACCACCTGCTCCTGCGCCTCCACCACCTCCACGAACTCCACCGCCTCCTCCTCTTTCTCCACATCCCTCATCCTCTCGTTGTACTCCTCCACCGAGAACTTCCCCAGCTCCTGCACCTCCCTGTTCCCCTTCACGTCCTCGATCTCCGTTCTTCCTCCCACCAATCCCCTGTACGAATCCGTACAGAGGAACGAGGCAAACGCGACCAGGAGTGCCGTCAGTGTCACCGCCGGTGACCTTATCATTGCAGCCATGTCGCATTAACTGCTGCTCTTTCTTGTTTACCAAAACGATTAGGATTGTAATGGCGTTGCGGATACGACGCCGTTTATATAGGGCAAAATAAAAGATGTTTGGAGGAAAACTAACTAAATAAAAAATGTTGCAGTGTTTATTGGTGTGTTGGATTGGGGTGGGGATATATATATATGGGAATTGAGATGCGGATAATGGGGTTTAGGGTTTGAGAGGGGAGAGTTTATCGCATCGGGTTGCGGTGCGGTGCAGTGCAGTGCAGATCATGCGTGGGGGATAAGGTATGGGGCGAAACGGGAAGCTGTTGCATTTTGTGTTTATTTTGTCTTTGTTGATACTTTTAGTGAGGACTGACGTAGTAGTAAGTCTTGCTGTGCTTGAGAGGAGCTGACAAATAAGCCCACACCACTCTGAGAGACTGCCACGTTGGAAATTGCATGCCTGCAGCAACTGGTTTTTGTTTAGGAGACTGAATTTTTTTTGTTTTATAAAATTCATGTAGCACAAGAAATCTTTATTATTCTTATTTAATCTGATTATTTATGAATTCTCAAGATTTCATCTATAATAAAAAGAAAAAAATTAAAATAAATAACTTTAATAATATTATAACGTAAAAGTGCAAGTACATAAGTAAAAATTACATAAATATAAATTAAAAGGAAATGAAAAATTAAAAGTAAAATAAGAATTAAAAGAAATTGAATGAAGAAAAAAATAGAAGAAATTGAGAATTTACATGTCGGAATGAAGAAGAAGTGGAAATAGAATACTTGATATTCTCCGATGGTATGTTGGCGTGGCGATGACAAGAATAGGTATAGACGACTTGTCAAACGCCTTAATTCTAACCTCCCTTATAAAAAAAACCTTATGATATAATAATTTTGCAATTAGTCTTCACGTAACCTCTCCTAAATTCTCCACTTTAAATTTGAAACAGCTCATTTTAATATATTGCATATTTTTAACTTAAAGTTTTCTCTTTTTCCAGGAGAGATCAATAAAGTAGAATCACTCCGCCGTCAATTAATTAAGCTTGACTGCAAAATGGAAGAAGTCACTGCGGCTTCTCTGGTTAACCATTATGGCAAACAACTTATGCTGAAACAAGCTAAAGATATCTTTGCAGAATATGCAAACTCTCACACATCTAGTAAACTGCTATATAACTCTATGATGGATGTATATGCAAAACGTGGTGAACAAGAGAAAGCATATTTGCTATACAAGCAAGCAACAGAGGAAGGATGTGATTTTGGTGCTGATGGAATTAGCATCGTTGTAAATGCTTTGACGAATAGAGGTATATCACGGAACTGAGAAGATTAAAATGTTTATATTTAATATAGACCCTTTTGTAACACATAGATTAAGGATAATCACCAATGATGGATTAAGCTAGAAGCATAAGCACTTGTCTCTAGTGCGGTCATCAAGGGTTTGACATATGGTGGTGTCATAAAATACGCCCTGAGCAGATTCACAAAGAGACAAGAAGGTGAACTATGAGGAGTTATGGATTGGAGGGCTTTAGATCTTGTCTCATGTCCCAAAGATGTCATGGGATCCATTCCAAGGCCTTTTGGCCAGCTATGAGGACTTGGGAAGCAAGAAAGTGGATACGTCATCGCAACAACTAAACTTGACAACTTGCAACATCCCTCAAACTGTGGTCTCAGGGGCTCTTCTGTACGCCCTTTGATGACCTGCTAAAGGTGCAACAAGGGTTTCTGACCTTATACCTTTTACGAACCCCTCATAATAACCTAGAAGAGAGAGCCAAAAAGTATTTTTCTTTATACTAGGTAGTTTGTGTAAGAAATCTATATTAAGGTAATGCTTGAGAGTGACACGTCCTAGTTAAAGTTACAGGCACAAGGACCCACGCAGCAGAGGGCCTTGTCCTGTAGTCCTGAAAATGACCTGTCAATAACAAGATCAAAGGGAGTCAAATAGCATCCTAGGAATGAGAAAAAGAAAAAGAAAAGAGGGAAAATAAAATAATAAAAAGGAGGATTCAGGAGAAAAACACACATGAAACAAAGAATAGAGCACACACACCCCAAGCATAGCAACCAAAATAGAAAATCCCAAGCTGGAGGGCGTATCTAAAAACACCAGAAATATTTTGCTCTCAAACCCAACAGTTGAAGCCACCCATACAAGGGCTTGGATTGGAGGACAAGGTTGTTCACCCCTTACATTCCAACTCTCATAGCCCACATTTTCCTTTCTTTCCATTCCTCTTTCTTTCCTTAAGTCTCAAAACAAGCTTAAGAACTCATAATCTCTCATTTTCTCACTTTCATTCTTATGTTTTAAACTTGTCTACCAAAACAATTTAAATCATTGGCGACTCCACTGGGTTTGAGCTTCAGGGAAGCATGGAAGGAAGATCACCACCAATTACGCCGCGAACACTGAACTTTAAGTTAGAGGATAGGATTTTCCTCTAAATGACGGTGAGGGTGTCCAGTTCACGGATTTCGCGTAATAAATAAATATACGAACCATTTATTTACACTGGAAATTTAAATTACTAAAATTATTTTAAAAAATTGACAGTCAAGGTAATGGTTTCGCGGTCTCACGAAATTCCGCGGGATTCGAATCAATTTTGTGTTATCGCCAGAATTTAAATACGTATCGAAGGTACCCTTAAAACGTACTTTTACGAAAGTAAATTTATGAGTACCTTGAATTAATTTAAATTCCTTATTAAGACAGTTAATATAAAGTGTTTTTATGATTAGATAATTTTTATGATATCCGTTAAATTTTCGCGCACGGATGACTATACATATACACGGATAGTTAACGACCGAACACGATCAAACACACCATTTCTCATTTCTAATTTCCCACTCCAGCCATGACCCATACGGTTCCCTATTTCCCCCAAAATTAATTAATCCTAACTAGTCAAACTTGCCCATACCTAGCCCATACCCCATACTTCCACCCATGCTTCCATCACCTCCAACTCTCTAAAATTAATTTAATTTCCCTTCACCCATCAGCCACAAGGTCATGGCTTCACTCCCTAAATCCTAAGAGAAATTTCATTTCTTTCCTCTACACATACAAGTCCAACTAAGCTTGGAAGATCACACCTTCATCATCTCATTTTCTCTCTTGTTTCCTTGCCTTTCTTGTTTCATTTTCTCACCCAAAACCGTGTAACATACCCCAAAAATCCCCTCATCTTCACTCTTCATCTTCTTCCATAAACCAACCAATAAAGATCACTCTACAACCATCATATAGGAACACCATTTTATTCTCCTTACAAAGCCCTAAGAACAACACCATCATTCTCACAAATTTCCCTCACTTTCCTCTCCTCCAAAACCGTGAGCTTGCTTCTAGTTTCCCTCAAGTTTCTCTTGAAGAAAAGTGACCAAAGACTTGGAAGGCACCAAGGCTTCTAAGGACTTTCACTCCAAGCTTCAATCACCACCCCAAAGCCTCTCCACAAGTGAGCAACTTTTGTTGACCATTTCTTGAAGTGATCCATAAATGTTTATAGATAGATATTTTTATGTGTATGTTGTTATTGTTTGTCTGGAAAATATTGATAGATATTTTTATGTATATGTTGTTGTTGTTTGTCTGGAAAATATTGGTGTTTATCTGTGACTTGCTGAATATAAACATACCTAAGCGTGAATGAGATTTTTATATGAAAATAATGATTTTGAGGGTGTTCCCAAGAGGAGTGAAAGTGAGGTTTTGAGTGAGCTTAAGAAAATGTTTGAGAAAAAGATTTAAGTTTTTGAGTGAACCTAAGAAAAATGCTTGAGAAAAAGGTTAAGAAATGAGTGGAATAAACAAAAGAGTAAGGCTGTGAAAAGATTTGCTCGTCAGGCTGCTAAGCGACCCTGGAGGGGCGCTGAGCGACCTGAGCGTTCCCAATGTCCGCTGAGCGGCCCTAGAGAGGGCGCTGAGCGACCTGGAGAACCCTAGGTCGCTGGGCGACTACTAACAGGGTAGTTGAGGTCCCGCATATCCCAATAAGCACTACTTCACCTAAATTTATGCATGAAGAGTTTATGTAACAACTGTATGTTATGTGTTGTATATGTGATATTTTGGCATCATAAGATAATGGTTGTCATTAGGGCTTTAGAACAACCTTAAATAACTAGAAGTTAATCACATAATTGTGTAAAGAGAATAAATGAACCTCAGGGAAAAATGTAACATCTGAAGAGGGTTCCGACCACAGTGGGTCCGGTATGTCTTGAAGATATATGAACATAGTTATATGAATAGGAAATCGCCTCTCATGACAACTTTCTTGCATGGTATGAGGCCTGTAAGGAAGATATGGTTAAGATATGGTCAGTATTCCTATAGGTAGGTGGCTTGTAGGATGATCTCTTCCCTGTAGGTAGAGGCTTACAGGGGAGGGATGATCAGTATTCCTGTAGGTAGGTGGCTTGCAGGGATAGTCTCTTTCCTGTAGGTAGAGGCTTGCAAGGAAGGGATGATCAGTAGTCCTGTAGGTATAGGCTTGTAGAGGAGGGATGGTCAGTATTCCTGCAGGTAGAGACTTGCAGGGATCGTCTCTTTCATATAGGTAGAGGCTTGCAGGAGAGGGATGGTCAGTATTCTTACAGGTAGAGGCTTGCAAAGAAAGGGTATTACATGATGTATGCATATGATTATGTACGTATATGATAAGACAATGTCAAGTGAGAAAGATTTCACAAGACCGCCTCTAGGAGAATAGGAGACACGAGAGTACATGACCCGATGTCACGTGACTCAAGCGAATAGGATTAGTAAGCACGCCCAATTTTCCTTTGATAGGTAATGCAAAGACTAGAATACCTCAATCACCTAGTAAATTAGATAAAGCTACTCAGGACTGACATGGTTTAAAATAAGTAGGGATTTTAGTATACTTTGACACCTAAAGATCTCCTGAGTGGCATGGATCATAAATGAGTCGATAACATATAGTTATGCCCCATAGGATCCCCACTAAGAACGCAAGGTTCTCACCCCCACTCATTTATGGTTCCAGGCGAGCCCAACGAGTACACGGGAAAGTAGGAGGCGTCATATGGTGATTGAAGGCCTTGAAATCAAGATGTTCCAGGGAAGTAACATGACTACAATTATATCTACGCATCATGATTCCTAGGCATTTTGTACTTTGTATTAGCCAAATGGATTAGACATGCCATTAGCTCTTATATGCAGTAGATGTATATGTATATGTATAAGCAAAGGTATAATTATTTATGGATCCATGTGAATGTGTGTGTGTGTGTATGATGAAATGTTATGCACGATTTCCTTATATGTCATTAAACGCCTAAGTCCTATAGACTCTATCGCTTGCTTTTATATGCATGTCTTCTCGAACACGCATGACGCATATTTTATGTTTTAATAAAGAAAGGAAAAAGTTTTTAACTGGTCCATATTTTCAGTAAAAGAGTATTTTTGAAGATAATATAAGACTAAAACTATTCCAACCAAAGCAATTAACAGCCCTGTGAGCATTGTTTACGATTTAAGCGTAAGCAACTAACAGGGGTGCTACAAAGGTGGAAGATGAAGAAGGAAGGGGAATGTTGCATTCGACTGTTCCGTCTACACGCGCCAATGCGCGGAGCCGGGGATGAGAGGGAGGTTCGACCTAGCAGCGTTCCCCATTGTCGAGAGCACCTACTGCCATCGTGGCCTAGACCAGGAGATCATTTACACATTCCCGATGTTCACATACTCCACCGTGAATGGGCTCAAGATGGGTGGAGGGGTGGTTGGAGATTTGGGGAAAAGAAGAGGATGGTTGAGAGAATAGAATGAATATGAGGATGGATATAGGAAATGATGGATTTGGGGATTATTATTTTTTATTTGAAAACGGGTCAGCTCTGGGTATTTGGGTTGGGTACATGGTTAGGTTGAAAATGTAAATTATGTCATGTGGCGTGCTAAACTGGCGTTCAACCTAAAAATGAACAAAATTTTTTTACAAGACTAAATCGTAATGAAAAATGTTTTGAAGACTTAATACAAATTTTTTTGATATTGGAGAGGTTAAAAACTTATTTAAGCCTTATTTTTATATCAAATTTATGTTAACCATTCATTATTGATTCTACTAATTTATTTTCTCCTATGCTCTTTTTCTTCTTCTTTTTTTTTTTTTTTCTTTCGAAGACATCCTTCAAAGAAATATCTTCTCCTTCTTGCCCCGGTAATGTCTTAGGAGTCATTTATCCACATTGTGCAGCAGCAGCAACAAGTGCTGTGTGTAGCTGCAATGAAAATGGAGTCTCTGATATCCCCCTTCCTCCTCTCCACTCCACTCCTCCCTCCACCTTCTCAGCTCCACCACCTCTCTCTCACCACCCACAACACCAAAAAGAAGAAGAGACCCATCATTACTCGCATCCACTCCTCAGTCCAGCGGGACCCATGGTCCCTGCGAGACGGCGACCCCACCAGGCCCAAGCCCCGCTCCCGAAACCCTAAGAAGCCTCTCTCCGACGACAACGCCCGCCGCATCATAAAGGGGAAGGCCCACTACCTCAGCGTCCTCCGCAGGAACCAGGGCCCGCAGGCCCAGACCCCTCGCTGGATCAAGCGCACCCCCGAGCAGATGGTTCAGTACCTCCGCGACGACCGCCACGGCCACCTCTACGGCAAGCACGTCGTCGCCGCAATCAAGAAGGTCCGCGCCCTCTCGCAGTGGCGCGACGGAGACTACGACATGAGGATGGTGATGGGTTCCTTCGTTGGGAAGCTCAGCTTCAGGGAGATGTGCGTGGTGCTCAAGGAGCAAAAGGGGTGGAGGCAAGTCAGAGACTTTTTCGCTTGGATGAAGTTGCAGGTTCGCGGCTGGTGTCTCTATTTACTTTGCCATTTTTTTCATTTTAACTTCAGTATAAGTGAAATGTCTGAATAATTTGATGAATAATAGTACTCTATATGGGATGATTATATAAATAACAGTTAATTGACTGAAAATTTTGTGGTGCAACACTTTAGTCCTTAGAAAAAAATATTAATTTCTCAAAGAAAACTGGCTAATATTATAGTCCCAATATTTATCACGTTGTAACAAGTTAGTCCATTTACTAAATACGATAGATTAACTAGTAAAGGAATTTCCATATGCATGTTATGTTGTATTTTGCCATGCTAGTATTCCCTTGTCCTTTATTGGTTTCATATACACAATCTGTGAATCATAGCTTCTGCATCGCTTAGTTTTGATAATTTTCATGTTAATTACATTTAAAATCTTTGGGACAAGGTCTGCGTGTTTGTGGAAAATCTTTGTGAACCTGGTGGGTCTGGTGTGATTGTGAATGAGGTGGTATTGGTTAACGGTCTGGTTGATTTGTATTTTGATGTTTTTGCTCCCAAGTATAGAGATTGATACTGTGTATTGATAGTCTGGTGCTTCAACAGCTGAGCTACCATCCGAGTGTCATTGTCTACACTATAGTATTGCGCCTGTACGGGCAAATTGGGAAGCTTAAGCTGGCTGAAGAGACATTCTTGGAGATGCTTGATGCAGGTTGCGAACCGGATGAAGTTGCTTGTGGTACCATGCTTTGTTCATATGCTAGATGGGGGCGTCATAAGGCTATGTTTGCTTTTTACTCGGCTGTAAAAGAAAGGGGTATCGTACTCTCTGTTTCTGTCTTCAACTTTATGTTGTCTTCTTTGCAAAAGAAATCGTTGCATAGAGAGGTTGTACTGCTGTGGAGGGATATGGTACAAGAAGGGGTGATGCCTAATGAGTTTACTTATACTGTAGTCATCAGCTCGTTGGTCAAAGAAGGGCTGCATGAAGATGCTTTCAAGACTTTTGATGAAATGAAGAATAATGGATTTGTTCCTGAGGAGGTAACCTATAGCCTGCTTATAAATTTAAGTGCTAAAAATGGGAAGAGGGATGTAGTGCAAAGATTATATGAGGATATGAGGTTTCGAGGAATAATTCCTAGTAATTACACTTGTTCTTCACTTCTATCTTTGTATTACAGATACGAGGACTACCCTAGAGCTCTCTTGCTCTTTTCAGAAATGGTAAGCAACAAAATTCCAGCTGATGAAGTAATATATGGCTTGCTTATAAGAATTTATGGAAAGCTTGGTTTATATGAGGATGCCCATAACACATTTGAAGAGATAAAGCATCAGGGCCTGCTGACCAGTGAGAAAACATGTTTGGCAATGGCACAAGTCTATCTTACTTCAGGAAACGTGGAAAAAGCCTTGGAAGTTATTGAACTCATGAAGTCTAGCAACCTATTGTTCTCTCGGTTTGGTTATATTGTTCTGCTGCAGTGTTATGTGATGAAAGAAGATATAGTATCTGCTCAAGGGACATTGTTGTCTCTCCGCGAGACAGGACCACCTGATGCTGGCTCTTGTAATGATATGCTCAATCTGTACATGGGACTTAATTTAATGGAAAAGGCAAAGGAATTCATTGTCCAAATAAGGGAGGATAAGACGCATTTTGATAAGGAGCTTTATAGGACAGTTATGAAGGTTTATTGTAAGGAGGGAATGGTGCTAGAAGCTGAGCAGTTGACAAATCAGATGGTTAAAAATGAATCTTTTAAAAATTGTAGTTTCTTTCAGACATTTTATTGGATTCTTTGTGAGCATAAGGGGAATGTGCAATCTGATGATAAGCTTGTAGCCATTGAGCCCATTGAACGTCGTGATACTACAGCACTTGGGATGATGCTCTGTTTGTATTTGACAAGTGGCAACTTCAGCAAGATAGAACTGTTACTGAAGCTATTGGTGGGTTATGCCAGGGGATCTAATATTGTTAGTCAATTCATCATCAGCTTGACCAAAGATGGTATGAAAACAAATTGTCTTGTTGTGTCTACTGCAAAAAATAGTCATACCACATTAAGCAAAGATCTCTTTTGCTGTAAGCTTCTTGAAGTTTCCATTTTTAACTTAACGTTTTTTTTTCTTTTTCCAGGAGAGATCAATAAAGTAGAATCACTCCGCCGTCAATTAATTAAGCTAGACTGCAAAATGGAAGAAGTCACCGCGGCTTCTCTGATTAACCACTATGGCAAACAACTTATGCTGAAACAAGCTGAAGATATCTTTGCAGAATATGCAAACTCTCACACATTTAGTAAACTGCTATATAACTCTATGATGGATGTATATGCAAAATGTGGTGAACAAGAGAAAGCACATTTGCTATACAAGAAAGCAACAGCGGAAGGATGTGATTTGGGTGCTGTTGGAATTAGCATCGTTGTAAATGCTTTGACCAATGGAGGTATATCACGGAACTGAGAAGAATAAAGTGAACTAGAGTCTGATGTTTATATCTAACTTCACAGATTCAACATCTTGTCCTCTCATATATTCCTATTCCTACCAATAAGATAGAATAATGTATGAACTCTTGTCTTTCACAATCTATAACTTGTTTGGCTTGTAGAGAGCTTACAATACAGTGGATGTTTAACACAAGGTTTGGTTTGGAGAAAGATTTGCTCTCAATTTTTTTTTCTAAATCTTAAAGTTTTATCACTGCAGAGTGTTGTTAACTGATCATGTCTTGTGTGCTGCAATCTCTGTAGTTATAAGTAACTACATTGTGTTCCTGGATTTCACAATGTATATTTTGCAGATCTTAACCCCCCGGCAAATTGAAGTTTTGTACTTTCAAACTTATATCGCTTGCTTTTAGCTATCCCTGCTGTACATCAGTTGTTTTAAAAGATTGAGGGGAATGCTAGCCTGCTACTGTGGCTAGTGCATGAAATTTTATTTCAAAAGGGTGTTTTGATAGCTTAGAATTGTTTGAAAACTAAATAATTGCACTCTTAGTTTCTGAAAATCAGGAAATGCCAGGAGCATGACGTATTCCTTGTTGCTTCTTATTTTAGCCGGCAGTTATTTTGTATTTAGTTGATAATCATGGGCATAATTCTTTTTCAGGAAAACATCAGGAGGCTGAGAATATTATCTGCCGGAGTCTTGAGAAAAACTTGGAGCTTGATACTGTGGCTTACAATACCTTTATCAAAGCCATGCTTGGAGCAGGTTGATATCAAGCATCCTGCTTTCGTAGGGAAGTTAAAATGAAACAGGACCTTACTAATACAGTTTGTTCTGTTTTGTAGGTAAATTACATTTGGCATCCAGTATCTTTGAGCGCATGTGCTCGGCTGGTGTTGCTCCATCAATTCAAACATTGAACACCATGATAAGGTTATGGTTTAATAAGTTGTTCTTTCACTGATGGTAAGTGTTCATACCTTTATTTGGCTTCTAATTTAGACTAAATGTTAAACTGCCAATGCAGTGTCTATGGACGAGATCAAAAGTTGGACAGAGCGGTGGAGATGTTCAAGAAGGCTCACTCATTGGGTGTGCCTTTGGATGAAAAAACATACATGAATTTGATTGGCTACTATGGGAAAGCCGGTAATGAGCTATTACCTCAACTGAGATAGAATTCTGATAATTATGGATGCAATGATGTATTGATAATTCCATTGTTTTTAGATTTTCATGGGATAATTTTTCTTCATTAATATGAACATCTATTTCTTGTTAGGTGTCTTGATTCATAATGGGCAATAATGAAATGTGATAATGGTCAAAATGAAATGTGTAATTTAATGGGGAGAGAGAAAGAGAAGAGGAAGAGAGGAAGAATTTAAAGAATGGATTGGAAACACCATGAGATAGATTAGCACATGGATATTCTAAAATCTGTATGAGGATAGGTGATTAGTTCATGTAATTTCTCGTGATTGTATTTTCTATAGCTTTGCTATTAAAATCTGGTTATTTATTCTATCTTGTAGGTATGATGCATGAAGCCTCTCAGTTGTTCAGCAAAATGCAGGAAGAAGGGATAAAACCGGGAAAGGTAAAGTTGAAACTATTTTTACTAGATAATTGGCAATTCCTGTTGGTATTTTCCACAGATTACTTGATTTAAAAGCTTAAGCTGTCTGTACTGTCCGCCCAAAATTTCTCTGTTAGTTTAATTTTTCTTTTTTTCTTTTTTTTTTTTCATGTTTATGATGACTTTGCTCAAGAAATTACCTATATTTTTCTTTTAAAGAAGTCAAATATTAGGATCACTCTATATATCTCTATGTTGCATTCAGATGCGGATCTTACTCTTCCAGCATTGAAAGCAAGGCATACTTTATATTTTATGTTCCTTAGTAATCTTGAAATATTGGGCGATGAATGTTCCAATGCTAATTTTTGGAATTTGCTCGGGAAATGCAGGTTAGCTACAATATTATGATCAATGTATATGCTAATGCTGGAGTTAATCATGAAGCAGAGAAACTTTTCCAAGTCATGCAGAGACAAGGTTGTTCGCCCGACTCTTTCACATATCTTTCCCTTGTCCAAGCATATACAGCGAGTCTGAATTACTCCAAAGCTGAGCAGACCATACATGCTATGCGGAACAGAGGCATTCCACCATCTTGTGCACATTTTAATATTTTGATCTCCGCATTCGCAAAAGCAGCAATGGTTGATGAAGCCAAGAGGATTTATGAAGAGCTTTCAACTTTTGGTTTAATTCCTGATCTCATATGTTACCGGACAATGATGAAAGGTTACCTGGAATATGGATGCGTAGAAGAAGGCATCAGCTTCTTCGAAAGTATAAGCAAGTCAATAAAAGGAGACAGATTCATCATGAGTGCAGCTGTACATTTTTACAAATCTGCAGGGAAGGAAAGTAAAGCGGAAGAAATATTGCTTTCAATGAACAACATGAGAATCCTTTTCCTTCGGAAACTTCAAGTTGGATCCAGAGTGAAAGTGGAAACTACTTGACACATGAGCTACTGTAGAAATGCATGTGCGCGCTTGAGAAGCAATATACTGATGAAGAATTATGACTAATAGAGCAGGCATAGAAATCTAATCAATCTGCAAATGGTGAATTGGTGATGGTGGAAGCCCAATGATTGCTGCGTATGTGATTGGTGGCAATGATTAAAGGACTCCGGTTCAGACTATATCTTCGCGGGTGATGATGAGGACTTGATCCAGATTTGCTGCATTGTATCTCGGTGAAATCTGATAGCTGGAAATATCCATACCACAGTTACAGGAAGTCAAAACAAGGGTGTGCTTGCCCAGTTATCAAAGCAGTTGTAATTACAGATCAGTTTACTACGCGAGTCCCCATGGTACCTGTAATTACAACATCTGAGGTTCATGAGTCATGACTTGTTTTGGCCCTGGCTTTTTCCCCCTCATAATCTAGCAGGGCTGCAGTGGAAAAAATGTACACTATTTTTTGGCCCATATTGAGAGTTCACAGCTTGCTGTAAATAATGTATGGTATCGAAAATGAATTTAATTTGAGGAATAAAATTGACTTTTCCTGCATGGTATGAACTGATGTAGTATGATGTGTGAGAAGGAGATTTGATGTTTACAATATGCTTAGTGTTTAAATAACATTTTTGTTTAGCAAATTACTACAAATTAGTTTCAAATAGTAGACACCATTTTAAATTGCTTAATATCGTGCTGATATTGATAGAGAAAACTTTGGCGATAATACAGCACTTCTGAGCTTTTTCTACTCCAGTTCTATTTTTATTTTATTTTTTGTTGACTTCTGCTATCACATTACAATGTGACTGTTTAGTTATTTCCTAGCTAGTTTTTTCATACAAGACTTTATATTGTGAACAGATTTCAGAAGCCAAATCGGGAATGAATCATAAAGAATTTGTCATTAATCTACATCAGCTGGAATCGTGATAAAAGTGGACCCTTTAAGTTTGTATCATAGATGCACACAACACACATACAAAAGTAAATTAGATATCAGCATTCAAGCTTCTTAATATTAAGAAGAATGAATAAGCTACAACTATTTCTCTGACACTGACAAATAACCAAAAGCCAGCCACACAATATTGAAAGCAACTACCTCAGAGCTAACAGCTACATCTACCCATCTTCTAGTTATTGCAGGAAGAGCATGACCATTGATGAAAGTTCAACATAACCTTGTAAGAAACTGCAGGTTCAACGGCAGCACTTGGAGCGTTTAAACAATACTTGATAAAAAGATTGTTAATTTAAGTTCAATTAAATTGTTGCGAATTCTCTACAAGCAGTTATAGCAAAGATTGTTCTAGTGCTTAGCAGTACATTCCTTAACAAATCTCCAAATAGTACGGGAAACTGCTATCGAAACATTCTTTTGGGGAAGATAACTCATAAGAGCTGAGTCAATGTGATCAATGATAAAAAGAAACATTTGAAGTTGCCAAAACTTGATCACTTCATTTCTTATTAGCCATCAGTTTGTACACGACTTTGAGACGACAACTGACAACTGAGACCATAAGCATTCTTCATACGAAAACCACACATGAACAAACTACTTATGGGAACAAGAGACGGACACAACAATTTGGATACCATAGATGTAGGCAGACACGGTCCACGGACACATAGTTTGCTAACTTTGTTCCTAAGTATTAAGCTTTACTGTCAATAGTCATTGGCACAGGTTCCTGCTTTGCTGATGCAGTTCTTGCTTGTTCCGCTTTGTTCATCTTCGCAAACATGCTGCCATAAAACTGCGCATCCTTCTTGTTATACTCTCTCACTTTATCCTTCAAAATTTTGTACTCAATCCTCACATCCCTGATAATATCCAATCAACCATGGTTAATACAAACAACTTATATATAAAATGCATATGCAAGTTGAGGATCATTTGACACAACAAAACCAAGGTGCATACCTATTGTCCGGCTCAATCTCAAGAGCTTTCTTGATGTCAATCTCAGCCAGATCCAAGTCCACAAGTTGAATATATGCTTGAGCCCTCCGGTACAGTGCCTTCACATTCCTACTATCAAGCTCTAATACCTTGGTGCACAACTTCTCTGCCTGTTTGTAGTCCTTGAGTTTCAACTTGCAGGCTGCATTGTTGAGGTTGCATGAGATTTTCAACACCTTTGTTTTCTGTTTCTCTTCGTCACTGAAGGAGGAATCATACTCAATATACCTTATGGCCTGTCACCAAGTCAATACAGAGCAGCAATAGTTAGTTCATTCTCATTACACCACTTAGTAGCCACCTTAATTGCTAAGAAACTTCAGCTGTTGCATAGTTACCTTTTCATATCTCTTTGATGCTCTTTCATATTTACCAGCCTTGAACAATGCATTCCCTTCTTCCTTATTCTTTCCAGCAGCCTCAATCTTCTCTGGCGTATTCAGATCCCACGATTCCTTCTCCTGCATTCCGTTTCTTACTAATTTAGAAGTGTTCTTTCAAACTTGTTAGAGCCAGAAAACATTGGGAACATGATAACATAATTCTCTCACCTTCACGAAGGAAACAAGCTCAACTTCATAGTAAACAGTGGAGTTGGGAGGAACTGCAGCTAATTCCTGAGTTGGCCCAGATGGACCAAAAGCGTATTCAGGCTGTATGGTCACCAATGCAATTTCTCCTTTCTTCATGTTCTTCACAGCTCTATCAAGTCCATCAATTACTTGCTCTACATAAACAGTTATGCCCAAGATACAATTTAGCATTTACAACAACTTGATTGTAATAGGCCACTTAAGAACTTGCAATTAGAAAACTTATCAAGGTACCTTCATCAATTTTGAACTCAAACGGCTGTTCATCATCGTGACCCTTCTTGATGAAAACAGTCCCATCTTGCAGCTTGCCAACAAGTTTCACTGAAACATTAAAAACAATGTACACTCTTTCAACAATTACCCAATAAAATAAATAAACATGGGAAATGAAGAAAGCCATAGAAGAGAAGGCTTTGAAATGCTTTTAAAAGCCTAAAACCCACACAATAGTTTACCTTGAACCACAGCTCCATCATTGGGTCGTTCATATCCCTCTCCTTCCTTCAAAGTCTTCTTGAGAACCTTCTTATCCTTGGTGATGTCAGATACAGTCTTCCAAGACACCAACTCAAGCTCAATTTGGAGTGAGGCATTCGGAGGTACAGCACCTTCATCTCCTGATGCTGGCCTTCCACTCTCACCAAACCCATCTGCAAAATTAACAAATGTAGATGTCAATAAACTTGCGCAAACAAAAAACATTTGATGTGTATATAACTGTTACCAGAAAGCATGAACTCACATTGTGGCTTCACGGTCAAGATGACTTTCTCTCCCTTCTTCATAGTTTTCACAGCCTTAGCCAAAGCAGGACAGAAGTACCCTATACACAAGAAAACCCACGTTATGGATGCATTCAAATTGTAATCAGAAAGCAACTGCATCATGCAAACACACAATCAAGATTTTTGAAAGCACAGAATTTGCCTTCTTCCACAGTGAACTCGACCCCATCACATTTTGAAATGACCGTCCCATCCTCAAGCCGAGCCACATACTTGACTGCAGAACAGAGACAAAGAAAGAGGCTATTAGAAGACAATGAACAATGCCTCCAAACAGGTAAACCTCAGACATATAATTGATTGAGATGCATTACCAAGCACTTCATCAAGGTCCTTAGGACTATCCCATTTCTCTCCTTCAGTGACT
Organism: Nissolia schottii; assembly: GCA_003254905.1. Lineage (NCBI taxonomy): Eukaryota > Viridiplantae > Streptophyta > Magnoliopsida > Fabales > Fabaceae > Nissolia > Nissolia schottii. The sequence goes on from QANU01034901.1 coordinate 277,026, forward strand.
ATCTTCTTGAATATTCCTCCATCCTTGCAAATGTCCTTGACACTCGTCCAAGACAGCAGCTCCACATCAAACTGCAGAGTCGCGTTTGGAGGAATGGTAGGAGGAGACCCAGACTCGCCATAAGCCAATTCTGGGGGAATCGTGAAGACAGCATTTTCGCCCTTCTTCATGGTCTTGATACCTTCATCCCATCCCTTAATCACTTGTCCTGTGCATTAAACATTAATAGAACTTCAGTTATTACTAATTGCTATTAATAATCTAAACAAATCATCGATTAGAAATCTATATAACACCAAAGTAGGACACAAAAATTAACAGTAGCAATCATAATAATAATTCCATCACTGCATTTAAGAATTTGTTACCTCGTCACAAAACAAATAGAATAATTGATGAACAGAGAGAAAGATGAATGAATGAATAAATGAATGTACCTTGGCCTAGCTTGAACTTGAAAGGGGTGCCCCTGTCACGGCTGGAATCAAATTGGGTTCCATCGAGCAAGGTTCCGGTATAATGCACTGCAACATAAAGAACACCATTTCAAGAATCACACAAAGTCGGAACAAACAAAAGAAAAAGGCATCATTATGGAATAGCATTGTTTGAAGAGAAGGAATTAGGAATGCAATGGATTTAGGGTTTACCTTCAACTTCGTCACCAGAGGAAGGTGTTTCCCAGCCTTCACCTTCCTTGAGGAGCTTCTTCTTGAGTCCCTTCTTCCCGATCTCCTTCTCTTCCCCGACCTTGATGATTGGGCTGACGGAGTCTTCCTCTTCCTCGGGGATTGCCATGTCGTCGTCGTCGAAGTTGTTGCCGTTAGCTGGGAACTCGAAATCGTCCTCCATGACGAATCAAGTGAAGGCGAATGCAGCAGAAGCCGAAAGGAAAATGCGGATTATTTTATGAATAATGACCGGTTGGTGCAGGGAATGTTGATGACGGAGTGAAGGGAGAGAATGGGGGCTTTATAGGAGGAGGAGAGAGTGGAGTGTGTCTAGAGAGTTCCATAGTGTAAAGCTGCCCAGATGGTTCCAGAATCAGCTACTTGATTATTTCTTCTTGATGGCAATTCAAGATCCGACGGTAATGCGGTTGTTCGTTATTTCTACGCCCAAATGGGGAATAACACTAACTGAATCTTGTTGAACAGTTCTTCTTTACTTTTTTTTTTTCTTTCTTTCTAATAGGTAATAGTTGTTCTTTTTTTTTTTTCCTAAATACTTTTTTAATCATTATAAAATTAAAATATTTGTCTTTTAATCCTATAAAAAATTTTGTTAGGATTTAATTCGTGAAATATTTGTTTTTAATTAACATGTCCGTTACTTTTGTTTTTTGGTTTTTTTTAAAAATCGGGTTGAGTTTAGTGGTACGTGGGTGGGTGAGTTGAGTTTTTGGTTTAATGGAGTTTGTCACGTGGCATATAACATGAAGAACTGTTTCCAATTAATAGCAGAGACTAAAAATAAATAACATTTTTTCTAAGATTAAATCCTAATGAAAAAATTTATAGGGATTAAAGACAAGCATTTCAATTTTTAATTCCTGTAAAATTAAAAATTTTGTGTTTGGTGCTCACAAAAATATTTTTTGTTAGGAATTAGTCCCTAAATTATTTTTTTTGTAGGTTTTAGTCTCTTCCATTATGCCATTAGAATGAGGCGCTAAGTGTTATGGTGTCATGCGAGACATTTAACGGTGTCGCATGTCGGTCATGTTAGCACTTAACGTCTCCTTTTAATGGCAAAAACTAAAATCTACCAAAAAAATTTCAATGACTAATTCCTAATAAAAAAAAAATTAGGACCAAATACAAAATTTATAATTTTATAAAGACTAAAAACATATATAATCCTACTTTTTAGTGCAATGTATAATTTCTCTTAACTACCTTAGAAACTTATATCTTGAGTTTTTCAGAGTATATATAACATAACACTCAAACTTTAACAACTTTAAATTAATGGTACAAATACCAAACAAAAAAGTTTTTCAATTACTAACCCCTAGACTAGAAATGTCCAGTCACAAAATTGAGCTAGCATTTTTTAAACATGAAAATAACATAACCTAATATAACCCAACTCATAAATGGTCCAACTCAAATGGGTCGGGTCAACCTATTTTAACAACTATAGTTATCACCGTAATATTAAAATTTTTTATGAATTTAATTTCTATTCGCTAATAAATCAAACATTTTGTACACTGCAATCAAATATTGTCACATTAGCATAAATAGTTAACATTTATCTCACTCATTTAAAAATCATATATATAGCAAAAGATCTTGACTTTTACATGACAAAACACGATTGACTATTGGTAGCTCTTGCAAAGGAAAAGGATTGAGATGATCGTGTGTATCATTGTCTTTAATATCAATTTTATTGTCAATATCAACTATATCATCCTCATGAATGAGATAAACTACAAGTAAATAAAACATCATTCACCATTATCCAATGATCTACATATTTTTAGGGGCATAAAAAAAAAACTGAATTTGTCATTCTCATACAAAAAGCTAAATTATAGAAATAGGAGATTTTTGTTTGATTCAACAAAAAGAAAAATAACAAATTGCAATATCTCATAGAAAACACACATGTAATCGTTGTGGATGTGGCATGTGGGGATGGAGCCTTGCAGGGAGCACGTCCAAAATGACTAGCATCTCAAAACCCATGGCATCACTCTTAGCCAAAAAGTTAGCACAAACACATGCTTGGGCCTAAAGAGAGGAGAACTAAAAGAGAGAAATAAAATACAGAAAATAAAATGAATGGCAAAAACTAAAACGTAATGAAGTCTTGAGGATCGTCATAGAAAGATTGGAATCTATATACTTAGATTCCAAACAAACAACAAAGGCATTCTGCTCAATATTAGCATAAACAGGCGATAATTAGTGGACGAGAAGGTGTAGGGGATGCGTAGAGGAGAGTGGCCCTAGTTTGATGCCACATAAAAAATTTTGATCTAATTTCGAAATTGAAATTTTAAATTCAATTTGTTTTGCTATTACAAAAATTGATCAAAATTGATGCTAATAAAAAAAATTGATTTTAGCTAAACCTATTGGTGAAATGTTCATGCTTTAATTTGATCTATCAATTTTAAAATTGTTGATGACATCTGTTAATTATTCTTAACAGATAATTATAATGCATATAAAAAGACAAAACAATCAAAATATATAGGGTGATTTGTTATTTTTTTTAAGATTAATACCCTATATGGTCTTTAAACTTTATATTATTGCTTTAATTATTCCCTCGACTTAAAAAAGTGACATGTTAGTCCTGGTTGCCCTAAGTAGTCAATGAACATTCATAGTATTACCCTAAATAATCCATGAACAGTCTAATTATTTCCTATTGAAACATGAGATAAAGACTATCGGGTCCAATGTTTGCAAAGTCTAGAGACTAACTTGTAACTTTTTTAAGTTGAGAGACCAATTAAAATACAAGTGTAAAGTTTAGGAAATAAATAAGGTATTAACTATTCTTTTTAAAGACAGAATAGGCTTTTTTTTTTTTTATAGTTTTATTAATAAATAATAAAACAAAAATAAAAAAGAATTTGGTTGAGTCTGATTCTTTATTGATATAAAAAAGATGAGGAAGATTTTGTAATTTTTCCACTAGCTAAGTTTATTTATTTTTTTCACTAGCATTCATATTTAGATATTGTGATTGTCTTTGTCTACCACTCGGTAAACCTTATATTAATTTATTAACTAAGATTTTGTAATATTGATATGTAACTAAATAAAACTTATTGCTTTATTGAAGTTAAAATATTGATATAACAAAACAATAAGTTAGATGAGAAAATAATCATGATAAAAATGTGTGGAAATAGAAAGAACATGGAAAAGAAAAGTGGGGAAAAAAATAATATTCATATTTCAAATTTTCTTTTCATTTCTTTTAAATGAACGTAATTATTATAATTTTTTTGGGCCATTTAAGGTATTTATCATAAAAAAAAATAGTGGCTAATTCCTTAGCGTATTGTACCAAAACAAAGATGAACCTAATTATAAAAGCAATAACATTATTATTTCCATTAATTCTAGTAAGAGCCGTATAAATTCTTCCAAAGGATCAAACTATAGCTCGCTGTGAAACTTTGATGTTTGGCGAAATAAATTGAGTTAAAACTTCTCAACAACTTAAGGAAACTCACTTTTCATCAACCAATAGGATCCATTCGAGGAGTCAAACTACTCTTCACAATCTCCTAATGAGATTATTTTTTTTTACAGCATTAGCTAAAAAATCTTTGAAAAGTAAATAAATAAAATAAAAATTAGAGAACTTAAATTTATAAGTAACTAATAATAATATTTAATAAATAAAATAAAAATAAGTACTTATTAATCGATACTTTTAATTATTTTTATTATAAGTACAATCTTTTGATTAATATATTATGGGGGAGAAAAGATGATTAAACTAGTGTGAGGTCAAAATTGTACTAAACTAAATATAAAAACAAAAAATAAAATAAAAATAAAAAGGGGAAGAGAGGTGGCATAGTGGCCCCAGGTTGGCTGGAACTAGTGTGGCGACGGTGGTGCAGCTCAAAACCCAAACCCAAAAAGCTTCCCTTCAATTTTGGCACCCACATCGCTCTTTGCCATCACCATTCCCTTCTCTCTCTCTCTCTCTCTCTCTCTTTCACCCGGTGACCCCTTTCTCTCTCATTTCTCAAGGGGTCATCCCTCTCTCTCCAATTTCGCCAGATCACACACCAACCAACCGAATCAACCATGTCGGAGATGGCGAACACAGATCCCGAGGGCGTCGACGGAGTCCGCATGACGTGGAACCTCTGGCCACGCACCAAGGTCGAGGCCAGCAAGTGCGTCATCCCACTCGCCGCCACCATCGCCCCAATCCGCCCCCATCCCGACATCCCCACCCTCCCCTACGCCCCCCTCCGCTGCAAGACCTGCTCCTCCGCCCTCAACCCCTTCTCCCGCGTCGATTTCACCGCCAAGATCTGGATCTGCCCCTTCTGCTTCCAGCGCAACCACTTCCCCCCTCACTACTCCCAAATCTCCGAGACGAACCTCCCCGGCGAGCTCTACCCTCAATACACCACCGTCCAGTACACCCTCCCCCTCCACCACCTCCAGCAGCACCCCCACGCCAACCCTAATTTGGATCCTTCCCTCCTTGCTCCCCCTCCCCCCGTCTTCCTCTTCGTCCTCGACACCTGCATGATCGAGGAGGAGATCGAATTCGTCAAATCCGCTCTCCGTCAGGCGATCGGCCTCCTCCCCGATAACGCTCTTGTGGGATTCGTTTCGTTCGGGACGCAGGTTCAGGTCCACGAATTGGGGTTCGCCGATATGTCCAAGGTTTACGTGTTCCGCGGGAGCAAGGAGATCCCCAAAGAGCAGATTTTGGAGCAGCTCGGCCTCGCCGGCGCCTCTGCGAGGAGGCCGGTCGGAGTGTACCAGAAGGGCGGGGTTGGTGCTGCTGGGTTTCTTGCATCGGGCGTGACGCGGTTCTTGCTGCCTGCTACTGATTGTGAATACACTCTCAATTCGGTGGGTTTGGTTTTTGTTGAGTGACAATGTGGCATTGTCTTTTGGGTTGTGGTTTGTGTGGCGTTGGTCAATGCTTGGCGAAGTGGTTTTTTGTGACTGACTGTTGTGTTTTTGTTTTGCAGTTGTTGGATGAATTGCAGACCGACCAGTGGCCAGTTCCCCCGGGGAGCCGTCCGGCTCGGTGCACTGGCGTGGCTTTGACTGTTGCGGCAGGTTTGCTTGGTGCCTGTAATCCTGGGACTGGTGCTAGAATCATAGCTTTGGTTGGGGGGCCCTGCACTGAAGGGCCTGGCACGGTATACTGGTTTACTTGCTGTGTAGATTGGTTGTTTGGTAGATTTATTCTGAATGAAGATGAGTTGGTAGATTTATTCACCAAACCTTAACATTAAGCATAGGTGGCCATAGGAGACTGAATAGTGGTCTGGCATTTTTGTGTTTATGCTTCCATGACTAGGCATGTAATTTTCATGGTTGTTTGTTTACATTGCACTTGAAGTTCGGTTATTGTGAAAGGCATTTAAATATTTAATGACCTGTGTTGTGATGGTGTTGTAGTGAATAGCAATAATATTCATCACAAACTCTGGGAGTGGGAAGATATTTGGGAGGAGGTTAACTGCTTCTATTAGTTTTTTTTAAAAGAGGCAAGAACTGTGCCACCGATATTAGGATACATTAATGAAGTTGTAAGACCCAATTTCTTGTGTCTCTTTTATTTGAGAGTTGCAGTAATATAGGCTGTGTAGTACACTTAGAATAAGCAGTGCTGGGTTTGTTCTTGGTTATATTGATGGTTTCTGAACCCATCTGCTCTTCTACAGAAATTTTTATGCTGGAGATTTTGATATGTTTCTTTGCAGATTGTGTCGAAAGATCTATCTGACCCAGTGCGTTCTCATAAAGATCTAGACAAAGATGCAGCACCATACTTCAAGAAAGCAGTCAAATTTTATGAGGGTCTTGCGAAACAGCTGGTTAGCCAGGGTCATGTTTTAGATCTATTTGCATCAGCACTTGATCAGGTTTGTGTCGGCAGATAAATTTTCTCATACAAGTCTTTTTGCTGGTTTTTATATCTTCTTTTGTACACAGTTAATTGTGTTGATGGTTGGTACTTATTGGTCAAAATATATTTTCCTTATTTCCATCTGACTTTTGCAATTAAATTTTTGGTTCTATTGTTTGCTATGCAAATCCATCAAATGAAGTTGATATTGGTATTGTTATCAGGGTGTTGCTTTTGGTGATGATTGGGATCTTATTGTGAGAATTCCTCGTCTTGTGCTGATTCATGTATGTTTTATATATATAGGTTGGAGTAGCAGAAATGAAAGTTGCAGTTGAAAGAACTGGTGGCCTTGTTGTCCTGTCTGAAAGTTTTGGTCACGCAGTCTTCAAGGACTCTTTTAAGCGTGTTTTTGAGGATGGGGAACAATCTCTTGGTCTTTGTTTCAAGTGGGTATCCTCCATTTCAATTTTTTTCACTGATACTGGATATTTTTATTCAAATTCCAGTCCCTTATGAAATTATTTGTTTTGGCTTTTTTTCGTTCTCATTAATGTTACATTGTTATTACTCCCCTCGGCCTGTTTCGCCACTCCAACTTTAACTCACAGCCGGGCCAAGAAATTTTCTGTTGGCCAATGCTGTCGTGATAGGTTTTTAATTATTTTTTCTTTAGCATAAATCTGTATCTAAAGGTTTCTGGTCAAGTATTTATTCATTTTCAATTGTCTTAGATGCTTGTAACATTTTAAAAGAACGAGAACAGTGTATTTTCTCTAAATGTCTCTGAAATAAGAACTTGTGATAGAGGAAAAAGAGCCGTGGGAAAAATTAGAGGAAATCAGCTTATTATATAATTGACTAGAAGAGCGCCCACTTTTCAACCCCCTCTATAAATCTTTAGTTTTGTCTATTAATCCATGGATGGGGATATAGAGTTTAAGCTGCGTGTTCGAAAATGTTTTAATCAATTCATTTGGTGTAAATTTGATTAAGAAAGACTATATTTTTCTATTTAAATGTCAATTGCCTGATATTTAAGGTGTTGTTGTCCTAGATTTAAGATTTTTTGAGGTTTGTGTAATTACAAGTGTCAGTGATGATTTGATCTTTCAGTTGCTTTTTGGGTTCTGATAAATATATTTTCTAATTGGTTCTGCATTTTCATTTCTTCTCTCTTCTCTCTCATCTTGTAGCCTCTCTATGATATCTTCCCCTCATCTTCTATCTAGCATACTAACTGTCAACCTAATTTATGTACCAGCGGAACATTCGAGATCAATTGCTCCAAGGAAATCAAAATTCAGGGTGTAATTGGACCTTGCACATCATTGGAAAAGGTTTGATTTGGGTCATTGATGTTTCAAACCTTAATTTCCCATTGCTTGTTAACACTGGAATTGGAGTTTATGTGGAATTTAATAGTTACAATCATATACTGCAGAAAGGGCCTTCTGTTGCTGATACTGTGATAGGAGAGGGGAACACAACTGCTTGGAAAATGTGTGGCATTGACAAGAGTACATGCCTGACTGTGATGTTTGATCTTTCATCAAGTGATCGGTCAAACACTCCAGGTGCTGCCAACCCACAGTTGTACCTGCAGTTCCTTACAAGGTTATGTTGGATAACCTTCATTAATTGGACCTCATATATTATACCATCTATGCCTCCTTCCCTGTCATTGCTTGTCATTGAATATTATTGGTCATGTTCTTACTGCAGTTACCAGAGTCCCGATGGTCAATCGGTGCTTCGTGTCACAACAGTAACTAGACGATGGGTAGATGTAGCTGTTAGCTCTGAGGTAGTTGTTTTTAATATTTGTGGCTGGATTTTGGTTATTTGTTTGTTGTAGCTTATTCATTTATCATAATATTTAGAAGCCTGAATGTTGATATCTTAGGGAACAAATTAGCTGGAAAATAACCAAATCAGCAAAGTCACATTGTAATGTGATTGAACTGGACTGGAAAAAGCTCAATAGTATCACTGAAATTCTGTTATCAATATCAGTGTGATATTAGTAATGGGAAAATTTTTTACATGAGACTAGAAATTCTGTTCTAACTTGTTTACTTAAAAAAATCGAGAAAGGAAGTTCATTAAAGAAAATCTCCTTGGTGTGATGCTGTATTTATGCTACATCAAATGGATTTCATCATTTAATCAGAATGCACCTGCTAAGATTGAGAACATTTTGTCTTCAGGAATTGGTTCAAGGATTTGACCAAGAAACTGCTGCAGTGGTAATGGCTAGAGTTGCTTCTCTGAAAATGGAAACAGAGGTACGTGGCAAGTTATTGTTATTGTTATTTATTATTCTATTTTGTATCTTAAAACATATTTTGCCACTGTTGGATTTTTTTGCTCATGTTGCTGTAAATTTCATCTTTGTTCGAATGGGTGATTCTTGCGGGCTTCAGAAAACATAGTTGGGATGATTGATCCTATACTTGTGATACCATGTACTTATGGAATGGCAATTCACATGTTATTTTCTCTGGTATTCCTCAAATATATTTTCCAACTGTTGGCAAATATATACTTTTGAAGCCAAAAATTCAATCTTTGTTCAAATGGGTGAGTGTTGGGCGTTATAGGAAAAATGTAAAAATGGGTAGAAGGGTTATGCTTATTTTATCTTTCACTTGTGGGATGTAGTATTGATGAACTCATGATTCACAGTATTTGTTTTTACATCTAAGATTCTAGTGTTACTATGTGTATTTGGGTTTATTTAATCATTTAGGTGAATGACTTTTCAGATTTAACAGTGAAGTTTCCCCCCTTCTTATTATTCTATGCCCATAACTTCTCTGTTTGGGCAAGTGCAGCTTATATCAATTCAGTACTGTATTGCTAATGATTGTTACCTATGGAAATTGTGTTTTGTCTAAATTTCCAAACTTCTCTAACCAAGTTGCCTTGCTGAGCATCAACTTATGTTTGATCAGGAAGCATTTGATGCCACACGGTGGTTGGACAGATTACTCATTCGCCTCTGCTCTAAATTTGGTGACTACCGCAAGGACGATCCAACATCTTTTACGCTAAACCCATCATTTTCATTGTTCCCTCAGTTTATGTTCAATTTGCGAAGGTCGCAGTTTGTACAGGTACCCTTTCTTGTAATTTTCACTATGTTTTGCTTTTCAAACTTGTTAATTTAACTGAGGTATTTGGGTGGTGAAATTTTTTGGCAGGTTTTTAATAACAGTCCAGACGAGACTGCGTACTTCCGCATGCTTTTAAACAGGGAAAATATTAGCAATGCTGCTGTCATGATTCAGCCATCTCTGATATCATATTCATTTAATTCACTGCCTGCACCAGCTTTGTTAGATGTGGCTTCCATTGCTGCAGACCGGATTCTGTTGCTTGACTCATATTTTAGTGTGGTTATTTTTCATGGAATGACAATAGCTCAATGGCGCAACTTGGGATACCAGAATCGCCCAGAACACCAGGTTTGTGATCACTGCTCGGACATGTTCTTCTGTTAAATTATTTTCATGTGCAAATTCTGCTCACAAATTTATATATATACACAGGCTTTTGCACAACTATTACAAGCTCCGCATGATGATGCCCAAATAATAATTAGAGAACGTTTCCCTGTTCCTAGATTGGTAGTGTGTGATCAACACGGTTCCCAGGTAAAGTATTTGTACCAAGATTTTATTTTTCCTTATTTTTTTTTTCCTGAATTCCATTTGTACCTTGAGAGCGATGCTGATGTGTGAAATTCTTCTACCTCTTCCACACACTATTTTATCATAATTTTCTTTGACCCATTTTTTCTGGTAAGTTTGGATATTTATTGGTGGGAACCTTACCTTGGTTTCATTGATTCTGAGCAGGCTAGATTTTTATTGGCAAAGCTGAACCCGTCAGCAACATACAATAATCAACACGAGATGGCTGCTGGTTCAGATGTAATCTTCACTGACGATGTTAGCCTTCAAGTTTTCTTTGAGCATCTGCAGAGGCTGGCTGTCCAATCTTGATAGTAGTGGCTGACAGTTTGAGTTTTGGGCTTCGGTTTGGAAATTTCACCAGTGATGTGTCCTACATTTTGCTGTTCCTTTCAGTTATTTTCCTTTCTTTTCTTTGTTCGTAAAGGAGAGCAGTTCGTAGCCCGTACCGATCGAAGAATAAGGAAAGTTATGAAACGTGATTCTTTAGGGCTCTGAGCGGATTTTGTTCATGGACAAAATAAGGGTTTCAGCTTTCGGAGATTATATGCGGAAAGAAAGGATAATGAAAATGTAAGTTAAGAGCTACTTCTGCAACAGCAGAAAAGCAAATGAGGGAGATATTTTGATATCATTTTTTTTCCTATTTGTTTTGGCCCAGATTTGAATTTTGGGCTCCTTTTCTGGATTAATTTATATAGTTGCTTTTACCTTTATGTTCTCCCTAGGTTGCCAAGTAATGGAAGTCATTTTGTCATGTTGGAGTTTGGTATCAGTTACACATTATTTACAATCTTGTAGTGTATATGATGTTAGCATTATAGGACACAACACATCGTGGTGAAATGATACTTTGTTTGGTGGTCGATGTTTTCCTTCCAAGTTCCATTTGTCTACCACTTATCCTCACAATGTGACCTTGTTTGGGGGTTGATTCTCTCATGTGAAAATTTTGTTATGTAAAGTTAAATGTGATTTTATCGTTAAAATCTTTGTTGTTTATGTTAATTATAGGTTCTATCTCATTAATTAATGGTGAGATATTATACTTAATTTTACATGATAAAATTTTCACTTGAGATGATTCATTCTTACCTTGTTCATATGGAAGATATACCATAGCAAACTCCTAATATTGTCAATGGAACTGCCCAATATAAAGGTCTAATCTAACATAAAGGTGAAAAAACTGATATTGGCAGGTAATTTACTCAGTAATGATAAACAAAATTTATTATGTGCTTAAGGTTGATGCAGGCAAACGGCACCTAGCATATTCCACATTTTTCAAGTATCTTCCGACTAAAATGTATGTGACGAAAAATTCAAGCTTATACTCAAAAGGTTTGTTAAGAATAATTTAATGAAATCCTGTTTGTTTATTTCTGTAAAAATGTTACATGTATACCCAATTTTATACACTCATACATACACCGTTAATAATGTAAAAACTTTATTCTCGTGAGTGAACAAACATTACAAACTTATAGATGATATTTTCAATTATACTTAATTAAGTGCACAAACATTACAGACATTAAAACACAAACTTTATGTATATAAGTATAGGGTGTATGTACGGTGTATATTTTTTTGTGTACGTGTAGCAGGACTCTTATTTCTGAGTGGCCTTCCTGAAGATTTGGATTTTTTAAATAATACATGAATGTTATTGATTAAACTTAGATGACTCTATTCAGTGAAAAAGGGTTTCGCCGTTGATTTTATCTTTTTTATGGTGGACTGTAGCCCTTAGATCTACAGGAAATAAAGAATTTCTCCTTTCAGGAATTAAACTAGTAAAGAATTCGAAACTAAATTAAATGTAAAAATAATTAGTGTAAGACTTCTGATTTTTTTTTTTTCTGAAAAGAATAATATATTTGGTCAAGACATTGATGAGAATTTTTTTTCATAATAAAATAAATAAAAAAATTACTATTTTCCATTATACAGGTATTTTTATTTATTTTATTACTGGAAAAAAATCCTTGATTATCAAGTTAAAAAGATTGAGGAAATATGCTTATATATTTAGAGCGTGATTTTTCCTATTACTTGCAAAGTCTAAAATCCAGCTATCATCTTCTTAACTTATCTTACCTATAAATATGGACTTACAAAATTCAGTGTTCAGGAAAAGTTTTAACACACTGATAGCTTTTAATGCAAAAGTCAAATAAAATTACAAATGTAGAAAAATTGTTTCATACAATATAAACTTGTAAATTGAACAACTACACAATCAATTGCTATAAACTATCAGTTTAACGAAGGAAAAAAAAAAAACAGCGAGACATAAACAAAAATAGAAGCAAAAATAAGAATAAAACCCTGAAAGGAACGCGTGATGTTCCTGTTCTTGCAGTGATATCAAACAAATTGCTCTTACGTTGGACGTAGTTGCACTAGGTTCTTCATTGAGATGTCCAATACTCATCAATGGCAAAGTTTTGGCACCGTTTCCACATGAACGAAGCGTGTCAGAGTAAGGAACGAAGTTCACTTTGGATTCACATTCATGTTGACATATTTCTTCAACCTTCATATACTTGTCATTGGTTAAACCATATGCATAGACCTTCTTCTCCGTAGCCAAAACAAGAAGATCACCATTCAAAACGGTAAAGCCCGCAATAACCGGTTGTTGCTCCGGTAAACCCATTCCTTTCACCCTCACCTTCAAGGTCCTTCTCCATGAACTCGATTCGTACTTGTCCAAAATCCATATAGTGAACACGGATTTTCTCAATCTCACCAAGCAAATCGTTTGAGTGGAACTAGTGACTTTGCCCCACTTAAATATTCTCATGTCACAGCTCTCATCATGAGAGCCCCTTCTTGCTCCTTTGGGCACCCTTAGCATTTCTGACGCGCCATTCTCTAAATTATAAGCCATAATGTATGGCCCAAAAAAAGGGCTTCTTTTAGCAAAGTAAGGATAACAATCGGAGATGAAGTGAATAGATCCATTACAATGGACAGGCATATCAAATCTCAAGTCCCTACCACCGGTAGGGAAACTTGCACCCCTTGTTTTCCACACACCCTCTTTGTGCGAGTAAACATTACAGTCCAAAGAAGAACCCCAATCAGTTGGGCCATCAAAAAGAAGCACCTTGTAATCACTTGAGCCACATTCCAAGACAACTTTGAGATCGGCATAAATGCTCTCTTGAAGGTGCTTAGGGGTAGGAATTGGCAAAATAGATTGTGTTGCCGGGTTACTTACAAACAGCTCAACTTGTTGGTTCTGATTTATATTTCGACAAAGAATCAAGCCATTGTTGGAAGCCAAGATCTTGGCAGATTTTGACAAGAATCCTAGAACTTTGTCTGGGACACCAGAGGATGATGGCTCCCTTCCAGGTAAAGAGTGCAACTCCGTGTGCCCAAAATCTTGTTGAATGAAGAAGCAAGGGTCGTTCTTTGTCAACGAGTTCTGAGCCTGTTTCAATGCAAAATAGCTATCTTCTGGAAACTTTGAGAATAGCTTGCCGGCACACTTGAACTTGTGGATCGCCTTTGCAGGTAACCAAGAAAATATCTCTAGTAAGTCGTCTTGAGACACTGCCATGGTCGTGTGGACTTGCAGGGAAGGATCAAAGACAGACTGTGGTGTTAGAAAGAGAGAAACAAGTGTCACTTTTGTAATTGAATAGTTTAGTGGCCTCGCAAACACAACCCTGGTACGTACTGGTTCTTGTTACTATTGGCTCAAAACTCAAAATTTCATTATAGCCTTGACTTATAAAGGAGGGTTACTTTTAAACACTAGCGATTTACTTGCCCACCAAGTAATACGGTTCAGCTAGGTAACAACCCAAATCTGTTTTATTAATCACTTTTAAATTTGGACAGATTAATTTGCTTGCCAGATTAAATTATGTATCTTATTATTTATGAGATAGCAAACACCTAAAAGTTTACTCTAGATAATTTAAGAGAAGTTTTTCTCACAACTTATTAATAACTATTAACCGACTAATATTTTTTTTATTAAATTAATTCTTAATTATAGTAATGCGAAGTCACCTGTCAAGGGCTCATGGCCCGCTAGTAACTATAATGGCTCTTCTATTTAGTGTTGGCTCAAAAAAATCAATTTAAATAAATAATTAATTTATGAAGCATATATATATATATATATATATATATATATATCAAATTTGAAATAAGTGAAATAAAATAAAATTTGAATTAATTTAAAAATCACATATTATATTTGAAAAATGCTTTGCCCCACACGAATGAACCAACATTACTTGATTGGTTAGTTACAAAGATAAAACAAGAACACAATTTTTATTTTGGGCAATCCTTATTGCTTACCAGTTGTATCATGCATGTCTAGTTCTGGCAACCCATTCAGGTTAATTGTCTAGCACTGCTCATTATATTTATAATATATTATATAGTGTTTAGATTTATATTAAGTTTAAACATAAAATCAAATTAATTCTCATATAAAATCTTATCAAATTTGTCAGGATTTCAAAGCATTTCCTATTTTTAAAACAACAAAACACAATATTTAATCTCATTTAATTTTATCGAAACTGTATTCAATTACCTTCAAATTAAAGCTATGTTTTTTTTTTTGGGGGGGGGGGGGAATGCGTTCATTAAAGCTACCCTTGTAACTTATAAAATCATCAATAAAACAGAGTCAAGCACGACAGCAACTACAACAAAGACCTAGTACAAACATAAATAAATACCACATACTTCTATATATATTTTCAAACTTGAAATCACATCCTATGTAGATCTAACAATATCTGCCAGTTCCCACCGCGAATATCACTTCACTCGTAAACTGATTAGTCAATAGAATCACAATACAACCAATCTCCATGTTTCTTGAAGCCTAAGTCAGTCAACAATAGTTGACCTTTGTTTCCAATAGATGCACCAGATTAACTCCTATAATTGGTTGTTATTTTAATCTGTTTATTAGATTTTATTCTTTGTTATTTTTATAAAAGCTATTGTGTGTATATATCTCATTAGTACCACCGTCAAGACTCATCTCTTCCCTTCGATCCACCAACCCAGTGCATAATCACCTAAGTAATGATACCAAAATATATTGGCGAAATATAGAATATTATATCCATTAATTTTAAACAGAAACAAACTAATTATTCATCATCCATGCTAAAATTATTAAATTAAAACAATTACTATTTCATTTGAAAAGAGATATCTCTATTTTTTTTTTAAAAAAAAAAAAAAATCGGAGTAAACTTAACATTTGATAAACTAGTAGCTGCAAAAGCATTTAAGGATGAAGATTAAGAACTACTATATATTATGCGTAACCTTTGTAAAGTTTGTAATCTAATTGTGACATTAAAAAAAGAAGGTTGAAACTTGAGTGCCGAGTAATTTTATACACAGGAGCATACAATTTCTATTCACAAATTCCAACAAAATAAATGTTTCTATTGAAATTATATTATATGATTTCATTAAGAAAGGATTAAGATACAAAGAATTACAAGAAAGTAGTAATTTCTTTCCATATATCGAAACTCAACAATCCACGGCACGTTAGCTAGAACACATGTTAAAAATGAATAATACAAGAACCATCGATCGAAGCGAAGAGAAGTATCATCTAGCTAGCACGAACAAGAACCCTAAAAGGAGCATAGGGCAGTACTATCTTCCAAAGAGGAGGCTCCAAACCGTAGAGAATGCCTCTGAAGGCCGTAATATTCTTGAAGTTGAAGTAGGTATCCGTGAGTCTGAAAAACGTCTGCAGAGTCAACAAGCTGTCGGAACCCGCCTGGTGACTCCTCCCAGCAACGCGATCAACCTTCAAAGACTTTGCCAATTTCTCCAAACCGCCGTTGGTTAGGCCATTGCAGAACCTAACCATGTGCTTCATGTCATACACATTGGGCCCAAAGAAATACCACACAAGGTAGCTGAAAGATGCGATGTCACGTGGCAGCTTTGTGCCAATCAAGATCTTGATGAGGTAACCGAAGTCAGAACAGCCGTGGAAGGTAGCCCATGTCACGTGCATCATGTTGAACAGTAACCCCGAGCTCACGAACAACTTCCTAAATGTCTCAGATGGGATGCCCTCAGCCTTGTTCTTCACGAAATCGATGCCTTGCTGCTTAAGCAACGCAATGGATGCAGGGTTGAAGAGGTCGCGTTCAATGTCGAAATCCATGAAGTTGAATTGCCACACGAAACGGGTGTTTGTTCCGAGATCGGGCAGGTTGCCGGCGTCGTCGGAGAGGGCGAGGCCGATCTGGATGATCTTGGTTGCGTCCACGTTGGCCTTCATGAGTCTGTAGTTGTAGGGTGGAGGAAGCTGCTGGGAATAGTACATTGACGGCTTCTTCTTGGGAGCGTAGACCACACCGGGGAACTCTGTGTCGATGGCGGCGTGGCGGTAGCGAGGGAGGATCTGCCGGATGAGGGCGAACTCGGACTCCGCGTTCGAAGCCCAGACGTCACGAACCACCACCGCCTTTGCGCTTGATGAAGCCATGCTTGTTGCTGATCTCTGTCTCACAAGGAAACTCTCTCTCACTCGTGCGCCGTAAGTAATTATGACTTTGATATTTATAGACCTAGGGCACAAAGGTTAGTTTTGTGTTGATATTTATGACAACTTACTTTTCGAAACGTTATACTTTCTTTCTTTCTTTCTACCAGAAAATAATTATTAAATTGTAATTTAGAATATTATTATAAATTAATGTTTATGGAATATTTAAGATTACTAGTCCATAATTAGAGTCCAACTATAATATCCTTAATTTATTATAAGATAAAACAGTCTTTCCAATTTTATTTAGTTTAAAATTCAAGATACCGTATCTCATAAATTGAAACCAATAATCGATTCTTGAAGAGATACGCCCAAATATGCTCTATCTTCTTATTATTATAGAAATCTACTCTATTTATTTCAAATTGTATTTACTTTTTGAGAGAGAAATATAGTTTGACGGAGTCAACTAAGAGATTTTTCTTACTCTAAAAGCAATTAAGAATTTTATTTCCATCCATCGATATAACATAATAAAGAAAAATACATAACCTAATTCGTTCCGGCACATTACAGTTAAAGTCGTGTATGGCATGTATATATATACCGCATAAAAAAATATTTAAATTTTATTTCAAATAAAAACTAAAATAAAATAATTATTAAATTTGAAATGTAAGGTTTGTCGTTATTACACAATGACTATTTTTAAATTAAATTGTTTTCATTTTTAAGTTTAAAATTAAGAAAACATTTTTTGTTGAAATGTTCAATTATAGGCTCTTGTAATTTAATATTAAATAGTTTAAAACTAAATATTAGATATTTATATGTTGAAAAAACCATAATTATAGATTGTTGATTTATATAGAGAGAGCACGTGCAACCAACAAGGTTGAAACTTGATTGCTAGAGCTTTTGTAGTCTAGTGCTTTATGAAGACTAAAAATTTCATGGTGTGGAGAAAGAATTGACGGAGTCATAGCTGAAGGACGGTGCGTCACTACATTTATATTTCTTGATCTAGACAATCTTAATGATGGTAACAATCCACTCTTCATATATATATTCACAGCTACACTTAATGGAGGTAAAAAGTACTTCTCTCCCAAATATCATCCACCGGAACAAAAGTAGTATTATGCTCTCATCAGTCCCCATATAAAGAGGGTCCTCAAATTGTGATCCTCAAATTACCTAAGACTCGTTGTCAACAAGATTAAAAACAGTAACTTGAATATATGATTACACTTTCAGATAATGACCCTTATAAGGTGGAAATGCTTAATATTTTTTAAATTTCTGGTGTATTAAAAACCACTTTTTCATTTTAGACTTTTTAACAAGTGTCCTTAAAAAAAGATACTTGTTACCAAAACTTTTATTTATGCATTTCAAATAGATAACATGATTTTAAGATTGAACTTGTGAAAAAACACAACATTAAATGAAAGATTACTCCTTAAATTTTATTTGAACAAGATACTTAGCAGCAAATCTCAACCTCCGCTGAAACTGCAAAGGTACTCCTAGCCTAGGCATTATCTCACATGCTGGCAACATTTTCTTAGCTGACAGCCGCACACCCTTATAGACAAAAACTTTCAAGTGCTAAAATAGGGATCCAAGCCACATTAAATGACACGCTAAACAATGTTAAAGTAAGATTGCAATGGTAAAAACGATAACTGAAGAAGCTTAAAATATACAACCAGACTCCCAGGAGGGTAGAAAGTTCAAGGGAAAGAAACATAACCAAAATATGTACCTAAATTCTATGGCAGACAAACTAAAAACAGACAAGACCCCAAATAGCATGACAATAAGCAGAATCCATCGTTACATCAGAGTGGAGAGCACTGAGTACTGAGATATCATCACCAAGCTAGCAATTTCCTACCTTCTCTGAAGATCCACTGATGAGCAGCACACCAACTGTATCCAGTATGGTCTGCTCTTGGATTTCCTCTTTTCCCTCTTCATGTCTGCAGGATATCTTGCCGGTGAGTTCCATTCTTCCGCAACATCTCCTATCACGGCTTGAGCCGCAGGGGACTCAGGACCAAGAATGGAGTTAACGGTCGTCAATCCAGAACCGTTATTCTCCGGAACTTTACCATTCTTTCGGCTCGCCGAACTCTCTTCCGATTTTGGAGATCTCGGCTTGTTGACATCGGCAGCCTCGCCCAAGAGGCTCTTCAGAGGCGTGTGCTCCTTTCCGGAGCCCCAGCTTGTTACCTTGGCTATTATCTCTTCATTATTGGGTTGAGTAAGAGAGGGAAACCAACCAGCCTGCAGGCTAGAACTTGGCTGCTGTGGATTCTTCCCCTTCTGGCCTTCAGAAACGGGCGCTTTATGGCTAGCCGTGTGCCCAGGTTTGACCAATTTCTTGAAAGATGGTGCTTCAAACATCTCTGATTTTCCGAACTGCTGTCTCTCAGATGCAGCTTTCGGGATGTTCAAGTTGGATTTCCCAGCTTCTGTTGATGCCACCAAACCAGTTGGTGGTGAAGTTTCAGCATCAATAACAGCTGGTGCATCGGATTGCATTGAGAGAACTGTTCAATGGACCATGAAGAAGTCAACCAATCACATTTTCACTCGTAAATATCATTAAATGATTTTAGCTTTAATGTTGTACACACAGATTGCTCCTCTTCCCTCCCCCAAACTTCCGACAAGGGAAAACACTAATTGACACAATGCATTCGGAAGGAGGGAAAAAAACTACTTGTTAGGATCACAACAAATCAATAGGTGAAGATATTGATGAAAGAGATGTAAGGGCATTTATGAGGCAAAAACATATCTTTGCAAGAAACCAAAACATTAACAATGACCGAATTTCATTCGAGATGTTAGCAGCATGCAACATTCAGGGATGCACACGGGTATAGTAGCGAGCATGTATGTATTGACGTGTCTTTGGTGCGTGAAAGTGTGTACAAAATGATTTAACTCATTCTAATCAACCATGCAACAAATATACAAGTTGCAGTAAAACTTGATCAAATTCACCCTAAAATTATGAGCCACAACTAGTGTACTGTGAAATTAGATGCAGATAAAGGATGTGGATTTTAGCGAAGGAAAAGCAGTTCGAGACATGTGGTCAATATCTATGAAGCATGAATCTCTAATTAAGAATGTAGCAAATATCACATTATAGCACCTTGGTCTACAGATAACTTTACATCAACGAAAAGGTCGCTCCATATTAGGTGGCCTCGTTGATCAGCTTAACATATTGAAAATGAAATAGCTCCAATATTCGATAGGGTGTAAATGCTTTCCTTTACAAACAACAAAGGTATATATACCTGAAACGGAACCCCAGTTGGCTTCTAAACTGTCACACCGGCTACTGGAGACAACTGAAGCATCAATTCCGGATAAACTATGTTTAACCAAGTTATTACCACCTTGATCTTGAACAGGCACAGCAGTAACTCCAGAAACTTCCCTGCCGGGCTGAGCATCTTGATTATCTGCAAAATCATGTTGAGCAGATGGCTCAGCATTAATAGAAGAAAGCGATGCATACTTCTCAGCAAGGTCTTCTGCTGCCTTCACTAACAGTTCTGCATCCTGTGCTTGATGAGAATCAGCAGAAGTACCAACAGATCTGTTACATTCCTCATGTACTTTGACATTGCTATTGATTTCGCCTTCTTTTACATCTTCCTTGGCACCTGATAGCGGAGCTATATTTGTGATCTCTATGCCTTTTGACTTTCCTGTGGACCCATCAATCACAGCCTCTGAAATAACCGGGCTGTCAATCTGATTGTTAGCAGTTTCTCTACATTCAGCATCAGTAATATCAAAATTCTCAATTTTATCCATCTCAACAGCATTGTTACTCTTAAACAACTCACTCGATCGCTTGACTTCGAATTGCAGCAGGTCACTGGGTTGAAGATCATCTATTTGTGTTCCAAGATCGTTTTCCAAATTAGCTACAACACCCTTACCATCTTTAGCTACATCATTTATTTCAGTTCTGTTGTTCTCATGATGACTTATATTGTCTATGCTAACTACTCTAGTTGTTTCACTGGTCACAAAACCAAAGGATGCGTCCCCTGGATTCTCAATTGTTGAGGCCATTGAAACACTTTCTGCTAAACTTATCTGCTGTGAGTTTTCAACATCAATAGGTCCCAGTTCTTCAGAAAAGTGAACCATATGGCTTTCATTCATCTCAGATTTTGTAGCATTCATAGATGCACCAATTTCATCTGATCTTTGCGAACTTTCAACTGCGAGCTTGACTGGAAAAACTTCAGTGTGCTCTTCAGCATGGATGTCTTCAGCCATAGGTTCATTGCTGACCATCTCCTTGTTCATACTATCAGAACTATCCATAACATGCATATCTAGAGAGAAGATGTCACTTTCTTCAGTCAATTGGCTTGGACTATAAAGAGAATTATTTTCCTCACTAACTATATCCTTGAAGCCATCTTCCTCATGTTTTGATGTATCGGATGAATGTAGGCCTGAAGGGTTTTGGGATATGACTTCTTCATCATCTTTAAAATCGTCATACTCACTCTGAGAATGGTGTACATCAGTTGCTTCTTCACTTGTAGCAAGGGTATTGGCATTAGCATTTCCTTCTTCCATTTCCTGCAGAACCTCAACATCACCAGAATTAGCAAACTGTATCACATGGGATGCCTCTACCTGAACATCATTTGTAGAAGCATTTGTTATTACAACAGAGTCTGACCCAAGGGAGGGGTCATCTTGGACAAGCACAGAAAGGGACTCATCACTGTTCTTCTCCTTCGGATTAGAGGTTTCCTCAGCCACTTGATGATCCGAGTACACTGCATCATTATCTGCTATTTTAGACACTCCTTCACGTGTTACACCTACAACAATATTAGAAGGGACGACAATTTCAACTTCGTTTATGTCTGATTTAATCTCATCCTTTCCTGCCAAATTAGTCTCCAAAGCAGTTGATGCCAAACTGCTGCCTGTCACATTTTCACCAGCATAGATCTCATTTTCTGGCAATACATCAGGCATAGCTTCGGCTTTGCTGGGATGTGATTTAGTTGACAAGCCAAAGCTGTCATCAGCATGGACAACAGTTGATTCTTCAGCCCTCAAATCTGCAACAGAATTGGATAATGGATCCACATTAGTCTCTGACAATGGACCTTGCAACTCTAGTGTGTTTCCCACTTCAACCCTTTCACCATTCGAAATCTTAGGATGAGGAATTTCGCAGTCATCCATTGACTCAACAGTTAACTGGCTCACATCTGCATCTATGAAAGGAATTATCAGACTCAATAGAACCAGAAAGGAAACAAATCTTGTTGTATCAACATTTTCCTTCAAGCATCAAGTTATTTAATGTGTAATTAAGTGACAAATAAAGCCAAAAGTTTTGAAGGCTAAAATAACTCTAAATTTTTTTTACTTACTGGTACTAAGTTGAGCAAATACTATTCAAGTGCAAAGGTAAAATCAATAAACTTCTTCACAGAAATTCCACAATCATCAAGCTTGATACTCATTCCCACACCATGCAAAATTATATTTTCCCCAATTTTCAATTTTTCAGGCATGAACATTTTTCTTTGCCACAAGTCTATACTCAGTAAATAAAGTAAATCCAGGGCAATATAATCAGAGAACGTGTGATGTATATCTACTTCTTCTTACCATTAACATCATTGTCTTCGGAAGACGCTGGAAATTTTGGGTCTTTTTCATCCACTCCTTCCACATTAGTACTTGAGTCCAAACTAACTTCTTGCAAAGATTCCTTAACTCCTTGACTTAGTCCACTATCTGAAAAGTCAGCAACTGCATCTGAAAACACCTCATCCTCTGATCTATTTATTTTCTCTCCGAATGCATCACTACCCTTCTCAGTGTTGCCTGTGTCCAAGGCCTTTGGACCTAACACGACCACACCAAAAGAATATCAACACATCAACACTTTGGCTGTTATCCATAAACGAACAAAGACAACCTTATCCTTTTGGAATTAGTATTAACTCCAAACACCATATATCTAAAGTCAAGCTCAGTTAGAATGGTGCATATTTACACTCTCAAAAAGAAGGGTACTCACTCACCCGGTGTTTTGTGATCATCATCAGAACCATGTTCATCATCTGAGCCGTTGGAACGGGTCTGTCCCTCGGAGAAACAAAGCTTGTAACCTTCAATGGTTCCACAGATCTTCTTGTGAGCACGCCTGTGCTTGGCACTTGGATGTGGATTCGGGAATGGCCATCCACATTTGTGACACACATGAACTCCATGACCCTCATGCCCTACAAACACCAAGAAAAACAGCATAAAAATCTTCCCTCTCGGATACAATTTTCAAAAGTTCAATTTTTTTTAACCTTCAAAGGACCCCAAATACAATTTCCAAAACAGAACACCCCAAAAACCCAGAAAGGCAGAGACTTTTCACACAAAAAACACAAAGCAGCAAAACCCATAAAGATAAACAATATAAAAAATGGGAAAGGGGTGATGAGATGAGATTGAGACCAGTGACCCCACCCACCCCCCCCCCCTCTCTAAAGATAAAAAAGCGAAAAAAGAAAAAAAGAAGGCTAAGTAGATAAGAAAGTAAAATGCACCTGGAGTGTGAGCTTTCCTTTGATCTGTGCTATCCATTCCCAATGACTAAAAAAGTAAATGACACAGAAGAAGAAGAAGAAGAAGAAGAAGAAGAAAACCCAACAAGTAATAAAAAGTACAAAAACCAGAGCAAGCACACTACAATGAGGAAGCTAGAAAAAACCAAAATCTGAAGGGAACGTGAGATGAAGAAGAAAGACACAAGAACAGGGAGTTGTTAAGAAAAAAAAGAAGAGGAGGTTGTGACCATAGTGGAGTGATACACTCACTACACTGATTCGGGAACAGCTTCATGGAAAGCGAAGGGCCCCGCCACCCATGTGAACAACAAGGCATAAGACTGTTCATTTTACACGCGCGCTTCTTCGTATTGAAGGGCATTTTAGTCTTTCTCCTGTTGTCGAGGGTATAACTGCCGCACGTGATGACATGAGGCGCACGTGTCTGGAGCCCGTGACAACCTTTCTTTTCCACCGCTGGGGGCGGATAATGAAAGAGTCACAGGGTGTGACGGTGGGTTGAAATTGGAGTAAACAAAAGGGTGTAATGGGTCGTCTACGTTGTACTGGGAGAGAGTATGTCTCCTGTTTAGGCTGCAACCATTACTATCAATAGTTTTTGTTTGTTTGTATTTGGATGGTGATAAATACACTGGGGAGTAGTTATGCTACTCCATCAATTAGGTGTAGCGTACGTACGTGTGCTTGTGCGTTGTAATTACAACGTGGGGAGACTCTCAGCTACCACTAATCACTGCATTGGTTGCCTTTTGTTTGTGGGCTTTCGCTTGCTTATGGTTAGTTAAGGACCCCGTAGAGTAAGGTTTTGAGTTTTAAATAATTTTTAATATATTAAAGGTTTTAAATTTTCATTTTTTTAATATAAAATTTTTACTCTTGATTTCTTAAATAATGTTCTAATGATATTCATGGGCTTTTTTCTTATTCCTTTTTTTAACGTACTCCTTCACTCTCATAAAAGTTATCATTTTTTTTCATGCACCTTGTTAAGAATTGAACCCTTAATAAAAATATTTAAAGGAACCAATTATTTACCAAAAGTGATCATTTTGATTTTGATTTTTTAGTTCATTCTAAATTGGACAGATTTAAATATAATTTGTATATTGATATATAAAATTTAATGGTGAATAAAAAAGTCAAAAGAGATAATTAAAAGAAAGGCAGTAGATAAAAAAGTTGCACAGAAACATTTTATGTTTTTAAAAAAGGTCAAAGGCAACTCCCCGGAGCGGATCCTTGTGTAAGATTAGCCCCCCCCCCCAACAAAAAAAAAATATTTTGGTATTTATTATTGGTTATGTTGGCCTTTACCAAAAAATAAAATATTGGTTATGTTGGGGACTTTGGCTCCATCTCCAACTTATGATTCTTGTCTTGGAGCATTAGTCAATTTGCATGTTCAACGTTGGGTTTTGGTTTTGACCGAAACTCTTCCTGCCATGAAACCGACACTGTAGAAACTATATTCACGATGTGCAGATCAAATCACACGTAACTAAGAAGTTTTTAATAATGAAAATTTTAAATGAATGGAAAGGGAGGTATGTCTCCAAAATCTAAGTTTAATTATTATCAAACTAAAATTAAAACGTCTACTAAAAAACTAAAATTAAAACAAAAGTAAAATTTCAACCAAATGTGTCAATTTTATGAAATGTTATTTGGCCGTATTATCGTTTATTCTATTAAGAAGGCAATACGTTGGTGCACCAATAAGTTGTGCATACTTAAAAGTGATTCCAACTTAGGAATGGGCTGTGACGGTCACAATAATAATTTGGTGAACTATGATGAGTGGTGTGGGAGGACCCCACCAAGTGGTTGTGTTATTGTTTTTTATTTGGGGATCTTGTGGATAGAATCATCTCTGCTTGACTGGCCGATCTGGGAAATTTTAGTTAAGGTTGTTAGTGTTGGAACGTGCCTTACAAGATAATAAAGAGGTATTATGTCGCATAACAACAAATGTGGGTATTTTTAATTGCGTTTGATAGATGATATGGTTAGGGGACATTTGTCTTATTACCACATGTCCATTCTAGTTTTTTTGTTTTTTTTTTACGGAAAATAAAGAAATTGTATTCATAGAGAAGGTATGCAGGACCACCCATGTAATTTAAAAAATATGCATTAGATCTGATGCAGATATAAATACACTCTTACATTCTACACCAACACGGTTTATAATTTTATTTATTCTTCAAAGACTATTGATGTTTAAATATTTTTTTATGTCAATTTATAGTTTTACTCATTCCTCAAAGAATATTGATGTTTAAACTTTTTTTTAGGTCAAAGGCTAACATGAAAAGTTATATAATTTTTAAAATATATTATGTCTTTTTTCACAATAAACCTAAACATTTTCATTCAAAAATCCACAAAATGGTACACCAAAACATCCACAAAGGGAATAAAAAAAAACTCACTATATGTCATTACAAGAAGCAAAAATTATAGATAATCACGCTCAAAATTTAATAGATTTGAATTTTTATTAGATAGAAAAAAACATAAACAATGAAAAAAAAAATGGTGAGACATCCACCAATGAAGAAGGTTGGTAACTGTCCTCACAGACACGCGTAGAGATAAAGATTAGAAAAAGAAAAGAGGGAAAGTAAGAATTTAGGTTCACTCTTGTTTTTTAGTTTAACTTATGTGCACGATTAATTAATATAAAAAAAGTTTTACATTGTTATATAATTACGTGTTGTCACAAAATAAGTAATGAGAATTCATTATTTTTTATTAATGTGAAACCATATAATTAAATGATAATGTAAAATATTTTTATACTAATAATTTATAGTTTTTTACATGTATCTTCTCACCAAAGACAAACATATTTGGGTAAGATGAGATATTTAACCGAGTCGCGCACTTGGCTATGGTAGGTAAGTCTTCCAATGGGAATAATTTAAACTCGGGATCTTGTTTAAGCGATACCAAGCCGCTTACCACTTAGATCAACCCCTCGTTGGTTATTTAAACGTATTAAATGACTATTAAAGTTGAACCTATGATTTACTATGTTATGATGAACTAATTCCTTGCTGCTGGACCACACTCCAATTGATAATGCATAAAAAAATATTTATTTATTTTTCGAAAGACCATTAGTTTCGAGACCATGCCAAGGGAATCCAAATACTAACATAAAAAGAATAAAATGTGAATAACACTTCTTCCTTTTAAATAAAATATTTAGCAATACGTGTTTCCCAGGAAGACTGGTTTGTTGCGGGCGTGCATGATTTTGGGCTTGTGGCTGGTGGGCTATTGTTCTTCTATACCTTTGAGTCTCTGACAAAAAAGATAAACGAAGAGAAAGGAGGTATGTCTACAACGAAGTTTGGATCACCAAAAGATCCACCAATCACCACTGCTTGCTTTAATCCACCAAACCCTTCAAAGTTCAAACCCAGGCCCGCCGTGCCACCAATAGCCAATTTTTCAGTTTCTTTTATAGAATTTTGAAAGGGTTAATTAAGTTTTTAGTCCCTGTAATTTGAAAAAGTTTGGTTTTAGTCCCTCTGTGTAAGTTTTGGTCCCTGAAAAATAGAAAAATTTGGTTTTAGTCCCTGTTAACGGTGGAGGGGTAACGGTGCTGACGTGGCGGTTGACGTCGCTGACGCGGCTTGACACGTGGACACGCCACGTAGGCGGAGCAAACCGGTTCGGATCTACCCGTTTCCACGACCCGACCCGCCCATTCTTTGAAAAATTAAAAACCCTAAGAAACCAAAATCCCCAAATCTTCATCCCCCCCACTCGAGCACCCTCGTGCACCCACCTGCACACACTCCACCTCCCCACCACCGCTTCTTCGTCTGCCGCCGTCGCCGCCCCTAACGCCGTCGCTGCCCCTAACGCCGTCGCCGCCCCCACTCGGTGTTCCACTTCCCCTTCGTCGTGCGCGCCTCGTCTTCCCNGAGCGTACATCAAGCTCCCAACCACAGGATCATAAGGGATACACTCCATTTCCTTACGTTCCAATTCATTTTGGGACTCTACATTTGGCTAAACTTATATAATGATGCAAAAGGCATGGACAATGGATTTAGTGGTGGATGAATCACATTCCACTGGTTGGTGAACAAGTTATTTCTTACAAGCCTTTAGAGAAGTATTGGCATTGGTACACGCAAAATGGTCGACAATTTCTTATGAGGGAATTTCATATTGACAATTTTCCTGAGCTTTGACAGACGTATTTTCCCTCACCTCCTCATGGTCACGTGGCCCTACCATAGGATTTCTTTGGCCATGCTCCTCCACAAAATGTCTTTGCCCATACCCCACCGTAGAATTTCTTTGGTCATGCATTTCCTCATGTGTCGCCCATGCCACAATTCTTTGTTCATATTGTCTCGTAGGATTTCTTCACTCCTCAGCCCCAGCTGTCACCTCAAGAAGTCTATATCTAGCGCCGACCACCTCTCACCATAGTTTCAACAATCATCTTTCAAATTGGTTAGACAAACAATATGGTGATATATCATCATCAGCTATTGAACAACAACTACAACCAATTGATGAGAACTTTGAGCTGTTCACACCTGGGTCGTCATCGTCTAACCGTCCTTACCTTGAACCTCATGTTGAACCTCCGTATAGACATTCATTCGAGGTATGATCTTCACATGCTGGTGAAGGATCTTCTTGACCACATGCATCTAGTAGAATGTCTTTTCATGTAAGATCTTCAAGATCTGTTGAGCCACATGAGCAATCCCTAATAAGATCTATTGAAGTTTGTAAAGGTTGTTCGGAGCCCTTATCTCCCACATTACCTTTTTATCTGAATGAGCAACCTGAAGAGGATGTGGATATGGTACACCAGTTGATAAATGAGCGAGTATGATCAACTCCTACACCATTGTCACCTAGCAGTGGTCGAAGAGGGAACATATTGACAAATATGGTGAACATATTGACAAATATGGTGAAGCCAATGTAGAGAGGTTGGCAGGCATTATTGGGCCGCGGAGGCCCCACAACGGGCGAAGGTCAAGTGTATGCACCGTTGTGATATGAACTTCAAGATCATGGGGTGAAAAGGGCGCCTGACAGATACAAGCCGTCAAAGGCTCCGACAGAAACTGACCATCCATAGTAATATAGATTATATATTATTGTAATATATTTACTAATGTATAGAGGTTAGTTTAATTATTTAATTATAATAATATATCTAATTCAATAATTTATTAACTTTTGACTAAACACTTATTCGATTAAACACTTGTCTACCACAATTACATGAATTTAACAAGTCTACATCAATGACTCAGACCCGCAAAAATTTCAGGGCAATGAGTACTAGTATGGCCCGAGTCCTGACAAAGGGCACAACGTCTTCGTCTTTGACCATCATTTGAATCCATTTCACTGTGGTAACAAGTTGATCTCAACCTTCCTAGTTTATTACGCTTTAAACTTGGGTCAGGAATAATTAACGGACCCTGCAATTGTGGCCACGTCAATTAGTGACCGATAATGACAAATTCTCCGTCATATACATTACAAAGGTTGTCCATGCAATGTAAGCTCTCCAATCAAAACCGACACTATTACAAGATGCAATGACATGAACGAATGGAAACTTATATCACTGAAAAACACCACAATCACAATACTTTGTCCTTAGATCGACCTTGTATTCATTTCCAGATGATAAATTCTTTCACTGAATAATTTATTTACTCCTAAAAAATTAAACACCTACATCCATAATTGTGAATGTATTCAATATTAAATAATGGTATATCAAACATTATGGTGAAATACAATAGTGCGATAATTACCTACAACGATCTAGCTTTTGGAAGGATTTCTTCAAGTATTTTTGTGAGATAATCATAGAATTCATGTCCCGCATTTCTTCGAGCATGCGCACTCCTTCTGAGCTCAACAAACAAAGTAGTCGTATTTAAATACATCTCTTGAACCAACGCCACAATGGGAAAATTGTGAGCCTCCAAAAACATAGAGTTCATCGACTGGCCAAGTTGGTTGTCATATGAGAGCAACGACGCCCTCCATCAAATGCAAAAATCTACTTTTATCTTAGAATAACATATATCCAAGTCACATAATCTTCATTATGCTGGTGTAGTCTTTCGTATTGACGGTTGTACTGCTTGATTGTGCTAGAATAACCTGTCCATTTGTCAACAATGAAGTTGGTATGAAATAAACCAATGTCATAATTCGCAAGTACAACTAAAAGCACAGACAAATGTAACTTACCAATACTT
Organism: Nissolia schottii; assembly: GCA_003254905.1. Classification (NCBI taxonomy): domain Eukaryota; kingdom Viridiplantae; phylum Streptophyta; class Magnoliopsida; order Fabales; family Fabaceae; genus Nissolia; species Nissolia schottii. The sequence continues at coordinate 306,736 of QANU01034901.1, forward strand.
TATTGACTCACGGGGTTCGGATATCAACCCAATTCCTCCTACTACTTGTGGTAACACCTCACAAATCACAATCAAGAAAAAATGCCAGGCATCTATTGTTTCACCCTCAACAATTGCAAAAGCAATGGGCAAAATATTCTGATTGCCATATTGTGTGGATGACATCAATAAAACACCCTTGTATTGTCCATACAAGTGTGTTCCATCAACCTATATAATTGGTTTGCAGTAACTGAATGCCTTAATCCAAGGCCTGAAACTCCAAAACGTATGTCAAAAAATTTTCATGCTTGTCTGCGATGATCCATCAGCATTGTAAGTATCAACAATATCCATTTCAACTGTGCACGAATCATCAAAATGCTTCAATGCAAGCAACCAATACGGTAACTCATTGTACGAATCTTTCCAATTGTTGTATACTTGTGCAATAAGCTTTTTTGCTTTGCTAGCCATGACTTTCGGTATGACGGGCAGTATCCATGGCGGTCGATAACACTTGCCTGAATGGCTTTTACTGGCATCTTTGGCGTTGTCCGTAATATGCGCCAAAATTATCCTAGCAATGTTGTCAGAAGTTAGCTTGGAGAGATTTCGGGTAAGTGTTGAGGCAACGTAACTATAACGACCATTGTACTTAGTAACTTCCTATAAGTAGTTGTTCTTTTTCAATATCACCCTAATAAGCCACCAACACCCATTGCCAAAGTATTTGCATTTCCAATAGTATGTCATCGGTTCTAACTCCTTCACTTTATAATCCGCCCCGGTACTCATGCAATGGTTTACAACAGCTACTTTGAATACATCTTTATCATTGAAAATTCTCCTTTCGTAGAGATCATCTGTTGCACCATAGTCATTTCCCATGTTTCCAAAATCCATTGCACACATACCGTTAGCATCAAATATCTGTAGGAAAGGTGGTGGACTGTGAAATTGTTCATCATCTTCATTATCTGTAATTTTTAAATGTCCACAAACTTTTAATAATTAATAGATAATTTTAATAACCCGATCTCTTATTAGTTAACAGAGATTGTTCTTTTTCTAATACGCAAGATCCTCTACATGAGGCGAGCGTAGATCATCCTTTTCCATCCCTGTTAATTTTAAGATGATTATAGAATTATAAATCTAAAATTAATTATTTTCATAAACACATTAGTTAAAGCTTTATTCAAATGATGTAGATAATTAAATAAAAATAAATAGATAATTTTAATAACCTGATCACTTATTAGTTAACAGAGATTTTTTTTTTCTTTATGATACACAAGATCCTCTACACGAGGTAAGCGTAGAGCATACTTTTTCATCTCTATTAATAAAGATGATTATAGAATGACAAATCTAAAATTAATTATTTTCATAAACACCTTAATTAAAGTTTTATTCAAATGATGTGGATAATTAAATGAAAATAAGTAGATAATTTTAATAACTCAATCTCTTATTAGTTAACAGATTTTTTTTTGGATACACAAGATCCTCTACACGAGGCGAGCGCGGAGCATACTTTTTCATCTCTTTTAATTTTAAGATGATCATTATCGTAAAAAAAAATAAAAATTAACCGTATCTGAATCGTCGTCAGTTCCACCGTCTTCAGACATATCACTTTCATGCTCACTTCAACTGGCATCATCATCTTCATTTGCGAGTATCTCATTGTCTGATAGTAATCTCAATGTAACGTTATCCTGGTACACTAAATTTAAACTCAGACCACATTCATTATCAATATTAGGAACGACCTCCTCAAAGTTGACAAACAATTCAATGTCACTGAGACTCGCCTTATAAGTCTCATATAAACAAAACATTTGTTGCATCTGAAGGTCATTCTATATTGTAACAACACAATATTTAACAACTCCATTAATGAAAGACACAGGACTCTTATATTTGATTCCCTCGAACCTCCTATTAAAATGAGAACAAATTGCACAATGCAAATCAGAGAAAGATATAGAGAGCCAAATTGTAACAAACTCAACATCATTATCACTAACAAACTACACTCCTTCAACAGCAGATTTTTTAACCAAACCATTATAAAAAATAATAGTGGCAATACCTTCCCTACTCATTTTTTTCTTAAAAATATAAAATGAATGTGAACAATACAGAAAAAATTATAGAATAAGAGAAAATATCTGAAGGTGTTTCCAGAGGAGGATATGTGAAGAGAAAATTGTGTGAAGAGAAGATTGTTGAAGGTATGTTTGCGTTATGCAATTGAGAGGGTATTTATAACTGAGGGTGGAAGGGTTGGCGCGAGTTATTCAAATTATTGGCACTTTTTCTTCCTAAAATCGACACTGACAGTACTGATTTCAGGCACTGACTACAATTTTTCTTGAAATCAGTAAGCTGCCAACCGATTTCAGCGTCTAATTCACTTTTTATCCTTTTGACTTCCTAAAATCAGTACCCTAGGTGCCCATTTTAGGTTTTAATTATTTTTTTTTAAAAAAAAATCCTGAACTTGGTACTACTTGTGCCAATTTCAAGTAATGACAACCATACATTTGTAAAATAATTACCTCACTCATATACGTATGGACAAATTATCATTGCCATTTATATGTGTTAACCCCTACAAAATACACTAAAGCAAAAAATAAAACAATATTAAGACCAAATATGGTGACAGCAGAAATTGTTGATTGATTACTTTTTGGTTAATTTATTCATACATTTCTAAAAATTTCTTTGTAAACAACATTAGCAGTCTCAAAATTGTTAAAGGAATCATCATGAGAGATTAAAATTTTGGCATCCATGTAGTTGGTAACCGTTGAGATTGTAACATATAATTGTCTATGATTGAAAGCAATTTTCTTCAAAATTAATCCTACATTGGTTAAAGATTGTCCTTGTTAATAGTCATTGCGTAGGAAACTATAATTGGAAACTGTAGCCTCTGAAACTTGAACGATAATCTTGTATCTGATGAAGTTAAAGTCATTCTAGAAATAAACACTTTCTCACTAACATTGTTTTCTATGATAACTTTAGCTTCAATGGCATGTTTTCTAAGTCTAGTAACCCCCAATCTTGTATCATTGCATAATCCAATTGAGTGATCTATGCTCCTTAACAACATGATTGGAGAGTCAACCTTTATTTAAACTAAGCTCATGATTTGGCACACCAGATCATCTTATAGTATTCAAGAATTTAGGCGTGTGAAGAGTTTGGAAAAGCTCATTATTAGCATTAGGCATAAAAACTACATCAGAACTCAAATATGTTGTTGCTTCATTTTGATTAAGCTTCATCATGTGCTCAGTGACCTCTTCAACCTAATTTAGAGTAGGTGCAAGCATAGTTATCATATTGTGTATCGTATATCGATATTTCAAATTTTACATATCGTACCATTCATAAGATATTTATATATACTACAATTATAATCTAAAAGCATATAAAGTTCAATAATCTTAATCTTATATGTTGCTTTATCCGTCTTCTTATTTGATATTCTAACTTTTATCTTAATCTCATGTTATTTTTTATATAAATTTTAGATCTTTTACTTTTGAAAATATTACTTTATTAAAATATAATAAATTGACTATTATTTAAAAATATAGTTAAGATACTAAAGATAAAATTAAAATGTCTACTAATATTAAAATACTAACACAAATCATATCAAAATTGCAAGTTTAGAATACATATCTTAAATACATATCACATATCGTAAGATATTAATAACTATGGGTGGAAGTATAGTTCTATATGAACTTATTTCTCACTACGGGTGGGAACAGGCCAGGTCAAGCCTGTTTCGTTAATTTTTGGCCTGGACCTGGCATGTTGACTGTTATAGGCTATTTTTTTAGCCTGACCTGACATGTTTAGGAGGCTTAGCCTAACCTAGAGCCTGATAGATCTGCATATGTATTTTTTTATTATAAAAATATAAAAAATAAAATATTAAAATTAAATAAAATATGTAATTTTTAATTTTTCAAAAATAATCATAATAAAATATTGTTTTCGTCAATAACTTAATCTCTTAATATAATAATATTCTAAAGTAAAAAACTTATATATATATATAAAGGTATTTCTTGAGAGAAAAGAGATAGTTTAACTGAATAGATAACATTTACTATATAACAAGCAAGAGTATATTAATTCAATATGAATTAAAAAAACATTTTCAATAAAGAATTGAAACTCAAAAGCTACAAGCTGCTGGGATATGCCTATGAAGAAACAGATCAAAAGACAAGTCTGAACAACGTGAAAATCTTTTCCGCGAGAGGAAAATCAAATTTTCATCCATTGATTTTATAATTAAGAAACCAAAATCCATATTCCAAAAAAGTTTGTCCAAGTTTGTTATGTATATCACTAATTCTTGCTTAGTATGTTATATCAATATCATAAACAGAATGTATAGCCTTTTACCAACAAAAAACGAAAAGGAAAATCTCTCGCATTATTCAGATGATAAACTTTTACATAATAAAGAAATAAAAACCAAGATAAACAAATCCAAGCATATAAATATGATTAAATAATAAAATTATATTAATAAATATAATTACATAAAATATTACAAAAATTAATGTTAATTTAGTGATTAAGGTATTATTTTGGTACAGTGAAGGTCATTAATTCTAGTCCTATTCCCACCCCTATTCCTCACCATCATTAGATTCACCAATGGTTTCATTACCTATTTTCAAAATCCAATTGATAAATTCTTTTAAATCATTTAAATTTGAAAATATTTCATTTGATTGCATGCACATATTATTTGCCAATGTCAATATTTGACAATCATTTCAGATATAAAATGAATTAATTGTGACACTAACCGTATCTTGTCTACTTCCTTTCACAACGACAAGGACTATATGCCTAAAGTCATCTCTAAAAACAATTTTTTTTCCCACCAATAGAATATTCAAGTTGTTCTCACTCTCAAATCTCTCACTCATCAAATATGATCAAATCTCTCATCAATATCTCAGCATATTTATTATCTTTAATATGTACACATGTTCATCTTTCTTAACTCCATAAATTTTAATTTTAAAATAATTTCTTTTGTCATAAAAATCACAAATAAACTTTTCATAAATAAACTTTTCAACATAATCAATCCGCATAGCATGCCAACAAGAGAATAATAAAAAGAAATGCATCACAAGCAATACAGGATAATACCAACAAAGTCGAAATGGAAGAGGTAATTAATTTGAACCGAACTCCTATCAGTATATAATTCAAAGTTCAAGGAACATTGTTAACACCCAAATAACCTGGCAAAACTGAGCATTTGATTATGTCTGAGATATAATAGGAGTAATAAGCTAATAGCATCAACAAGAAAATTCAGATACGACGAGTACGAAGAGACACATGATCTTATGCAGCACCCTTTCCCTTCTTCTTCTGAAGCTTCTTCATGTAGAATTCAAGCTCTTTACCCTCCAATATATATCTGCCATAAATTAACCAAAACTAAGCATTTACTTCAATCAAAAAATTACATGCTTACAGGGAGAGCCATTAAATTGTAAAATTGACTGAGATTGTTCACTTGGCAATACAACCAACCATAATACATTTTATACCCTAACTTTACAATAAGCATCAGATGAACAATAAAATTATCAAAATACCATTGATATGATTATCTATATACAGCTCCTTTTAGTTGGAGCAAAACTTAACCATCTGCAGATCTTGCTACAAAGAGCAGAGCTACCGTTCAAAAATTTAAAACCCCAAGGGTTTGTTTGCGAGTTGGCTTTAAGAAGGAAAGAAAAGGTTTTGGATGACCTAGTTATGATTTTGACTTAACCCCGCAAAACTTTTCCTTTTCCTCCTAAACCCAACTCACAAGCACAACCTAGATTGCTTATAGTTTGGACTTATCTACTCTAGCTCAAAATATGGATGCTCATGTAAACAAGAGTTATTGTTCAACAAAAACATTCAAAACAATCAGATTTTGAAAACCAAAAAAAAAAAAAAAAAAAAAAAAGCCAACNTGAACAATAGCACTCTTGACCAATGTCTGAGTACGTACAAGCTCATTGTTGGAGGCATTATACACCACATCAAGAATTCTCGTTTTGCGAGTCACAGCTTCACTCCCCCAAGAGTAATTCCCAGTGTCAAGCCTCAAAGCACGCCACTTCACATTCCCACCTCGAACCCTAATCCTCCTAACAGTCTTGTTGCTTGACAGCTTTGTGTTTGCTGGCTGCCTCCCAAGCTCATACCTGTAAACAAAGACACCCCATTAAACACAGTAATTACGATTGTTTTTAATAAAAATAGTGAAACAAATAATATCAAAATTTTCAAAAATGAAATGCCTCCCATCCAAGTAAAGTATATTGTGATTATGGTTAAAGATACTATTTATGTGACTTCCACTCTAACAAAAAAAAATAGAAATCTGTGAGAAATTTTAAACATCTTACATCTTTTTGCCACATTTTGAAATATATTTTGTTTACACTTAAAACTTGACTCTTGAATCATAACGAAATTAGATTAAATTTTATCATCAACTCAGAAAACGGCAACACAACCATTGAACTTTCCAAGGTTTTATGAATACACAACCACAACAACACAGATACTAGTTAATGCAGATAAAGGGTTCCCCTCATTAGATCCTCGCATGTTCAGCATAAAGATGAAAAATCAATCAAACGAACAATGTCAAGATCTTAACTAAATGAGCGAATTTCTTAAGTCAGATACAATCTCCCGAGGCAGTCCAGATACTCAACTAAGACAATCAACACAACATGAAGAAACAAACAGCAAAAAACAAAAACAAACAGAAAATGCCCCCTCTTTTTTTTTCAAAAAATTAACCTATATTTTTCTTCTTCATTTAATGAGGGTTTCCCACCGAAGCAAATTATGTCGTGTTCGGGAAAAAAAATATATGAAAATCGAAATCTACAAAAACACTTTAATGAGAAGGAAAAAGAAAAAAGAAAAGTTGAAGAGGTTACTTTCTCTTCTTCCTCCAGGCCTTCTTCTTCCCACCAGTGGCGCGCCTCTTGTGCATGGAATCACGAGAGATACCTACACATATTCACACGAATCAGAACCCAAACGAATCCACGCCAAGAAAGGAATATAGAAAGAGAGAGAGAGAGAGAGAGAGAGAGAGAGAGGAACGTACCCATCTTCGCAGGAGCAGAGAAGCGCGGTGCCGCTGCAAGCTGTGGCTGCTGATCAGAGAAAACTTAGAAGAAGGAGAGGCTGCGTTTAGGGTTGTGGCGTATTTGATATTCGACGCAGCTGAGCGCGGGTTGGTATCTGACCCTTAAAATGAGGCCCACTTCATATGTCCAAATCGGAAAATTCAGGCCCATTTGTTTTGTCTTCATAAAAAGAAGCCCATTCATTTGAAGATCTATTCGGCCTTTTAACAAAATCTCCATTTTTTCGAAAAAAATAAAAACAAAATCTCCCCTTTTTTTTACTTTTTTTTTTCTAATAAAATGTTTATATTTTTTTTCTTTGAAGATGAGGCCTAACCGCTTGAGGCAGGTCGGGTTTAGTCAGATTTATATAAAAAGTAAGAATAAAATAAACTTCTCTACCTTACCATTTGTCCAAACTACACATCCCTCCCCAGAAGAATAAAACTAAGTTATAATTTAATCATTTTTCGTATTTTTTACCAAAATATCATTACAAATAATTTTACACATTAAAACATATTTAACAAAATAAAATAATATGATTAATAATAATATAAAAAATTTTATTATGTAAAAATTTATTCTGTTAATAAAATAAGTTATTAATAAAAACTACAATGATTTTAAAATAAAATATTAAATATTTTCTAAAAAATTAATTTAAAAATATTAACAAATATTTTTATACATATTATTATTTTTGCTGAAAAAATAATTAATTTTTTCTTTTAAAATTATCATAAACGGATAATACTTAATTAATAACTTACTATTTTAATAGAATAATTTTATATTATCATTAATCATAGTTTTTCATTTTATTAAAAAATATATATATGTATAACTATTTATGAATGGTATATTGGTTAAAAATGTGAATAAGGATTAAAGTGTAGCTTACTTCATTTACTAAGAGAGGGGAGGGTAAGATTTTAAAATGGAAGGCATAGAAATATAATTTAAGCATCTCTTAGGGGAGTGTGTTATATTTTGGATCAAAGTAGTTAGACTGAGTAGTTAGGTTGTATTTTCTAAAAGGAATAAGATGAAGAAAAAAAATTAAAATTAAAATGAGACTAAAAAGAAAGAAGCCTTGAAGGGCTATGATGTTGGAATAGAAGCGAGGAGAATAGTGATACAAAAAAGAGTATGTTTGGAGGATTTAAAGACAAATGATGGGAGTGACTAATAATGAAATGAAAAAGTAAGGCAATGATTGAAATATATGTCTTAAAATAATTTTTAACAAAAATGTTTTGTTTGTACCCAACTTGTACCCACTGTATAACCACCAACATATTTTACATAAATCGTCGTATTTCTCTCTCTTTTTTCCTGTATCTACCTCATGCACACCACTTGTGCATTTCAATTTTTTTTCATATTTTTTATTTTCTTCTTCTTCCTCCTCCTCTTTCGTCTACCTCAATTATAGTGCTCATTATTTTTGTTCTTCTTTGTTCTTCATCTTTTTTTTCATTCACTGTACAAATACAAGCAAGAAACAAAGTACGCAAGATCTCCGCTTCCTTAGGTTGGGTTTCAACATTCATTTTTTTTCTTGTTCATTTTTTATTTTTTGCAAGATGTTATGGATCTTTGAGTTTTTGTTTTCATTTCTTTCATTTTTATATTTTTGGTTGTTCAAAAGTTTATGTACTTTTGAAGAAAAGTTTGTGCATTCGTGTTTAAAAGTTTGTGCATATGAACACCAAAGTTTTTTCCTTTTTGTTTTCATTTTCGTCTTATTTTTAGTTTCTGCTTGTTGACAAGTTTGTGTAAAAACGAATAAAAGTTTGTGCCTATGTTTTGAAATGTTTGTATAGGATATAGAGTCCATGTATGTTGTTACCAAATTACAAAATTGATTGTTGTATGTGTTGTTTATACATATATAACAGTTTGTTTATCGTTATTCCAAAGTTTGTGTAGTACTTCATAAAAGTTTGTGTCTTTTTGTCAAGCCATGCCACACCATCACCTAACCACCATCATCATCATGGGCATCATCGCCACTGTCATTCACATCTCCTACCACCACTTTGTCCCCTATTCACGGCCATGTCACCACCACCTCAAGTCATCACCACCAACATTCTCATCATCCACGGCCTCTACCACCATCATCGTGGCCCTTATCATCATCTATAACCTCTATGTTTAATTCTCACACAAAGTTACCTTACCAAAATATCAAACCTTCATCATTCTCATCAAGTTGTTGATTATGTTTTAGGTGGGTTCTCTTGTGGCACTTGTGTGCAAAGTCTTGTGTGCATGTTTATATGATGTGTACGTTAAACCTAAAGGTCTCCTTACTAATTTAAATTATGTCATAGATACCTATGGATTTTTAGTATTCAACTTTGACAGCCTCAACCCTAGCTAGCCATTTGGAATAAGGATTCTTGATCTTAGAAAGATTTCTAAAGAACCTATTATCCGTTTCAAAATAGCCCATAGGAATGAACTCCTTAAATGTGACTAGTTGTGCTCAGAAAAATAAGAAAAATAATGGGCTATACTAGAAGCGTCGGAAGGAGAAAGAAGTAGACCCACGAAAGCATGAGTCTTGTCGTCATTAGAAAAAGGAAGTAATACCTTTATTTTCCACAGTTCATACTTCTCCACATCAAGGTCCGAAGTGAACTCATGTTTTCCACCAGGAGTAGGTTGTGAAGACAAAGCTACAAGCTTGGAATTCTTAGCAGCCATGGAAATGAGAGCTCGAGCAGCTTCTAAGGTAGTTAGGTGAGTTTTTTTGAACAAGAAAAGTTGGAAAAATAGAAGGATTTTTCTCACTTTGAATTATGATGAAAGATAATCAAATGAAGTGAGCTCACTTTCTAAATTGAAGTTTTTATAGCCTTGGAAGCACTCAAGTGGAGCTATGAGTATAGGGAGTAGTCACATTCCACCAAGCTCAATCTCATGGTTGTAACCACTTCGAGATGTGTGCACCCATCAAATCGTGCACAATACTATGATCCAAGAGTAATTAGTCTTGATTATGGTTATAAAAACTCAAAGGTTAGGGTTTTATTTTATTAAAATAATATTTTCCCTATTAAAAATTAAAAGGAAAATTCAAAGTTCAGGGGAACATAAATAATTTAAAAAATCAATAGTTGTTGCTTTTCTTATAAGAACTTAATAAAATAATTTTAATTCAATTTTAAAGGCAAATAACTAAAATTTACACATGTTATCCTAAAAAAAAATATTTTCCCATGGTAGTTAGAGGATGACGTTTTGAGTCATATGTGGACTAAGGGCAGACCTTATGTTGGAAGGTTTAACGAATATAAAGTCCACAAGGCTTTAATATAAATGGACTTAGAAACTTATATAAGTGTTGACCAAGAATCATGACATGAGGCTCATGACAACTCGGTGGAGGCTGATAATAGTTAAGATTACATCTAGGGGGTCAAAAGCATGACATGTGACATGACGACGTGGAGGTTCATGACTGTTATTCTTCAAGATCCAAGGGTTGATAAGAGGATGCGTGACATCAAAGCTCTGGAGCTTGCGGTAGTTACTAGAAGGTCTGAAGGCTGACAATATGACAACTGATTTGTTGGATTAAAGACGCTAGACAAATGAAGCTCTGCATTTTGAAGGCTTCGCGACAGGAAACATAGTTTGGTGTCCAGATTCAAATTCAAAGGTTGTGATACTGGTGCTAGAAGGAGGCTATGTAACTGTTAGGGCTCGATTTTCTCTATAAATAGAATTGAAACTAAAACAAACAAGGAACATAAACACAACACATAATTGTCAAGTTCTTAACAATTTCTCTTCTACTCATAACTTTGGAACTAGAACTTGAAAAAACAAAACAATTAAGTAACAAGCAAAAGCCAAATATTGGAATTAATAGTACAATCTGTCAAGTGTCTATATACTACTCCTTAATTCAAGTTTCTATACAATTGCTTTTGTGTACATCACTTTGCAACTGAAACTTGAAACATAATTTACAAAAGCTATAAATTGACAACTCTAGTACTATTTGTTGAGAACAGGACGAGAAAACAAGGAATAAATACATACATTTCTTGGTCACTTTCAAACATATATATGAGACTCCATAAGATAAATCGTTTCAGTTTCTTGAATTAAGATCTTAAAACAAGGTGGATTCATTGATTATTTGTTGTCGATAGTAAATCTAACGAAAACACGTTCCAACTACGCCAACCTCAGCTCAACATAGTTTACAGAAAAAACATATGATGACATGCCATTCCTCTATACAAAATAATGATGGAACTCTTATTCCAAATTAACAAAGCAGTCTAAGCACGTGACACTCATAACCATATTATATTATCAATGTTGAAACTTTTCTTTCTTCTAGTTTAGTAAATACTTTGAATTTATTAAAAACATATTATTAAATAACAATGACATGTACAGCAAAAAAAAAAAAATAACAATGAAAACACTTTATGCCAAGCAGGACTAGAGGTATTATGATTCATTAGCATAAACAAGATGTTTGCTCAAAAATTATATAATGGAGAAAAGCAAGGGGGATACTTCAAATAGTTTAGCCATTTTTTAAATTACCTCACTCCCTGTATTTCTAAACATGTTGGACGACGACACTTCAAATGGTTTATCCATGTACCACCCTTTACAGTAGCTTCTTCACATATGATTGATCAATGTTATTGCATCAACATTATAAATTGGGCAAATTTATCACCCAACTCAAACATTGCTTTTAAACAAATCACCCTTATTCCAACATTAACTTTAAAAATAATCCCCAAATTAAGCAATAACATATAATAAAGTGGACTACCCGCTTTGGAAGAAAGTGGTATGCTCTTGCAATGACCTTGCGAGTGATAGGCCTCTTGCGTCGCAACGTGTAAAAAATAAGGGAAGGCCTTGGGAGGCGAGTTGGGTGCTGAAAATCCAAGAGGAAGGTTTAAAATAGGCCATGATAGATGGGATGAGGATGGAGGTGGGAGATGGAGAGAAGACAAAATTTTGGGTGGATGTATGGCTTGACAAGGGAAGGTTGTTTAGTGTTCTTCCCAGGCTATACAACATTTCTTCCCAACAAGACGCGTGCATAAGTGAATGTGGTTTTTGGGATGGCCTAGAGTGGTGTGGAGCTTGGGATGGAGAAGGAGCTTTTTTTAATGGGAAATGGAAGTGGTGCAAGAATTTATGGGAGTTACAATATTCGGCTAAATCGAACTGCGAGGGACACCCTAGTGTGGAAATATGAAAAAAATGGTATGTACACAGTTAAATCTGCATCCCATTTCATATCCTCTGGCAGGCATAATCCCCATGATGTTGAGACCTTTAGTTTCACAAAGGAGATTTGGAAAGGGATAGTACCACCAAGGGTGGAACTGTTGGCATGGTTTGTGCTTTTGGTGGAGGGTCAACACAAAAGATAGGCTTATACATATGGGAATCATACCACAAGCCATAGTGGGGGTGTTATTTGTGGGTCTGTAGAAGAATCCGTCTACCATCTGCCTTTTGCATGTGAGTTTGCGGAATCCTTGTGACATGGGTGGCTCCAAAAGTGGAAAATGGTATGGGTAGCCCTGAAGGACCAAAGAGGCTTTTTTGAGGCATGGCTGGGAGTGAACCTATGGGGACAACACAGAAACCAATGGATCATGGCTTTCTTCCCAATATTGTGGGTCATATGGCAATGTAGGAATAATGTTGTGTTCCAGGAGAAACCAATATCGAAGGAGGAGGGAGGAAATCTCATGCAATTCTGGTTTGATTAATGGCGAGGGAGGTAGGTGGCAGATCAGCTTCGGCACAAGGGAAGTGGTGGAGTTTGCTGTGGTGTTTTCGACCTGCTTAAAGGCCTTGTACAAAATTGCATAGTCTTAGGAATGGGGTCAGGCTGTATAGATCAATTGATAGTGGGTGGTGCCTTTTTGCAAGATTGTCTGTAGTGGAAAACATGAGAAGGGGAATGAGTTCTTGGCTTTTGTTTTTTTATTTGTTTTTTATGGGGGATAACTTGTATAGGTCCATGGGTGTACATGGGGCGGATGCACATGTGGGAGGGTATAGCTTTGTTTCTTAGGTTCTGTGATCCCTCTGTGTTGGATATGGGTTGATCCTACAATGTTGGATCATTGATCCCTTCTTCCATTTTGTGGTTTCAAACATCGGGAAAAAAAAAAAATTCATCGAAGAAGAAAAGAGAAAAGGAGTAAGGCTGTCTTTTTGGCAATTAATTTTAAAAGAGTCAACATAATTTCAATGAATTTAAAAGATAAACAAAATGGGCTAACATTGAGATGCAGGATCTAAGGTATACCATTTCGTTTCAACAGAAAACATGTAAACACATCATATTATTTAGTGAATCATTCTCCTATTCTTGCTTGGTTCAAGCTAGGAAACGCCTTGTGTTTTTGTCGCGATTATCATGAATAAGGTCAAGTTTTGGTTTTGCTTTTGTCGAATACAAAAGAGAAGTTTTCTATAGAGGTTCTGACGGCCCGCCATGAGGCCCAAACGCACACGGACTTGAAAGGAGGATAGCCCAACTCGATTCGGACCAAGAAAATGCAAAGCAAGATATTTACAGAAAAAGCAAAAATCCGGAAAGAAAGCGAGAAAGAAGAAACGCAAAATAAGATTATTGTTTTTACAATAACAAAAAATGTATTCTGTTGGTTGCGTGCGTCAGTGTTCCCAAAGAACGCACAGAGCCTTGGATTGGTCGTACCTACAGCTACAGCTGACATTCTTTGAGGCACGAGGATGGGATTCTCAGTGGCAGCTTCTTTGGGTTCCCACGTTATGATGAGAAGCTCTCATCACGAAACAAGAATCAAGTGCCAATTATTTTGCAGAGCAGAGAAAAATAGCATTGGTTTCAAGTGCTCAAAGCACCATAAGGCCATTCAAAGTAGAGTTTTTCTCTCCAAGCAAGAGTCAATCGAGTTGGATGAGAGGAAGAGCCCAAATGAGGTAACACTTGTTAAAATTTAGTGGCTTTTGCTTTTTGTTGGAACCTGTTTCTGTTGGGAGAGCTTGTGTTTTTTTGGGTCTGGTTGAAGAGTATTTACATATGTAAATTGGTATTGTGGAGAGTGTTTTCAATTTGTTGATGAAATGGATTTACCTTTGCTGTGGATATTCTTCTTCTTTGTTGTTGTTGTTGTGACTTTGATGTTGAATTTCTGGATCCAGAAACACGTAAATTTGAGGGTTTTAGGACTTTAATATGTAAGGTTCCACTATGGGCAAGAAACCTTTCAGAAGTTGGTGATTACAAGAGTTGTGAGAGTGTAATAGCAGGTGTGTCTGCTGAATGTTGGAGTCCCTTTTATGGAAGTGAGAAATGTTAATAGTTGGTGGTGATTGGTGATGACATTGCCGATGAGTGATGATGGCTGTTAAGCGTTGCATTGTTGATAAGGCGTATCAATTACCCTTGGATTTAATAGGATGACATGCACAGAAATATTCAAGTGTTTCAATTTGAAATGAAATAACATTGGGGGGCCATGTTTTACCATTTTTTTTCCCCTTGGTATTTTCAATTCTTTCTAGAAAAATTAAATATGGTTTTCCCTGTGTTCATTTCTAGTGTCTTCTGGAATTATTTGTAATGAAGTACATTAAGACACTGATTTGTACTAACTAAGGTTCATATTGGTTAGTCTTTCAATAGAGCTTGAAATAATTGAGGTCTCCTGACTTCTAGCATTTGTAGTAGAACATGCTAATTTTTCTCCATGAACTGTGCTGATTCTGAAATTGGTTATCATTTTCGTTTTTATTTTTACGTTTTTATTTATTCCACTTGGTAGAATTGGTGATGGTAATTAGTATGGATAACCCACATTTGAGGGAGTAAGGATAAGCTATGTAAGATGCAAATAATCATGGACTGTGTTGCAGGTCCAAGGGTATATTATATCTAGATTGGACTTGGGGATATAAATTGATGGCTTAATCTGGCAAGTGTCACCCTTAAAATTCTTGAGTTTAACGTTCATCCCATGGATCCTATAATGGATGCAGTCCTTTGGTGCTTGATGCAGCCCAAATAAGCAATAAGGAAATAACAGATCAAGCTTTTGGTGTAAATGTGTAATGGAAGGAGCTTGATCCTACATATATTGTTCTCTAGAAAAGCACTTTATGGTAATTGTTAAGTTTCATGGTTGAGCAGATGAAATAATCAAATAGGATTAGATAAGAATAATTTGAGATTGAGAGTGTGATTATATTAGTGAATAGTTGTTGTATTATTGTGTGTCTCATTACAAAGAGATGAACCTACTTATAGGCTAGAAAGAGAATCACTACATAATAAAACGAAATCAACCTAGAATAAACTAAATCAATTAAGATCAATCTAAGATATAGAATATATTTATTTTTATTCTTAACATTCCCCCTCAAGCTAAAGCACATGGAGCTTTAAGCTTGTCGCAATCAAGCGGAGGAGGCAAAGGCACACACGGAGGAAGAATCTGCGTGGAGGTAGTGCTGTTTGCACATGAACAGTTTTTCGGAACCACTAGAAAAAGCATAGTGGTGGAGTGGAAAGACACACAATTGTTCAACGAAATGGACTTCCGGACCACTTGAATAAGGCACAGTTGAGGAATCACCAAAGAATGGGTGCCATGCAGTGAGTAGCTCGCCAGAAGAATGAAGCACCAGAACCATTGGAAAGTAGGCACAATGGTAAGCACGGGAATGAAGCACCGCGACCATTGGAAAGATTCGCCCTCACAGGCTGAACATTGTATCGGCAAACAAAGGCACTGACAACAAATGGACGGAGGCGATAAGTCCACGAACAGGCTGAAAATGCTATGGCAAACCTGTTGGTGGCTGTAACGGCAACTGATAGGGGGATGTCATGGCAGAAAAGAGACAGGAAACTGGTAAGTTAGCACTGTTACCCACAGCAGCCATAGGTCACAGCAGGGGCATAATTGGAAACTAAAAAAAATACCTGAAGTGACACAATGACTGGATGAATGATCTGAGAACAGATCTGGAAATAGGAGGTTGAGGCGAGTACGCCGGCGCAAGCGGTGGCCGGATATGGCGGCAAACGCATGGCGAAGGATGATGGCAAGTAGACTGCAAGATAGAGAAATTAGATGCGCGTGAGGGCGTGTGATACTTTGAAATGTGATGCGACAACCGCGAGTGTCAGCGGTGGAGGTTGGCGAGCCTGGTGATGGGGTCACCGGATGGAAGTGACGCCAGAAAAGGTCAGCAGCAGCTGTAAACAGCAGCGGACGAAGGCTGAACTTGCTGGAATTGATGCACAGTAGTGGTAGGGCTGACAAACTGGAAGGAGGGCACGGTTTGGGTGAAAAGAAATTTGGGTGAAAAAAATTAGGCACCAAAGAAGAATCGAGAGAAATTAAAATAAGTTCCCGTTTTAGATTAGAACCCTAGTGGCAGAAGAGTGATGAGACATGTCACAAAGGATGGTACCGGTCTGATACCTAGTTAAGTTTCATGGTTGAGCAGATGAAATAATCAAATAGGATTAGATAAGAATCATCAGAGAGCAAGAAATGTAATTATAGTAGTGAATAGTAGTTGTATTGTTGTGTGTCTCATTACAAAGAGATGAGCCTATTTATAAGCTAGAAAGAGAATCACTACATAATAACAGGAAATCAACCTAGAATAACTTAATCAATTAAGATCAAACTTAGATATAGAATATATTTTTATTTTTAACAGTAATGAGCAAGGAGTTATTCTGTGCCCCTTGCTGATTCCTTCTTATCAAGAAATTTTTGGAGTCCTTTGGAATTCCAATGAAAAGCTGTTAAAACTGTCTCGTTACCTTTGGTTTGGTTATATTACAGGTTAGAGACGAGATCATACGGTGTTATGAACTCATAAACAGACTAGGAAGAGGAGTTGTGTATCTAGGTTCTTCAAGGATGGGGCCCGGGCATTCCCATTATGAGCAAGCACAAGGGCTGGCTAAAGAGGCAAGTAAAATTCTTACCACAGCCTCCTTCCTGTTTTCTTGCTTGCTTGCTTTTGTTAGCAAATAACATCATTGTTTCTTGCTTAGATAATTGTGAATTCGTGATAATGACAATGGTCTCCTTTTTTAAATTATTTTTCCTTGTCTTACTGTACAGATAGCAAACCTCTTGGACTGCACTTCGTGGTCAGGGGCCGGACCAGGGCTTATGGACGCTGTTACTCAAGGCGCTTTGCTAGTGGGAAAACCGGTTGGTGGATTCAAGATAGGAAAAGAAGCTGGGGAATGGACGGCATCAAACTTCCATCCATACTTACCATCAGAGAATTACCTTACTTGCAGGTAAATCTACCGCCATTGCTTGACTGCTTACTCTAAATTTTACTGCTATAAGCAACTTAAACTGTTTTTTTACTTTTGAGTTCAGGTTTTTCTCAGCCAGGAAGCACGGGCTGGTGGATGCTGTGGTGAGGAATAATCCGCTCAATAAGACTGCCGTTGTTGCTCTTCCTGGTGGGATTGGTACTCTAGACGAGGTGTTCGAGATAATGGCATTGATTCAGCTTGAACGGATTGGATCAAAGCTTCCAGTTCCGTTCCTGTTGATGAATTATGATTCGTTTTATTCAAAGCTGCTTGACTTTTTAAATGTTTGTGAGGATTGGGGCACTGTCTCGAAGGGAGAGGTTGCATCGTTGTGGAAGGTTTGCGATAGCAACTCTGAAGCTTTGGCTTACCTGGCGGATTTCTACTGCATTTCTTCTGGTGACACAAGTAATGACACAAGTAATAATTCAACTAAATTGTATAACACGCATGAATCACCTACCTGATGAGAAATTTTTCATTCTTATTTAGCTGAACACCGTAATTCCTTCCTTTCTCAACATTCTGGTGATATTGTGATGTTATGTAGTCTACTATTGTGATTTGGATAAAGTGCACAAAGGAAATGAATTTTCTTTACCTTTTGGTTTATTTCCCAAATTCCTTTATTGTTATCATTGTCTTAAGTTCTTGGCATTTATATTATTGTCACTGGATCAATGTCTTATTTCTACGACTCCATAGTTTTGGTGTAGAGATACTTCAGACTTATGTTGAAAGAATATCCCATGTCCAATTTCCTTGGAGAGTCGGATCCTGATAGACCATGCAGTTTTGACCAGCTTTAGTAACAATGCTTTACCAAAAAACATGTGCATTGGAAGCTGAGAAGTTGGGATAGTAATGAATTAATTATGATAAAGAGTAGGGGACTGAAGATTATAACCACAGGCTAAAGTAACATTAGCTTCTCATCTGTTTGTTATTCTGCCATTTTTTACAGGTTACATTAAAGGCTTTTAGGCTAAAGTACAGTTTAAAGCTTTTGCTTCGAGTAGTTTGTGATGTATGAAGATGGTATGAGAGTTTCTCTTTCAAGGATTATAAGACACGTTTCTCTTTTGCTTGGAATAATGGTGCTAGACACGTCGTGTGAATCCAATTGCCTTCATGCGGTGGGATTTGTTTCCCACAATTCCTCCTTTACCTCGCCTATGTTAGATACCCTGTTATGAGTGTTATCAAAGACCAAGAGTTTGTTAAATCACACTTGTTTTGAGGTAAGTGTTTGTCATGTTTCTCGATCTGCTAATCAAGTTGCTCAGCTCCTTCAGCACGATATGCTGAATAGTTGATTGGCTTTTGTTTTTGTTTTTGCTCTCTTTCTCTTATATTAAAAAAAACAAAAAACAAAAGAGAAACATAAATCAATTATTTGTGCGTAATGAAAGGAAAATTTATAGCTTTCGGTTTGCACACCTCTAATTCATTTTGAGAAATAGAAAAACTATTTTCATATTGATTTCTACCACCAATTCAATATCATGATCGCCATGCACTTTTGACTTATAATATGAGCATAAACTTGTAGGACGCATGCCACTTGAACACGTGACAAAATTCATGTGACAACATCCGATGTTCAGGCTCATAAAATGGACATATGTCACAAGAAGAAAATATCACTGGGCATACGTTTGTTTTGTGTGTGTGTGCAACTTCCACAATATCCACAAACAAGTGGTTTATGTTTTTCATATTGTTTTTCATTTAGCATACAAGTGTTAAATATAGAAAACTTTGACCCACCACTCTTTAAGTTGAGAACTCATTAGATAAATTGCTTGAAGCAACTGGTTGAAATCGTTATTCGTTGAGGATTAAAAAATCCAAGAAAAAATCTCTGTAGTGTTGAGATCCTTTATAAATTGAGAAAGTAAATGGTTATTCTAATTTAGATTAATGTATTACTTTACAAGAAATCTCTCACCCTAGACAAATAATATACTAATGAGAACAATTTAGGGTCCATGTAACATACTAGGTAGGATAAAGGTTGATAAAATAATACATAATTAAATTTTAATATAATGTTTAAAATGATATAAGATAAAGGCCAATAGTAGAAGTTAATTTTTTATTTTATTATTTTGTTATAATTATTATTGATATTAATAAAATAATAATAATATTATTGTTATGAATAATAATAATATTATAATATTATTATATTATTGTTAATATCTTTATTATTGTTATTATTATTTATTATATTATGATTAATATTATTATTATTATATGATTAATATTATTTTATGACTAACATTATTATTATTCTTATTGTGATTAATAATATTATTATTTTATTACTTTTTTCAATATTATAATAATAATAATTATTATTATTATTACTATTATTATAGTTATTGATATTGCTATTCGATGATTTTTTATCCATTACATTCTTATTAAATCTAATTTCACCCCATAACTAACTTATCCATTAAGAAAAATATAAATAAAGAGTTTTTAATAAATTAACTACCCGTCAAACACAAAATAAAATAATAATATATTAGACAAACATATACGGCCCATTCCTTTATTGTTCAATCTTATCGAGTGATGGGCTAGATCGAAGCCCAAAAAGCGCATACAACGAAGCCAGGCCTAACGATATTCGTCGTTGGAGCACGAAGTCGAATGATATTATCGCCAGCAATAGATGCATTATCCAAACGCGACCTTACCTTAAACAGTACTCGTCCCTCTGCCTCGGAGTCCGGCGTTCGTGCTGTTGCCGACGTGACCAAACACCGCCACCTTCGAAACCAATGGCGACGGAGAATTCTCCTCCTGAGACCGATTCCGACGGCGAGTTCGAATCGGACTCAGCCGTTAACCCGGTTGCTGACGTCAGCAGCTCCGCTCCCCGTTCTTCGAACGCCGTCGTTCTCGCTGCTCCCTTCACTGCTCCTTCCGTTTGCCTTCTCCGCTTCGCCGGCGACTCCGCCGGCGGCGCCTTGTTGGGCTCTATCTTTGGCTATGGTCCTCTCTCCCTCTCTCTCTCTCTCTCTCTCTCTCTCTCTCTCTCTCATTCACATGCTCGCTTGCGAATTTCTACTTACATTGCAATTTCGAGGTTTTTAAGTTGTTTCTGATGAACCCTAACTGTTTGATTTTAACTTCAAGTTCTGATTACACTTGAGAACTTCAAATTTTTGGAGTTTAGGAATAAGTTAAACTTTCTAATCTTGCTTTTAATGGGGTGCGTTTCAGGGTCTGGATTGGTTAAGAATAAAGGGTTTAAAGGATCCTTCGTTGAAGCTGGGTCTTATGCAAAGGTAGAGAATTTATTCAGTTCATATCTTGTCTATGTTTCTTATTTCTAAATAAATAATCATTTTTTTTCGTGTGCGTTTACCTCATTAGACATTTGCAGCTTTGTCTGGAGTTCATAGTTTAGTGGTGTGCATCTTGAAAACACTTCGAGGAAAGGATGATGGTACTAAAATCATGAACTATAATAATGCGGTAGTTTTGCTTTTAAATGTTCTTGTTTCCAATGATATAGTGACTATTTATGTCTGCAGTCATCAATGCTGGGGTAGCTGGATGTTGCACTGGTCTTGCACTAAGCTTTCCAGGTTTTAGTTTCCTTTTTTCCAATTGATGAATTTACCCTTTCTTTGTAACACGTCTTAATTTATGGGTGACCTGACCAGTAAGATAGAAGGATTAAGGGCATGCTTATGTGGCTATTTCGGATAACCTTTTCTCCTCAACGCATGCATGTATGTATTTCTTTGTTTTCTCTGGAAAAGCATGATCCTATGTGCTAACTACTGTGATACAATTTTGTCTGTAATTAGAGAGGGGGGAGGTTTTTTCGCAGTGTAGATATTACTTTTGTAAAATGGATCCCTCAAAAACTTCGATTCAAAATTTCTTTCAATCATTGATATTTATAAAACTCGATATATTTGAACACAGGTTTCAAGTTTGTTTTCTGTGCCTTCCTTTTTTTTTTTT